>JANAVB010026999.1:19605890-19983390 GCA_029216955.1 Iris pallida | reverse complement strand
TACTACCCTAGGAAGCCGGGAGTGAAACTCCTAAGGTAAAGCTACTTGGCCTTAGTACTATAGTAGAAGGGTAAATGGGATAAGTAAGGATAATACCCAATTCTCAACATATGAGTTTAATACTTTAAGATATAGCTAAAATTAGGATATTATGGTTGGTAATGGTTAGAAATAGTGGACTTGGACTAGTTTTGACCTTGGTTGACCACGGTTGACTATTTTGACCAAAAGTCAACCTAAAGTCAACCGTAGCCTAAAATTGGCTAGAACTTGACCAAACTTGACCAGTTAATCCAAAGTCAACTATTTGTCAACGTTAGTCAAGTTTGACCTAAAGTTGACCTAGAGTTGACCTAGGGTTGACCAGAGTTGACCAGTTGACCAAAAGTCAACTGTAAGTCAACTGTTGACTTAAATCGACCTAGTTTAATTTTGTTTGACTTGCATTGACCCAGTTTGACTTTGTTAGGCCTAGTATGACTTGGATTGACCCTGTACAATCTAGTTTGACCTTGTTTGACCTAGATTGACTTAGTTTGACGTGTCTTGACCTAGTTTGACTCAGTATGACTTAATTTCACTTCCAAACCATTATATTAATACAGTATTCCATCTATAGGTCCTCGAGGCAATGTTCTTGGACTCAGTCGACTTATCCATCACATCACAGGCGACTACATTCTCTGATAACTTTTCAATTTACGATAATTGTTATAATTCATGTAATTAGTGTAGATATGCTTGTTCTTGACACATTGGTCACACGGGTTGGTATTCATGGATCCCGACATGAGGTGTTATTCCTTGTTATCTTGGTATGTCTTGTGCAAGCCCCCTTGTAGTTCTTGTGCAGTACATGGACGCTGATTCTCGAGGAGACTTGCTCCCTTCTCGTAGAATTTCGCGTCGTGACGTGTCTTGTTTGGATCCACTCTACCAGTCGGGGACGGAGAGTATTGGTGTAGATGTGTGATCATTATCCACCTTGTTATTCTTGTAAATCTTATGAGTGTTAATCATACACTCCACGTATGATTAACCAGGCCAGTAGACCTTGTGCAGACCCAAGCCGGCCACATGTTGAAACTAGTACTCACACACTTAGATAGATGATTTTTGATTCTTGTACATGCCATGATCAGTTTTACTTACCTTGTTCTAGCTCTAGATTTACAACTTACCATGCCATGATACTCACTTATACATTCCATGATTTCTTGTATATACTCTCTTTTTACAGACTTTTAGCTTTTGTCATATCTTGTGAACTGTTGTTGGTTGATTGTACTCGTTCCATCCTGACTGTATATGTTGACAAAATATTACAGATGATGGTGAGGAGGATTGCTGTATCTACTACGGCCTGGTTGACGTAGTGGGCTTAGACTTGGAGACCTTGGTTCAGCAGGGCTTAGCTCCGCCCGACGAGCCTCTAGCTTAGAGTAGATATTTTGGACTGAACCTTGTCTCCAGCTTGCTACTTATGTCTATGATATTATATTTGGGATTGTATAACTATATTACTTGTCTCTCTCTCTCGTTGTTGAGCTGGATATTGCACTTGTGGTTTTTATCTATCTAGTTTTCGTGCCATGATTCTTCCTTCTAGATTGTGATTGACAGTATTTCATATTATATACCTCTGTGCGGAGATGACAGGTTATTATATACCGTTTGTTAGCTAGCAGACCTACAGCGTTCTACGCCGTTTTTACGGTGTAGGCTGGACGTTGTTACGCACTTGTGCCCCTACCTAGGGTGCAGGTCGTGACAGAAGTGTAATACTAGCCTTGGCTAACAATCAATCAAATAAATACAATAGACTGTAGTACAATAAAAGATACTCCCAATCTATATTATGTCTCAGTTGTAGTACAATGCAAGATACTCCCAATCGAGGATGGTCAAGTAGCTAATCCTAGTATCAACCTCCTATCCTAAAGGAATACAATCGTCAAGTAAAAATCCTATAGACTGAATACAAGATACTCCCAATCTATAGTATGTCTCAATTGTAGTTCAAGACAAGTAACTCCCAATTGAGAATGGTCAAGTCATGTCAAGCCAGGTGAAGTCCAAGTCACTCAATCAATATCAAGTCAAGTCAAAGAAACATGGCGTAGGACTGACAACTCTATCACAAGATACGATGAACACAAAGAAGACCAATGAACAAGCAATAAAAATAACTAATATCCTATACGTGCACGTAAATCTAGAAAAATAGGCAAGACATCAGATGATAAACAAGTACGAATATAAGAAGCATGTAACCATATGAAAAGAAATACAATAGGAAAATAAAATATGTAAATACTGTATAAGTTCAACAAGATATACTTGCTTGGTAGTAGCAAGTAGAACCAACAATATCCAATCACTTAGTGAGCTACAAAAGTCAAACTTCCGCAAATGTCTCTGGATGTTGAAACAGGCATCACCAACATGTTTGACTACCCATAAGTCTAATTTTGGACATAGGGGTAAAATAATAATTTTGGACCAAAACAGTGTCCGCCGTTGTACTTGCTTTGCACCGAAAAATGTGCCAGAACCTAATAGTCTCTAAAGTCGATAAACTATATACCTACGAGTCCATTTATTTATACGAACTCAATGGTATGTCCAGATTTGGATTCCGATAAGCCGTGCATAAAATTACCAGTTGAATCGGATCGTAGGCCCACCAAAATGGTATTCCGATCGACTTTCTCATAATCGGACCAAACTTGGCTCATATGACCAAAAAAATGATATGAGTCCAGCAGTGCAAGTTTTGTCGCGATGTGACGAACGTGCACAAAGTTGTTAGGATTTTGTAAACGGGTCGATATGGTGTACCTCAACCGATATGCCTCGAATTCGTTGCGCACACGTAAATAATTTGAGTTTTGTCAATGCCCACACATCCACAACATTCGTACTCACATTTTTATGCTCTCGGGTTGCGATAAAGTTGCCTGGTTTGTTGGGACGTACCCTGTATCGAAAGATTTTCTAAGTTTTCAAAACACTCTTCCTAGTTTTTTTTCTCGATTTTCAATCTGATTTCTCTTACTATCTAAACAACTAAAAATAAAACTAATAATGGAGTTTCCATCTCAGTAGGTTGTCTTTGAATCTATTTTAATGGATTTATAAAATCCTCAATGGATCGGCATAAATTTGCCTTCCAAACACTACACCAAAATAGACGATTACTAGCAATTATTACCGTGACAAATATTTTATGTGACAGTAATTACCGTGACTAATCAGGTGTGATAAATTGTTGTGATGCTTTTTTGTCAGGGTTATAACCGTGAAAAAAATAGATTTTTGTAACGATGTTTGTCACGATAATAACCGTCACGAAATTAAATTTTTGTCACAATAATAACCGTACAAATGTTAATTTTGTAACATTTTAAATTGTCATTACATAAAACTTTGTGACAATAATTATCGTTACGGTACAAATTTTTGTAAAAATTTAAACCATAGTAGCTAAAAACTGTCACTGATTTAACCGTTACAAATTGTCGATTTTACCAATTTGTAACACTTATTTTTTCAAGTTTTGCCATGGAAATAACCGTTAAAGATCATAGTATTTTTACAAAAAAATATATTATGTTGATACATGCAAACCTTAACCTCTCATTGTATATACATAAAAGAAAAACGAATACACTCAAGCTCAATTTATTACGTAAGAAAATGCAGTAAATAATCCAGATACACGAATTCTCTCTATACAGTTGGATAAATTTATCCAAAATTATTTATACAAACAATAATTCTATATTGAAAAAAATTAGAAGAATCACCAACACAATTTTCATTACATGAGACTATAAAATACATAATTTACAGTGGAGAACCATGTCTTGGCTAGTCTAATGTGATCATTCCGTCAGATACATCGTGGCCCATTGCATTGAGAACCATGTCTTGGCTAGTCGAAGAACTAATCGAGCGCTTCAGCTTGTCGATCAATCCGTGGATGAACCAAGAACCGCTCGGCATTCCATAAGTACTTATTCCTTTGAACAATAAGGGTATGATGTTGGAAGAACTCCACTCTGTAAGAAAGATTGTATATCAAAAATTTGCAAGAGCCCAGCTTCAACCATCAAGTAAAAAAGGACAAGTTTAATAAATTTTTTACGTAATATTTCTATAAACTGATTGCAGAAGGTATCAAAGTTCATACCTGGAAGAAATTTATAGATGGAAATTGCTTGAAGACAGTTTTCTATAGAGGGACTAATTTCTTTGATGCTCATGGAGTTAAAACTGAAATATACTTGACGTAAAATTTAAGGAAAAAAAACAAATCACCACAGAACTCACTAGCAACTAATATGAAATTTAAAAGCAAATCAAACATTGAATGCATCCAAAACCCACTATAACAGAAACTTCCATCATTTTCCCAAACTCACTGAGTTAATAGATACCTGCTAATAGACATTTATTCATGCTGAGTAATATGTACACATTTATTCACTTGGTTGTCCGGTGACCTGACATTGAAATAAAAAATGAGTCAACAAATAAAGGTTGGAATCCAGAAAAAAGTATTGGAAAGGATATATACCACTGGAAGTTCATCATAAATACAAGACCACAAATAGTGTAGTTACCTGCTGAAAAAAGACCAATCCTGCACCAATTATCAGCGCTTTCAAGCATTTTTCTTGAAATATTTACCAGAAGGACACTTCTTTCTGTTAGCATTAATTTGAGTAAGAAAGGCAAAAAATAAGTTACCTGATAGCAACCAACATACAAGAGGAGCACTATAACTGCAATAAATGCTGAATCCTTGAATAGTGTATAATATGATTATATGAGCAAAGAGACAACCTGCAGTATCAGAATGTTACATCTTCAATTAAAAATTCATATCATGTAATGACTATTTTTGCAAACCTAAGAGCCAAAGTAGGAGGTCATCTCGAAAGCATTCTAGAAGTTTAGAAAGCTATTTCCACAATCTGTCTGTTCGTTTGAACATCTTTGAAGTGATAATAAGAAGTTACCTCTTACCACAAATTCTATACAAAATGGGTACATGAGACGTGAGTGAAGAGATTAGGCTAAAAGGTACTAAGAAAAGAGAGGAGGAGTAGGAGGAGGAAGGGGGAAGAAGGGAGGGGTGAGGGGGTGGCAATTACGTCTGGAAGCTGTTGCTTAGCAATCATAGAATTCTGCCAATGCTTATACCATGTTGGACCATAGTAGTAATCTAGTAGAGCATCCTTTAAGTAACTTCTATCATCTTTATCGTGATCATTCATGCCTTATTCCATTAGAATGGGGTTCCCATTTACGGAACACGAGAAAGCTCGACAAAAGATTTGGCAAAACTTTATGACCGACTGTCAACTCTCAATATTGGATCCAAGTTCTTTAGCAAGGTAGCTAGGATGAGAGTACGGTTCACAGTATCGATATCGGACCATTCATATGAATATCGGGATTGACGGGATCGATAGTATCGGCGGTTTCGGATCGGAGTATCGATTTTTTTGGTATCAGAAAGAAAATAGTTATTAATAAATTATTAACATTTTAGAAGAAATATTTTATGCATTTAGACATAATTTTAAGGATTTCATATGTTGATTCTTAGTAGTTATGAAATTGAATGAAATAGTATTCACCCTTGCCGATTGGTTTACATGCAATAGATAAGTTGTCTTCTTTTACATGCTTTTACAACCTTAGTATACTATCATATCCTTGTTGATTGGTCTTTTTTGTTCAATTTTCTTTGCCCAATTGGCCGAAAAAGAGACCTCCAATGTCGGTATCGATTAGTATCGAGTATCGGTCGGTATCGGATTGGGACATGCCAAACCATATCGGTACCGGCAGTATCAGATAATTATCGGTCGATACTGCAAACTATGGACAAGAGGGTCACAGTTTTGTGGCAGGACCATCCCAGGCTCGTAACTATCTAGGCAAGGGATTCGACACCAAAATAGAGGGTCCGACATCAGGTCAAAAAATTGTCTATTATTTTGTGGAGTTTTCTTATGCTCCAAAGCAGACCCCATTCTGTTGGGAGAAGGCTTGTATGATGATGATCATAGATTGTGTTTAACTCTGGTTTCCAACTCAAGTTATAGCAAAAGAAGAAATACCAAACAACTTGAGTACAATATATATATATATATATATATATATATATATATATATATATATATATATATATATATATATATATATATATATATATATATATATATATTATACAAAACACAAAGGTTTTTGAATCCTAGGGCTGACTGTGCCAAGATAAAGAGTGGTTGGGATTTAATCTTGGTGAATCAACGGTTGTGGGGTTTTATGGGGAATCCAAAGAGTGGGGTTTGCACTCATAATGGTTGTGGATGAGCATTATTGAGAGTGGGGTTTTATGGGAAATGAGCATTATTGAGAGTGGGGTTTTATGGGGAATCCAAAGAGTGGGGTTTGCACTCATAATGGTTGTGGATGAGCATTATTGAGAGTGGGATTTTATGGGGAATCCAAAGAAAATTCACATCCAGCAGTGGTTGGGATTTAATATTTTGATGGGGGCCTCATAATTATTATTGTTCGTTTAAAATTGGGGGTCCAAGATTTTGAGGGGAAATACCTTAAATGAACCATGCCTATGGGCATGGGTTATGACTAGTATATATATATATATATATATATATATATATATATATATATATATATATATATTCTTCATTGGGCAAGGATTAATACTCACAATGCCACTAACACCTCCAAGTAGTAAAGGTCTTCTACCAACTCTGTCGACCATAAGAACAGCAATTCCAGTCATAATCAGCTGCAGAATAAAGAAAAGGTGTGGTATCCTTTTTAAGTAAAAGATAATTTTACAAGCTCAATAGAAAGTAGAATTCTAATTTACCCCTAAGCAGGGAAACCATGAAATGAATACTACAGTATATGTGGAAGCTACTTGCATAAATTTAACCTCTTCAGAAATAAATAAACTTGGAGCACAATGCAAAATGGAGATACGCAAGGAGGAAAAGGGAAGAAATGATATGTTATATAAGACTCTGGAAGACTTCAAACTATAACTCACAACCTAAATTCTTGTTACTAGGCTATGAATACGTCTTCTGAGGGTAAAAAACGACAAGGAACTAACACCTTGCTAAGTCTTAAGTGTCATACTGTCTTTGGACTACAAATAAACAAGATAAGAACAATAAAGAACAAGCAAATCAAGTAATCAATTTCTCATTAATTTCATTCATAATGACTAATTCAATTGTTGGTACCTAATGCAGATTTACGTTTAATGCCAACAGTACTAGAGAGAGAGAGAGATCTCAACATGGAGAAGTGTCATGAGCAAGATTAGAAAGAGATGAACATTCTAGTATATTATAACTTATTTTAACTTAATATCTCAATACATATCTGCATCAATTATACAATAAAAAAATAAATCGTTTCATGCCATAGATTTGTCAGAATGGAAGTTGGAGTTAAGTTGCTACTCTATTGCCTTTGTCTAAGGGATTCTACCTTCAATATACCCATAAGAATTGAGACACGTGTAGCATCTGATGCAGCAGAGAACCTTGCATTCTGTAAACATTGTTTGTGTTGGTATCATAGTATTTATATTGATCTTTATAAGCTGAAATATTTCAGCATTTGTTAGTCAACACAGAGAAAATAAAAACACCTGAAGGATGGTTACAACATAGTACAATACACTTGGTTGCCCTGTTACCTAACATTGAAATAAAAAATGAATCCACAAATAAAGGTAGGAATCCGGGAAAAAGTACTGGGAAGGATATATACCACTGGAAGTTCATCATAAATACAAGACCACAAATAGTGTAGTTACCTGCTGAAAAAAGACCAATCCTGCACCAATTATCAGCGTTTTCCTTGAAATATTTCCCAGAAGGACGCTTCTTTCTCTTCATCAGGTTATAAGCATTTCACTTGCAGGAAGAAATGCGAGAGCATTATGGCTAAAATAATACAATGAGGTATCTGAGGCTTGCAGAACATGTCTGGTGATGAACCTAGATTCCTAGAGAGTTAATCAGAAAAAGGAACCCCAACTCCATATGAATTTTAACTCTGATAATGATATAACAAAAAAAAAGTCAGAAAAATAGACCCATATCAAATAACAATTCTGGTATATAACAAAATGCATCCAATAATTCTAGCATCTGTATGAAATTAAGAATGCTCGATAGCCAAAGTCTTCCAAACATACATTCACATGCTATTATACTATAATCCTTATGAAAAAAAATATTTGAACTGCGTAGTAGCTTAACCAAAGAAAATATTTAGCATGATACAGCTGCAGAAAGTTGACCAATTTCGTAAAGGAAGTTGTAATAGAGCAAATAGAAGTACATGATAATTAAGAAATAATAAACCAAACTGGGATCAAATACAAAACCACTTTGGTAACAGGAAAAATTGCAAAAGTAAATAGGTTCAACAATACAAAAGTTAATATGTTTCAACTACAGTTATGAGATAAAGATAATCAGAATACTTTATAAATAACAGATCCGGTTGGTGGCCCAAATCGCGAAACCCCCGTCAGCTAGTTCACTAAGGTGAGAGTGTCCATTTTGTGGGCCATCATAAATTGGAGCTTCTGGTTTTATTACTTCTGTCACCCAAACAACCTTTTCGTCATCTTGCATGTCTCTCCCATGGCAAGTTCTTTGATGTCCTATATAACCCTTAGCTACATCCTCTCGTGCCCGTCCAAGTAAAACCACATTTTTTCCTCCAAGAGATGGTCCGTCATTGTTAATTGGGAAATCATGGCTTGTATGGTTATCAAAAATAGGCTTCAAGTTTTCTGGACAGATATGCATATTAGTAGAGGCACCTTCTGTCCTTGGCGTACTACATGGATTTATAACTGGATTTTGAGGCAGCTGTGAAGTTTTGACAATCGAATACATGTCTATCATAAGGTTCTCAAGTTTGTCCAACCTTTGAAAAACTGTCGTGTTGGAATTTTGGTTGGCGATTGCCTTTGCTGCTTGACCAATTTTTACTTGCTTTGTCAAGGAGGTAGAGCTAATTGCTCGACAACGACTCTTTGTATCATCTCCAAACGTTTCAGCAAATTGGGTCATTCTCAAAATCGTCTATTCCTGTTACACCATCATGACCACTTGCGCTTGCAGCTAGTCTTTGTCTCTTTTCTGCTGCCTCTACTTCTTTCTGTAATTTGAAATATTACAAGAAAAAAACTCATCAGTAGTAAGATGACCAGGTAAGCTTTCAAAAGATATAAACTAATAAAAATCTTCTAAATAGCTCAGAACAATCAAAATCTCACATTAGGGACATTCCTCACTGTTCAAATTTTATCTACTAACTTTAAATTTGAAATTTGGCTTTTGTCGGCAAAATGAAAGTGATAATGATACTGAATGAGGTTTTTCAAAAGCTCATTGAGCAAAAAGTATTATCAGTCAACATATTCCTGAGTGCGTATTATCAATCATTCTGCATATTCCTGAGTGCGACAAAAGATTTATGTTATATATCCTAAAAGGGTATGCATTGGCAAGTTCATAGCATGCTATAAAGTTTCTAGACAACTGTTAGAAGCCTAACAGTAGATTCAAAAGATAACAAGGATAAGGGCTATTTCCGTATTGCCCGATATTGTGAACCATGATCATAGTACACGTACAAGATTTAAATTTCTTTTGAGACTAATGTACAAGATTAAAATTGCTAGAGTTCTGGGTTCAAAACTTAAAAATCACTAAATAAGCATCAACCATATTCTAATCATAAAACAACAATAAAGCCTTTCTCACAAAACACATTCAATAAAATAGTAATTCATGCACAACTTAGTACAAGCACCTTGCTGGAGGTTGGGTTCAAGGGACATAAGAAATAGTCACTACACCCTTAGTTAACTGATATGGAACTTGATACTGTTGAAAAAATACCAAGAACAAAGACTTAACAAAAATAAGGGATCTTGTATTATCCTCATGATCTGGGAGGAGACTGGTTCCAATATAGAAGATCATTTGTAAACATTATTTATTCAAGTGACACATTTTGGTATGGCAATTATTGTTCAAGTTCAACATTAGATTATAAAGTATCAAGTGTTGAATACAAGGACAAACATCTAGAGTTCAAGTAGGTTTGTGACTTTAACATATATACAACTTAATGTTTCAAATTGTTGAAAACCAGATAAAACAAATTTCAACTAAATATGTGCCAGGAATTTAGCACACCTAACAAATTAAGCACAATATTAAAAACAAATGCAAAGATGTTAAAATAGCATCAGCAGCACTGCCATCGTTATTGTCTTCAGATCATTATAGACATCCAAGCTTTCTTTTATCATAAGGTGGCTGTCTGTAGAGCACATCTCGAAGTCAAGAAAGACCCTAAAAGAATTGACCAAACTACTTTAACTGGTTATCAACCTGTCAACCTGACATCAACCTTATAGTAGATGACATGTAAAGTTTCTAGCCGAGGCAGAAAAGAACAAAGGGATAGGATACTTGCCTCAAAACCAAGGAGGCCATCTATACTTTACTGGTTATTGTGTTTACACGTGCCAAAAGGGAGCAATGTAAATTGCGGAACAATAAAAAGAAGCAGTGTGTAGGTATAGCTATACTACGTAGAAAGTACACCATTAGAAAAAAGGGAAAGATCACAGGAACAAGTTGTGGAAATCTAGACAAACGGTTGCCCTTCCAAATCAGTAAACAGTGGAGTTGCTTTAATTTAGCTTTTACTACTGCCAAAACTGTTGCACTTGCAGTCAAGTTTGAAACTGCTACACTAACAGGTACCCACATATAGTTAGAAGACATGGACACCAAAATAGGTTCAGAATTTGTGTCGCTGTGCAAACCATAATACAAGACAATGGAGGAGAAAATGATCAACTATAAATTCAAAAACACTAGATATTCTTGAACTTACATATTTCTCCATGGCGCATGGAAGCACTTCCCCAGTAGTCTTCTTTACATGGGCTCTCTTCCACGCTATTGTTCATGTAGCTGGCACCTGACTTTTCTTCCGTCTACAAGTACAAATAATGATTACTAAGATTTATATAATGACCATGATTTTCATCTATAAATAATGGAGAGAATTGATGCGCACATTCTTTATACACTCTGCTGTAGCTTTTCCTTCCAAGAGTGTGGGTAATTTTGGCTAAGGCCTTGTTTTCACCATTCTTCTTGCATTGTTCAATCTTCTTTGGAGTGTACTCATTGGCAATGAAATGCTCCCACCAGATTTTATTAATGTCATCAGGGCATTGATTCAATGCTATATTTCTGGGTAAGTATATTCCTTGATTGTGCGTCGGAGGTGATACTTTTCTGTCCGAAAAAATTGTGGAAATCTCGGTTCCAACATTGGTCGAACAAGTATGGGTTCAATATTAAAATCAAACTCTTTCTGGTACAACAACAATGTGGTAAATAATGAAGTGTGTAAGTAAATGAGCAAGTCAAGATATTACATTAACTCTCAAAATACATGTAAACAAGTAAAAGAAATAAGACATTAAGTAGTAGCCATTTACCATCAGTGATGTCCAAAGAGCATCTTTGTACACCTTATCTACATGCCTCCAATCATCATAACCAATTGGGATGTGAGCTCGAATCAGTTTTCCACATGTAGAACTCCATTTTGCTTCA
This sequence comes from Iris pallida, assembly GCA_029216955.1. NCBI lineage: Eukaryota > Viridiplantae > Streptophyta > Magnoliopsida > Asparagales > Iridaceae > Iris > Iris pallida. The sequence continues at coordinate 19,971,661 of JANAVB010026999.1, read as the reverse complement.
TTTGTGCCTTTGACTGATCCATTTGCTTCAATATAGATTAAATATTTTTGGGCATTGGATGGGGGGGGGGCACCTTGTGGCTCTTGACTTTCTTCAGTACCTAAGGATGCAGTATGATTGGATGACATCATGCACTCCAATTGCATCATTAACAAATAACCAATCAAATAAAACACAATGCTTCATATTAACAACCTAAAAAAGTAAAAACAACTAACTAATTTGAGCCAAAAGAATAATATGTATACAATAATTGAAATTTACCATATATTAAAAAAAGAGTCAAACAATATCCAAAAGAGTAGTAATCTTTAAGGAAAAAAATGTAATCATTTATTTTTAACACATTTTAGTAGTGGAGCCAAGTGAGGTTGCTCCACAAGACATGATTGGAACTTTTCTGGTACGGCAAGCGCATCAACCTCATCAGTCATACGCTTCGGAGAACGTAGAACAACATACCAATCTGGATTTTAGATGTCTCTTACATAAGAAACTTGACTCGCTTCAAATGACAAAATTGCCGGCTCATCATACTCCCCATCAGTGCTCTTTATCTTTTTTAAATTTAACATCAACAAGTTAGAGTCCGGATATAACTTACAACCATTGGTCTTGTCTCCAACATTTGCCCACTCGCAATAGAAAACAACATGTTGGAACTCATAATAATCAACCTCTATGATCTCTTTGATAATCCCATACCAAGTAGTATCATCATCTTGGAGGTTCGTGTCTTTTGCACTTGCCCTAAATGTGGTGATTGCATCCATGCACACACTGCTATCTTGTGTTGCAAACTTGTCGTCATAACTCTGGGGAGAGAAAATATAACCATTGACCCTGTACTTATTATATGTTTTTGCTTGCCACCTTGGTCTACTTACGTATCGCCAAAGTTCGTCCTTCATATAATTTTTCTTCGATTAACAGGTAAAACAACAATATGCAATGTAATTAAAAAAGTTACTTGAAAATTTTAATTTTAATTATACACACCTTTTTGTGCAACCAGTCAATGAATTCAGATTGTACTACTACTTCTGCAAGTTTGATACCTCTTCCATTCCCATGGGTAGTAGTTTCCAAAGAAGATCGATACAAATTGGAAATCATTTAAACAGAATAAAATATAAATATAAAAGGTAATATATATAATTATTTATTCAAAAGTGAATATGAGAATTAAGCACATGTAGTACTCATATAGTTTCGGTATTTCTAATCTAAAAAGTATCCATCTATGAATTTGTCTCCATTGTACCCCTGTTAGCTTAATATTTTTACCCTAAATAATAGAGCGCTTGTACACGTCATCACCATTTTCAACTAAAAATGGTGCTTGAGTTGAACTAGGATTGCCATCACGATGATTTGGCATGCATTCCATGGCATATCTAACAGATTCTGAAACAAGATAAGCCTCGGCAATCGCCCTTCAATATAACGTTTGTTGCTGGCAATGTCTTTGCCCTCCTTCATAGACCTTGTACAAAAAAGAACATTAGAACTTGTTAGTTTTCATCTAAATTTAAAACATTAACAACATGATAACAAGATAATTATCTAACCTTTCAAATGGATACATCCAAATATATCTCCTAGGTCCGCAAAGTAGAGCTTGGTCAGCAAGATGCACCATGAGGTGGATACTTATATTAAAAAAGTAAGTTAGAAAATAATGTTCCAATACGCACAATGCCTCAGCAATCATATCTTTTGTAGCTTGGACAAGCTATCAAACTAGTATCTTTGAGCATAACATGTTAAAGTACAAACATACTTGCATAATGGCTCGTTTAAGTTCACGGTTCTTTAGAAATTAATGTTGAAGCATGACTGGCAGCAAATATTGTAAGATGATGTGGTAGTCATGTGACTTCTTTATATGCAAACCGGATGGCTGAGGACTTACAAGTGTGCCCAAGTTAGATGCGAATCCCGATGGAAGCTTTACGTCTTTCAACACTTGGCAAAATTGTTATTTTTGAGCATTATCGAAGGTATAACCCGAATCTCGTTGCCCCTTTTCATCTAAAATAAGATTTATTAAACGTTCATCAACATTCTTCTCAATATGCATTAAGTCAATAGCATGTCGTACTTTATGTGATTGCCAGTATTCTAGACTAAAAAGAATAGACTTTTTGTACCATGCTGACCTTTCTTCATTGCCATCATGACAATCATCATCATCACTACCAGCGCCCTCAACTGCCATTCGCTTCTTGCCAGAAACATTTACCAATTTATTGGGTATATAGTTGATGCGGTCAAGCTTTTCCAAAAGAGCACATCCAGTCAGTCGTGTCGGAGGTTCCCTGTGCTCTACAGACTTATATCGTCCGCGTTTGATTGATCTAAATGGATGACCATCCTTCAAAAACCTTCTGTACTTTGTGTACATATTCTTTCTAACAATCCTCTCAGACTCTGTCTCGGTGCTGCAAATAGGACATGCTTTGTAACCATGTGTTGTACAACCAGATAAATTCCCCAATGCTGAAAATCATGGACCCCCCACAACAATATTGCTCTCAAAGTAAAATTTTGTCCTTTGTCCATGTCAAATGCCTGCACTCCTTTCCAAAGTTGCTTCAACTCATCTACAAAAGGCTGCAAGAATACATCAATATCTTGACTTGGTGCTTTTGGTCCAGGAATTAATAAGCACATTATCTGTAACTCAGATTTCATGCATAATAAAGGTGGCAAATTGTATGGAACAATATAAACTGGTCAACAACTGTAACAACTAGATAGCACACCATGTAGATTAAATCCATCGGTCGCTATACCAAGCCAAACGTTGCGCCCCTTATTAGCAAACTCTGACCACTTGCATTTAAGTGTTCTCTATTCAGCTGAATCACAAGGATGTCGCATTAATTCCCATGAAGGCTCCGCTTCCTTGTGCCATTGCATTTTTTAGCTATCCAAGGTATCGTGTACAATCTCTTTAATCTTGGAACTAGAGGGAAGTGTCTTAAAACTTTTTTCGGCTCTTTTGATTCCCTATTAACCCTTCCAGGCTTTTTTTGTATCTTTAATTTTAAATCGAGATGTATGACATTGAGGTCATTCGGTCGCATCTGTTGGCCCATTGGTCATGGTCAAACCCGATTTTCATAATTGATCTAATCCTATCTTGATATAAGGGCTATTTAGACGACTGCTGAGAACTTCTACTGCTACCATTCAAGACATGAAGCCATTTTTCCATTGAGTCCGTATTTCCACTTTTAATATAATTTTCATAATTTATTGAGTCTAGGAATATGATGTACACCAAGTCATACTGGCAAATAGGCTACCCCAAAATGATTTCAAAATATTCCTTTGTTCTGACTTTTCAAAAAGCCCAAAACCCGATTTACAAAATCCTAACCAAATCAACTCTGGACACCAAAAGAATTCGGCCCAAATTTGCCCCGAGTTCGGTTAGTGGATGTTGGATTTTAAACTTAGTCTTCCCGTAGTTATTGATGCAACGAATATCTGCCGAGATTCTCTCAAAAAATTCTGTCTGAATTCTGTCGTTGGAAAACCTATAAATAGAGAAGAATTTCTACCATTTCAACACACCTATCTTCTCTTCGCTCTAAGCCTACTACGGTATTCCAAAGTGTTCTAAGCTCTTTTATTTTCAAATCCCAAGCTAGTTACAATCCTCTAATCGATTTGTCAGTGTGGTACGGTCTAGAAGTTTCAGAGTGATTGTAATCAGAGGTTTGATTGAAGAAAGACACTTCAAAATTGAAATTGGTTGAGTACTTCGGATCAAAGCTCGCATTGTATAAGTTGCAAGAACTTCGCATGAAAACTTGTGGCATTTTTCTTTAGTGGATTTCAACTGGAAGCTAGAATTCTTCCGACTGGACTAGTCCTCACACGAGGAAAACCAGTATATATCCTTGTGTTTGCATTTGCTCTCTGATCTCTACTTTTACATTTACATACCTGTAATATATTCTGTGATCTTGCTGCTAACAATTTAATAATAGCTAACTTTTTGCTGCCTACTCTATTCACCCCCTAGAGTATAGCACTTTACATCTCATTCCTACAATTGGTATCAGAGCAAGGACGCTATTATTTGGTTTAACATCCTTGGAGCAGATCCTCATTATCAATTGTTATACTCTGATTTCAATTGTTCCTACAATTAGTATCAGAATGGGTTACAGGTAAATCAAGGTAACACTGTTATTATATTCTTATCTATACTGCTGTTACATAGATCACTATATCATATATGGTAACTGTAAAATTCACAAGTGAAGGCCAAGCCACAAACAGACCCCCACTGTTTGATGGTACCAATTATACATATTGGAAAACATGGATAAGTTATTATTTGAAGTCACTAGACTTTGACCTCTGGTCAATTGTTATCAATGGCTACAAAAAGCCTACTATCACCTCTATTGTTACTTCCTCTATTATTAACAATCCTTATTATAGTTACACGGAGGAAGAGAAAAAGTTAGCTAGCCTTGATGCAAAAGCAATACATGCTTTCTATTGTGCTGTAGACGTAAATATATTTAATCATATTTCTACTTGTACTACATCTCATGAAATGTGGAAACTGGTTGAAGCTACTCATGAGAACATATATGAAAGTGAAGCTACCAAATCCAAAGAAGAAGAAAATCCTTGCATGGTGACATTAGGATTTGAAGTGCAATACAACCCCTTATTTGAAGAAGAGCTTGTATGCCACAACTACAGAAGATCAGGCCACATGATGAAAGATTGTTGTACTATTAAAAAGGAGAATCACTGCAAACAATCAAAACAATCAAACGAAGGAAGTTTGTTGTCTCACAAGTACGCTACCACGAGCATATGGTGTGAATGTGAAGCAAACAATTTTGAGGAAAAAGAGATACCTCATTTAGCTACAAATATATGCACAATGACATTATCTAACGAGGTACAAAATAATCCCCTTTATGAAAAGAATAAATTTTTTTATAATGAATTATCTGATGCTTTCAGTGATCTATTGGAAGAACACAAGAAAGTATTAGATAAGAATAAGCAAGCTAGAAACGATATTCTATCCTATAAGCGTGAGAGTGAAAAACTTACTTGCTTATTGAATGATGCTAGAAACACTTTTTTCTGATAATTCTACTGAAATTTCCATACTTGAGTTTATATTGCATGAGGCACTTGATTGCATTGACAAAAGCACTCAAGAAAATGCTAAACTTAAGGAGAAATTAGAATAAAAAAAGAAAAAGTATTCTATTGCTTCATGTAGAATTGATGCTCTCTGTTAAATATCATGAGATCTGTGCTAACTCTAAAAATTTAGAGATTAGACTGGGAAGCAGGTAGTACAACCTATGACTCTGTCTAACACAAGACACGTGAAACATCAGAAAGTCACACACGACAGATCATCTAGAAAGGAATCAAGCAAAGCTAAAGCTCCATGTAACCATGCTTTCTATTACAAGTATCCATGCACATCATATCACACCACTGTATGTTCTCATACTTATGCACATAGCACTAATATTGATACTTTTTGTCATTATTGTTGTATTAATGGACACATTTATAATCGTTGTCAGATTAGAAAACTTGTTAATATGAACTTGTGCAAATGGATTCCAAAAGCTAACCAATGTGGATCCAAATTTACTTGGATACCAAAGTCTTCTCCTCTTAATGCAGGTGAAGCTTCTCATATCAAATAGAACCATGGAACATGTTGGTGATTGTAAATCTACAAAGGTCATCTTCCAAGAAATTGCACCAACGAAAGTGTGGTCACTAGAACCACTTTGGTAACATGCTAAACGATTCTTTCTAAATGGCTAAATTTTTAGAATCTTACATGTTATTTACTAATAGCTTGCTACTAGCTCTCTTTAGTTGTTTTATCTTTTTAATTATGATTTTTAGAGAAGTTGTTTATTTGTATCTTGCATATGACCATATATATGGAAATTTATTTACGAGCTACATCTTTTTGTGCGTTATTTTGATACGTTTATTAGTGCAGACTTATACTATATATTGATCTCTATATTGCACTATGAAAACTTTTTGAAAAATAGTTTAGTATCTTAATCATATGATCATTCCTTATTCATTCTTTGGGCATTTTCTCTCATAGTTAGGTATTTTGGATTTCGATAATGTTTGATGATACTGCATATATTCCTTTAAATATATATTCTTAAAAGTATAGATTATTTTGGGTACAAGCCTTCAAAGGGTCTGTCTGTCACCACGACTACGGCTAAAGCGAAGCGGTACTTAAGCGTCACCCGGTGGACCTCCGTTAGCTAGGATAGTACCCCTACAGCTAACCTAGAGTAATCAATACTTTATAGACTTAAGACTTATTAACATCTACTTGCACCTATTGTCTAATTCTGGATCCAAGGCACTGAACCCGGTCCCCTAGGTTCTAGAATACATCAGCATATCTAGGCCCTTCATTTTGATTTATAAATGCTTTATATTTTACTGTTGCCTATTGATTTTGTAGCACATATAAGGATACATGTAATTGTACATCTTATGCCTATAGCTACAAATGATTTGAATTTTTGTATTGTTTGAGATCATTCGATTCCATTGGATATACTTATATTTTGTATTGGATTGATCTCATTTTCAAGAAGAGATATGGATTTCATCTTTTGATTTTAACTTTGATGGATATATTATTTAATGACAATATACATTGATCTTCCATAGGTTAATGTTTGTCATCTTTTTATATATTCATTTTTCTGTCACTCTATTTTTGATTTGATCTTGTGACTACTAATTTCATATTATAGTTTTCTGTTATGTTCTTTAGCGTTTTCATAATATTCATGATATTCCTTTTACGAAGCTTTTATTATTCTCTTCTTGTTTAAGTTAATAACTGCCTATAGCAGTAATTCTTCACGGGAGAGAAGTCAGGCACATTGAATTTCTCTTTTAAGTGTTTCTTTTCTTTAACCCTACGTTTATCAAATGAATACCGTGCTAAGGTTTTAAAAAGGAAGAAATAAACTTTGATAAGCTGATATAATATTTTGATGAATTAGTTTCCTTCTTCTGGAATTTTTTTGAGATATATTTTATTTATTCATCTTTAAGCATTTGTTGATTGGATATTTCTTTTACTTGCTTAAAGATGATTTTTTTAAAAAGTTTGGAACTTTATATGCATTGATCAAAGGGATGAAAGATGTATATCTCGGATATCCCTTAGATCTTGTGATTATTTTATCTACTTTATGCATATAAATACTTTTGAACTAGATACACATATTTAAGGGAAAGCAAATTAATTGTTTCAATTCATATATACACTTAATATGTAATATACCTAGTTCGTCATGGACATATATTTTTTATTTAAGATATCTTATTGCATTGGTCATGGTATTTTGATTTATAGTAGATTTGTGAGAGAATATGATTCTTCCTTGTTTTCTCATTTTTATAGATTTACTTGATTTCTCTATCTTGATAATTATTGAGCTATTATTATTTTCTTTTATACAACATCTCAAACAGTCACAGTACTTGATTTGTTTGTTGAGTTGATATATTTCAACTCTTGTTAGTATGTATTTACTATTTTAGTGTATTGTTCTTTCTTTTATTCATAGTATACACCTCTCATTCTATGCGTAGCACTTTTATCTAAGTTTATGCTTCCTTCATAGAATTGCCTGTGAAATATATGTTATTCTTTATATATTTTCTGTACTTCTTCAACGTTTGTTTCTTAAGCATGGATTGCGGGAGAGCTTCTCTCTTTGCAATTATTTTGCTAAGTGACAACGGGGAAGAAAAGTATCTAACATCTATTTCAGGAGATAAGGAGACAGTACAGAATAGTTCCTTGCAAATTTTGATATTTTTGTTCAAATCAAGATCAAGGTGTTATATCGGTCGAGGTTTGTCAATTATCAAAATGGAAAAGATTGTTGGCCCATTGGTCATGGTCAAACCTGATTTTAATAATTGATCTACCTATCTCGATATAAAGGCTACTTAGACGACTACTGAGAACTGCTACTGCTACCATTCAAGATATGAAGCTGTTTTGCCATTGAGTCTGTATTTCTACTTTTAATATAATTTTCATAATTTATTGAGTATAAGAATACGATGTACACCAAGTCGTACCGGTAAATAGCCTACCCCAAAATGCTTTCAAATATTCCTTTGTTTTGAAAATAAACCCATTTACAAAACCTCCTAACTGCTTGACTTTTTAAAAAGCCCAAAACCCGATTTACAAAATCCTAACCAAATCAACTTTGGACACCAAAAGAATTCGGCCCAAGTTCGGCCCGAATTTGCCCCGAGTTTGGTTAATGGACGTTGGATTTTAAACTCAGTCTTCCCGCAGTTATGGATGCAATGACTATCTGTCGAGATTCTCTCAAAAAATTTTGCCCGAATTCTATCTTTGAAAAACCTATAAATAGAGAAGAATTTTTACCATTTCAACACACCTCTCTTCTCTTCTCTCTAAGCCTACTATGGTATTCTAAAGTGTTCTAAGCTCTTTCATTTTCAAATCCTAAGCCAGTTACAATCCTCTAGTCGATTTGCCAGTACGGTACGGTCTAGAAGCTTCAAAGTGATCGTAATCAGAGGCTTGGTTGAAGAAAGACACTTCACAATTGAAGTTGGTCGAGTACTTCGGATCAAATCTCGTATTGTAGAAGTTGCAAGAACTTCGCATGAAAACTTACATCATTTTTCTATATTGGATTTCAAGTGGAAGCTAGAGTTTTTTCTACTAGACTAGTCCTCACAAGAGGAAAATCAGTATACATCCTTGTGTTTGCATTCGCTATATGATCTCTACTTTTATATTTACATAACTGTGATATATTATGTGATCTTGCTGCTAACAATCTAATAATAGCTAACTTTCTGTTGCCTACTCTATTCACCCCCCTCTAGATTATAGCATTTTACATCTCGTTCCTACAACATCTGCATACTCCTTCCAATACAACATACAATCATTCTCGCATGCATGGATGCACCTTGCCTTCATTCCTAAGTCTCTCAGCATTTGCTTCATGGTAGGATATTTGTTAGGAAGTGTGTTCCCCTATGGAAGCCATTGAGTCAGACGCTTCAACAATTTTGTTACACTATTTCCTAGCCAATTAAACTCCTTCTTTACATTATGCAACTCTACAATTACAGATAGAGTTGTGTGTCCATCTTTACAACCGGGGTATAATTTTTCACCTGCAATTCTCTTATATTCGTTGTACTTATTACCATGGTTAAGAATAGGAGCAAAAGAATTATTGGGCATTGCATCTGTCTGAGCATTATTCGCATCGCCACTATCTCCAACACATGGAGTCTCATATACACGATAAGCATCATCATCCAAGTTCCCCAATGCACCTTTATTGTCACAAATATCTTCGTCTAGAAATTGATCATGGATTTGATCTTCTTGTACAAATTGGTGTTTAGGGTCTTCCGTCATATTCATGCCCGACTTCTCCCCATGATGAAACCATTCATCATATGTCGGAAGCATACCGAACCAGATCAAATGACTTTCAGCTATTCCAAAAGAAGCTCTTTTTTATTTTCACATTTCCTATAGGGACAACTACATGTTGTAAGTCCGGGAAAGGAGTGCTTCATTGCAAAGTCCATGAAAAATTTAATTCCCTGTGTGTACTCATGGTTATTTCTACGAGGATTTTTTATCCACCCTTTCGGGTTTGATAGTGACATGGTGACAAAAAATTATATTCTCTACCCAATTAAAAACCTAATAAAAAAGATAAAAAATAGTCAGATATGATATCATTAATATCTTTGCAAAATCAAAGAAAATTATGGAAAATTGAGCTTGTGACATGAAAATAACAAAAGTAATTGAATCTATAGCTTGTAAAGACTCATCTTGCTCTCAAATCAGTCAATTAATTGCACATAAATAGATTCAGTATTTAGTTCGAAGGACATACACGATGGTAGTTTTTCAATGCATCTTTCAGTTTCATGCTAAGATCGAATATCTAACTTTATTCTAAGTATACGCCTAGTTCATATATATATATATATTTCAGCTAGATATGGATTAAAGAATGATTAAGTTAGAACAGTCTTATTTTGAAATGCTAGTTCTTGGGTTTGGGTTTAGTTAGATAAGGGAGGTTATTGTCAATAATAAAAAAGTTACAAATAACCTCATCATGTTTCATATATATATATATATATATATATATATATATATATATATATATATATATATATATATATATATATATATATATATATATATATATATATATATATATGGCGGCTCTAGAAGCGATCGGGTGCCCGATTGTGGGAAACCCTAGGGGTCCCAGTGGGACCCCGGCACGCCTAGAGGAGGTCCGGCTAGGAGTAGGCCGGCCATTGGCGGCACAGGCGCAGGTGGGAACGGCGAGGACGGCGGCGGTGCGGGCAGTGGCTGTGCGGCGGAGCGCCGATCGAGTCGCAAAGAGTCGGCCGGCAACATAGTGGCCGGGAGGGGGCAGGTCGGGGCCGGCATGCCAGGAGGAGGACCGGCCGGAGGCGGACCGGCCGGTGACGGCACGGGCGTCGGTAGAAACGGCACCGACGGTGGCGAGGCGGGCTCTAGGGCAGCACGGGCTGGTGGCGTAGGCGTCGGCGGGGTCGGCACGGCCACGGGCGGCGGCGGCAGCTGGTCGGCGACGACGACAGTGCCCGGGGGAGCCCGATGGGTCCCCGACCTGACGGGAACCCAGGATGTCCAACCTGGATCTGGGTCGGATCTCCGGATAGACAGATGGAGGGAGGTGGCTGGACGACGGTTACGAGACGACGGGGGGCCAAGGCGGAGAGCAAGGTGGGGGGCACACAGATTCTCCAAAAGATGCGCCCTTTTGCTGGAAGGAAATTGGGTGAGGGATCGGGGCTGAGGATGTCGGCTCGTGGCCCTGCGGTGACTACTGGAAGAACAGTGGACTGGCACCCTAAGGCGACCATGGCAGAAAAAAGAAAGGGCAAAGTAGTGGACCGAGGAGGTCAGGGTTCAGGGGCTTTTATCCCTGGAGTTGCCACCTGCTCACAGGAAACGGCTTCCCGCTCAGCGAGACGGTCCTGGGCTGAGATCTGCACATCGATGGGGCCTAAAAGCCCTACTTCTATGGAGTATGTGCCACCGAAGAAGGTACGGAGCGGCTTCTGGGCCTCGTTCCCTGTAGAGAAGATTGAGAAGGTGACTGCCTTCTGGGAAAACACCCTGGTGCTGTACGTCCTGGGCAACAAGCCATTCTATGGGCAGATCAGGGGGTATGCGGCACGTGTCTGGTAGCCTAAAGGTAGAATGGAGATATTTGCTAGGGAGAATGGCCTCTATTATGTGAAGTTTGGGCTGGCAGAAGATGTTACCAGGATCCTGCAGGGTGGTCCGTAGACATTTGATGGCAGGTTGATCATCCTGAAGGAGTGGACCCCAGATTTGCGCTATGAGAGGGAATTCTCGAATTCTATCTCGATTTGGATACGCTTTCCTGAGTTTCCCGTTCGTTTCTGGAGTATCCCATTGCTGATGCAACTTGCCAGCTTGGTGGGCACCCCGATCAAGGCTGATGATGCTACAGCCTTTCAGACAAGGCTGATGTATGCTCGGATATTCGTTGAGATCTGGGCTGGAGGTGAGTTACCGAGTCTACTAGAGTATAAAGTGCCTTCTGGAGAGGTTCTTACCCAGAAGGTGGAGTATGAATGGGTCCCCCCAACCTGTTCTTAGTGTGCGTGCTTCGGACATCTGAATAGTTCATGCCCGGCAGGGGATCTCAGCCGGCGCCTTCTGCTTCACCTCTTGTTTTCCTTTTGACAGGGTCGTCAAGCTCCGCTATGCCTTCTTCTCACAAACCTTCAGGTTTCTTGGCTGATATTTCTTCGACGCCGTCATCATTGGAGAATCTAGACGAATCGTCGAGGGATATAGTTGAGAGCTTCTACCGTCATCTAAAATGAGGGGTTGAAGCTACTTCGAGCAGAGGGGCTTTATTTGTCGTGGCCCGTCACTGCGCCCAAGGCCAGATTGACCTGCTGAAGATGCTTCCTGGTGGAGAAGGGGTGGCCGTCCTTCTGGAGCACAAGCTGGCAGAGGCTAATCGGTGTCTTATCCAGTTGCAAAAACTGCGGCAAGTCGATGTATCTGCTGCGATAGAGCAGGAGCGTGCTTTCCTTATAAAAACAGTAGAAAAGGTGAAGGTTGTTCAAGAGACGACCAAGCCCACTTTGGAGAGGGACCTCCATAAGCTGTCCCTTAAATATGACAAGTTGAGCCGAGAGGGAGAGATTTGCTTGACTTGCGAGAAGCCCACCGTTCGTGCTATGACCGAAGCTAACGAGCAGCTCCTCCAGCTCCAGGCCAGGCTGACATCTCTGGGGACTGAGCTCCAAGCCACTCGTCGGGAGAGAGAGAAGATCTGTACGAAGACTGATGATGTCACACGAACCTCTGTTGTTCTAGAGGGTGTACTGAAGAAACTAGAGGAAAATTGGCAGGCTCATGCACATCTTGAGGATGCTGAAAAGCTACCCCAGGAAGCTAAACGTCGAGCCAGACTAAGAATTGAGCGCTCAACTGCGCAGCTGGACGACGTTCTCACCAAGCTATGTGTTGCTGATGAGTAGTGAATCCCCCCTCTTCTCTCCTTTTTTTGATGTAGTCTTGTGAATGTAATACATTCACTTCCACTATGAGGAGTTTGTACTAGAGGTTTTAATATAGCAGTCGTATTTGATGAAGGATATCCCATTGGGGGACTTTTTGTGGACCTATTGCCCTTTTTGTGCATCTGGAAATGCGAGCAAGTAGATTTGAATGATATTTTGTGGACCTACTACTCTTTGGTACACCGATGGTGCGAGTAATAGATTAGGATAAGTTTTATGGACCTATTATCCTTCTGCGCACTGGTGGTGCGAGTAATAGATTAGAATAACTTTTGTGGACCTATTACCCTTCTGCGCACTGGCGGTGCGGGTAATAGATTTTGAGACAAAACCCAACAGAGGTAACATGGACGTGATAGGTTTTGATAAATGGTAGAGCTTTCCTACTCAGAGATGGTATGGACATGGTAAAAGTAAACTATGTAGGGATGCATAGAATAACTCAGAGGTAAGGTGGACGTGGATGTTCTAGGATCAATGTAAAACCACGTAGGGGTAGTTGTACGAGATATCCCATGGGGGACTTTTGGTGGACCTATTACTCTTCTACGCACTGGTAGTGCAAGTAATAGATTTTGAGACAAAACCCAACAGAGGTAATATGGACGTGATATGTTTTATGGTCTTAACACCCTGTCTTTTATCCCAGACTGGGTACAGGTGTTAAGTCGAAAGATTATCGGTATCACAGGTAATATGGACGTGACACACGCTAATCAGAAATGATTTTTGGTGGACCTATTACCCTTTTGCATACTGATGGTGCGAGTAATAGATTCGAGACAAAACCCAACAGAGGTAATATGGACGTGATAGGTTTTGTGGCCTTAACACCATGTCTTTTATCCCGAGTTGGGTACAGGTGTTAAGCTAGGAGATTGTCTATATGGATGTGATATATGATAATCGAAACACCAAAGCAAAAGTTCAGAGGTATCAATGTACATGACTTGTCGCTCGGAGAGATGCAATGCGAATCCCCTCGGGGGGAGCAGAGTGCAAGTTCAGAGGTACCTGATGTACATAACTCGATACTATTTTTTTTAGTCTAACGACAGCCTCTTATTGATGAAATAAAGAATTTTGTCCATAGGGATTACATCATCAGGAGAGGGGCTATCCACCTGTGTAACCAGGTATTTGGCGAGTTCTACGTCCTCTTCGGCTACCCCCTGCGAGTTCAGAGGTCGAGATGCTGTCCTGGGCAACTTGACCACCAAGGGTTCAGCTTGTGGTATTGACTTGCCTGAGGGTGTTGGATCGACACTTGGTTGCCGGATGGTCTTGGGAAGACGGATGACAATTGGCTCGACAAGGGACTTTGTGTCTTCCGGTTGCCTTTGAGTAGATTTTTGCAATCGGATCATCATCGGCGTTACAGGGGGCCTCGCATCTTTCTGTTGTCTTTGATTAGATTTTGGCAGTCGGATCACCATCGGCCCCATGACAGATTTTGGCTCTTGGCCGGATCTCGGGAGCCGGATGACCATTGGTTCCAACTGCGCAGGTGAGGCAGGAGAACCGAGCACGTCTTTATGCAAAGTTGCGACGAGGGGTGCGACCTTGCCCGGTTTACGGGCCTGGAGATGAATTCTCAAGGGTTCTTCTAGCCCTGTGATGGCCTCCAGTTCGTCAGTTATATGTTTCCTGGATTCGTCATATAGACAAGCCTCCGAAGAGTAATAAGATTCAACCCTTTTAAAGGGATCGATGTCGGCGAATTCAGTCTTCACGAAGCCGTGCTTTTTGACATACTTGAAGCATTGGTGAAGGGTGGATGGCACGATCATATAGTCATGTATCCACGGACGTCCCAGGAGGATGTTGTAGGAGGTGTCTGCATCAATGACGTAGCAGGTAACCTCCGTCTTTAGGTCACCAATTTGATATTTCAATCGGATCTTTCCTAGGGGATAGCTCCTTCCCAAGTTGAAACCGCTAATGGCAGTGTTGGTCGCCGCTAGTCGGTGCATAAGGATGCCAAGAAGTTGGAGCAAGCTTTTGGGGATGATGCTGATTGACGAGCCAGGGTCAATATGCATCCGATCCACCTTGATGCCGCCTATGTATCCAGTGTAGTACAAGGGGCAATCATGCAAGTTGGACTTTGATCAACATGTCCTGTGGAGTAAATATGATATTGGGCATTGCATCTGTGCCATTTCTGCCCTGTAGATCTGCTGACAGGTCTTCCCCTGGAGGCTTAACCTGAGCTAAGTAGGCGTCAGCATGTTGGAGTGCTTCGCTCAATGCGACACGAAGATCCTTGGAGAGCCTTAGGAGCTCGTATAACGACAACTTTGCTGGCGTATTAGCCAATTGTGCTAATATGTCAAAGTTGTAAGGTTTCTCCAGCACCTGAGGTGCATTATTATGGAGTGGCCTGTCGAAGCGGGTTTCCTTCGACTTGGACTTATCTGCCGATGGAGGCTGAGGCGACCTTGGAACATCAGAGGCATGTAACGTTGTTGGCTGAGGATCTTCAACTGAATTGCCCTGTGTGGGCTGGACTTGTGCTCCAGACTGGGTAACAACGACTGCCGCTTCCTCATCTTCGACTGAAATTGTATGGCAGGATCTAGACTTCCTGCACTTCTTCTTGTTGGTAGGAGATGACACCGCTTGGGTAACTTCGGGCACTAAGTCCGGGTGCACCCACATGATCTCTCCTCGCGAAGTGGTGAGAGGTACCAGTCCAGATGTCTGGTTTCGGACAGTTGGAAGATTGGTAACCTCCATCGTTGCCCGAGGGACGGGTGTTACCCCATCTGGAGTTCTTGTTGGAGGAAAGTCGCCGAACTGAATTGAGACCATGTTCGCTGCCACGGTAACCTCTTCAAAGTCTATTGACAGAGCTTTGGAGTCGATAAGACTCTGGATGTACCGCTTTAATTGGAAGCAGTCATGAGTGGAATGATGGACATAGGGATAGTAGTGACAATATTTTGGGTCCTCCATTTCTGCTGCTCGGGGCTCGCGCCTTGGTGGAGGGAGCTGGATCCTACCCTCTTGCAAAAGCATATCGAAGATAGGTTTGACATGACTATCTTCAAATGAGTAATTCACCTTGGGCCATAGACCTTCCGCCTGTTTTTGTTCAGGCTTCATGGTCGCATCGGCGACCATGGCCTATTTGCTTTTATTGTCCCGGTCGGAGGTGCCGCCACTGTTGTTGTTGCTGGAGGTGGAACCAGGACGTTTGCCCTTATCCTCTCCATCTGGGATATGTAATCCCAACTGGCGAGCCTTCTTCAAGTTTGCTTCCGCATTGGTAGCACTTATGATGAAGGTCGTCCAATTCCTGAACTGTTCGTCGCCCATCCAGAGGCTAATTGTGGGGAGCAGCTTCTTCTGGCAAATTTCAATCAAGGAGCTCTCGGGGTTGCCTTGGGGCAATCTCATTGCGGTTTGGCGGAACCGCTCGATATAGTTCATTGTTAGCTCCCTCTCTCCTTGAACGACGTCCTTGAGAGATGACATTGTCACATCATGCCCCACTTCGTAAAACCTCTCCAGGAACATGTGCTTGAAGCCGTCAAAAGAATGGATGCAGTTGTCGGAAAGGTTGTGGTACCAGTCGAACACAATTCCCTCCAATGCTCCGATGAATAACCGTGTGAGGATGGCATCACTATGCGACAAGTGGTCGGTTGTGACTTCAAAGTAAGTCATGTACCGACTAGCAGAGGTCTTTCCGTCATACGAATCGATATGAAACGACTTGTACCATGGTGGAAAAGGCACATCTCTCCATGCGACGGGATACGACTGTCGTATTATGAGGTCCCGAGAGGAGTCTCGGGCATTGAACATTGCTCGAAGCTCCTGGACTTCTCTTTTTGCTTCCTTGGCTTCATCTGCAGCTGAAGGAATGGATGCTCCTAAAGGATCATCACCCAAAGAAGGGACGGTCGTTTTAGAGTTCGCATTGACTGCGGGTCCCAAGCTTGTTTGTCCGGGCATCCTAGCTGGTTGAGTTGGCAAGACAGCTTTTATTTCGTCCACTGACTTGATCAAGGACAGGAGCATGGCTTCAAGTACTTCTAGACGTTGTCGGTCAGTGGGCACCTCATGATCATCGTCAGCCATAAAGACCCGTACATGGGTAGAGGTGGATGGGACCGCAGCAGAGGTGCTCTCCGTTTCGTATTCTCGTACAGAGAAATCGTCGGAAAATGTCGGAATGTCATCTTCCTCGGACTCGGAAGGGGTACTATCCCCTGTGTAGGAAGTCGCATCGTCTTGGCGAGGGTGGTCGCCCTCAGGGAAGTCCAAGTCTGTAGTATAATTCCAAGGAATCTCTACCCCCTGTGTATACTCCTGGTACACCGGGTTGTCGCTTATATTGAGGGGACTGCTACCCCTAGCTTCATCTACTTCCAAGGAGACCAAAGTGCACCCTAGGTGCTAGAAGCTTCTTTCTGGATCGAGTGCCTAAGTAGACACTCCCTGTGGCTGTCGGTAGCAACCCTCCAGATGAGAGTTTTCTTGCGGTGCTGGCAGAGATTGCCGGGCTGGAAGAATTGTCTTCTTGTCACGACCCACAACCGCTTTTCGGACGCGAGCACGTGAGCAAGCCAGCTACGTATCGAACAGACTTCAGCCCGACTCGAATACGTAAACGCTGTCAAGGCTATGGTATACTGCCAAATCATGGTCAACAAATCTATATCTCAATCCAGAATAAGAATATGAAATATGAATGAACACTATGGGTCGTGGTCTGTAGCCCACTAGCATATATGTCCGATGAGACTCCAAGAAAAATAACAAGAGTCTCTAACTGAATCAATAAACAGGATAACTCATGATAAGGAATGTAGAGCATGAAAGGATAACAAATGTAATAATGATACCTGAATCCCACAAGAATCGCAAATCCTCTGTCTTCCAGAACTACAAGCTAACTCCTGTAGAAGCGTGGAATTTCAGGGCGCATCTATGTGCCAGAATTCCTATGCGCTCAGAACATGCGCCATGGATCTTAGATGAAGTACTTGGCACAGCAAAAGCATAGACATTAAAAGAAGATTTTTATTTCATATAAAAGTCTATTACATGTCTAAAAAAGGCTTTACAAAGAAGAATTTCTACAAAGAAAGACCCTAAGTCTACAGCTAGGCGCAGCAACCGCCATGCGCTCTCAATCAGGAGCAGCAACCGCCATGCGCTCTCAGTCTGGCTCATCTCTTCAGCGTCTCAGTTTGGCGCATCACTTCAGCGTCTCTGTCAGGCGCATCTCTTCAGAGTCTCAGTTATGCGCATCATGAAGTCTCAGCATATGCACTCCGCTGCGACCCGATCAAGTGCTTCGACTAATAAAGCATTTATTGAGCAGAACGAGGGCGGGCGATCAACCCCACCCTAGCGGGAGGAAGAGCTCTCCAAAGCCCAAGGAAGAGGAGAGCACCGTAATCGATCCGTGGCCAAAGGAGGCTTTCAACACAACCAGAACGGGCAATACCCACTCTAACAGAAAAAAGAGCCTCCAAAGCTGGGAGCACCGCAATTCCGATCTGTGGCTCTTCCAGCATAACGGTGACAGGGCTCGAGCATCCCGATCTTTGGATGCAACAGGCACCTTCCGCCTGCCTCAGGAGCCCTCGACCCCGACTTTTGGATGTAACAGTCACCTTCAAGTGCATGAACGAAGACAAGTCGTCGCATCTTCACCCTTGGAAGCATCTCGTCAACAGAATGTGCTCGCGCAAACAAGTTTATTTTGGGAGGATGTGAGAGAACGAGAAGCAAACTCTCTCCTTGCCACTATTTATAGGCCGGGCAAATCAAACCGATACGCCAAGTGGCAGGCTCTCCGAATCATGTGCAATGAATTTGCACTAATGGTGATGAACCTGATGCTTCGAATTCAGCCAAGTCAAAAACGGCTATTTAAAGCCTTCGAAGAACGTAACAGTCGGACCAATAAAGACGAGTCATGCAAACGGATGCGCCGGTCAGACCGCGCATCATACAGACGCGCCCATCAGCATCAAGCGCCTCATAAGGATGCGCCCCATGCACCCCCACGCGCCTAGTAGAATGCAGATCGATGCCCCCAGTCAACAACCCATCACCCGTCAAAGAACATTAAATGCTGAAGTCTGACACGACAGCAGCCAGTCCCCGAGGACTGAACAGTTGACAGCTTTTTCAGAAAATAAAGCATCGTTGACGTCAGCATCATCATTACTTTCCTCTGGCGGTTACAAGCCACGTGGCCGTCCAACCATTTCGCATGCGCTCCGCAGCCATGCGACCAAATCTCTGCATGCACCTCAAAAGCCATGCGCCTCTGACTTTTCTCTTATCCCTAAAGACAGAGGTCAAGTTACTACTGAAGCCCCGCATGCACCTGAAAAGCCATGCGCCCAGACTGGTTCGTGACTCCTAAAGGTTACATGCCAAAGTCTACTCATGCGCCAAATCCTAGGCGCATCCTGTCAGATTACTCTCCACCAAATCCGAGATCTTTGAGCTACGGATACGCGCCACGTGTCTTTTGACTCAGTTCAGCCGATGAATGGGTGCTAATCACCCAAGATCTCAGCAGCCGAAAGATCTTCTCCATTGCTACGTGTTAGCTCTGCCGTAGGCCACAAATGCAACAAGAAGAGTTCAACTCCTCAGTCCGATCGTGCCGCCCATGCACCTCCATCAGCAATCACCACGTGGTATCCCCATAAACAGGCGCATCCTACATATGCGCGTATAAGCAGCCAGCCTACAAAGCGATAAATAGAGGGATCATTTCCTTCTCCTACACACACATAGAGATACACACCTACAGATAGAGACCTGCATACACCGTGAGAGAGGCAGATACAGACACTCAACGTCTTCTTCCTCTCCGCAAGCTCCAGCACCCAGAGCAACTCAGACCTTCAAAGAAGCGATAACCGTCGTCAGATCGTCAACGGAGTCAACACATTACCACTCGCTCCATCGACACAGGGACCCAGATAAACAAAAGTGTTCTCCTAGGACTACATCTAAGCCCTACATTGTAACACTGTCCTGTTTGCAATTGAAATTTCAATCAAAATATTTTAATGGCAAACAAGCTGGCGACTCTGCTGGGGACCTCTTTCTCCTCCACCGAGAAAGCTGTGTCGTAATCAGACGATGTGAAGGTAGGCTCCTCCCACAAGATACTGGTCGTACGCCTCAATCAACAGGCGTATGAGGAGTTCATCTCTGAAGGCAGCACAAGTCCTTCGAAGCGGCTGCCAAAGCCGAAGAAGACTCGCGAAGTCTGGATGCGCAAGGTCGAGGCCCCTGGCACCACCACTGAAGGGGATGTGCCGATGCAGTCCACCCTTCTCGCTGACATCCTCAGCAGCCAGGATGCGCCCACCGGTGCAGCGCATCACTCGGAAAAGTGTGGTGCTGACCATATTCCCCAGCCATCTCCTTCTCAGACAAGAAAGATACACCGACAGGGCAAGGGCGCATCTAATGCCCTGCGCAGTAACTCTGATGCGCCACAGAAGGTCTCTGTCTTTGACAGACTCATTCGCTGTCGGGGTGAGGAGAATTTGGACTCTGAGTACTATGCACCCCAGCGGACTGGTACGAAGAAGTCCAAGGCGGCACGGGCTATGCGCCTCAAACGTGCTATGCCGGCGACAAACCAGAAGCATGCGCTCACCATCATGCGCGCTGCTGATGGTAAGCTGTATAAGGTCGACTCGAGTGCTTCTGCGCCAGAAACGAGCCGACCTTCAAATTCCTTGTCTCACTTGGGCGCATCTGCTGCGTTCGCAACCAAGTCGAGCAAGGCAAACCCTGTGGTCTTGAACTCCCGCGCCTCCATTGGTTGTGCGTCTGAGGCTCGTTCAAGTCACTTTAAATGTTGTACCCCCGCTACTGATCTGAGCGCATCTTCTGCGTTGGTTCAGGGGGTGCAGCATTCACCTGACCACCCTGGCGCTTGGCCTTGCCATGCGCCTGATGGGGGTACGAAGGTGGCACTCTCCTCCAACGATCTACGTAACGTGATCACTCACAAACGCCGATCAGGAGAGTCAACTGACAAGCACAATGCGCCCCTCACAGGGCACACCTGTGCTGTAGTCACCATCAACTGCTGTTGCAAGACAGCGGTCCCACCAAGGCAGTTGGCGTTCCAGCGGCTGCAATCATCAACACCTCTCCAACGTAAGATGCTGGTCGTACGCCTCAATCAACAGGCGTATGAGGAGTTCATCTCTGAAGGCAGCACAAGTCCTTCGAAGCGGCTGCCAAAGCCGAAGAAGACTCGCCAAGTCTGGATGCGCAAGGTCGAGGCCCCTGGCACCACCACTGAAGGGGATGTGCCGATGCAGTCCACCCTTCTCGCTGACATCCTCAGCAGCCAGGATGCGCCCACCGGTACAGCGCATCTCTTGGAAAAGTGTGGTGCTGACCACATTCCCCAGCCATCTCCTTCTCAGACAAGAAAGATACACCGACAGAGCAAGGGCGCATCTAATGCCCTGCGCAGTAACTCTGATGCGCCACAGAAGGTCTCTGTCTTTGATAGACTCATTTGCTGTCGGGGTGAGGAGAATTTGGACTCTGAGTACTATGCACCCCAGCGGACTGGTACGAAGAAGTCCAAGGCGGCACGGGCTATGCGCCTCAAACGTGCTATGCCGGCGACAAACCAGAAGCATGCGCTCACCATCATGCGCGCTGCTGATGGTAAGCTGTATAAGGTCGACTCGAGTGCTTCTGCGCCAGAAACGAGCCAACCTTCAAATTCCTTGTCTCACTTGGGCGCATCTGCTGCGTTCGCAACCAAGTCGAGCAAGGCAAACCCTGTGGTCTTGAACTCCCGCGCCTCCATTGGTTGTGCGTCTGAGGCTCGTTCAAGTCACTTTAAATGTTGTACCCCCGCTACTGATCTGAGCGCATCTTCTGCGTTGGTTCAGGGGGTGCAGCATTCACCTGACCACCCTGGCGCTTGGCCTTGCCATGCGCCTGATGGGGGTACGAAGGTGGCACTCTCCTCCAATGATCTACGTAACGTGATCACTCACAAACGCCGATCAGGAGAGTCAACTGACAAGCACAATGCGCCCCTCACAGGGCACACCTATGCTGTAGTCACCATCAACTGCTGTTGCAAGACAGCGGTCCCACCAAGGCAGTCGGCGTTACAGCGGCTGCAATCATCAACACCTCTCCAACGTCGCCTCGGGAAGAATGTGTCAACTGAAGTGGAGCCAGAACTACAGGTTGCTTCTTGCAACGTAGTCTCCAACTCCCCGTCAATTCAGAAGGCGACTGGCAGCTCCTCGACTTTGTCCTCATCCAAGAGCCAGCTGAGGAAGACCAAGACGATCTTCTCGTCCTCAGGAGTGTTTGAGGGCACTCGGGGGAGAAAGAAGATCTCAAAGGAAGCTGGGGGCAGCCAAGCCCCTGTGGATCTTCATCCTGGAGACGAAGTCAGCCTCCCGGACGTAGCTGGGGGTAGTCAAGCCCCTGTGGATCTGCGTCTCAAAGACGAAGAAGTCCTCCAAGACAGAACTGGAGGTAGTCAGGCCCTTGCTGATACTTCTTCCGAAGACGAAGGTGTCCTCCAGAACATAGCTGGGGGTAGCCAAGACGAAGCTCCAGGGGAAGTTCCTCTTCTATAAGAAAGCGAGGCCAAAAGCGAAGCCTCAACTGATCCATCCACTTCCAGTCGTATCATAACGGTGTACATGACGGGAGCTGGTGATGCAGAGTCAGATGCGCCGCCAGCAGATCTCGTCCAGCGCCTGGATACCTTTGAGGGAGGACTCAAAACCCTCTCTGCCTCCATGCAAACACTGACTCGAGTAGTATTTGAGATACGGTCAGCGTTGGCCAGGGCACCGTCTACCGGTCTTGACCCAGGGGCCAATGGAGAATCAAGTGTACCCCTTTAACGGGTATCCTTAGACACAGATCACCGTGAAGCACCTCAGACGTCGGAGCCATCAAATGTTCAACTCCAGGCTGTACCACCTTTTCCGACTCCCAGCTCCACGCAAGACGTGGTGGAGATGATCAGGGACTTGCACGAGCGCTTTGAGTCCAAGAACAGACAAGAGGAGCGCCAGAAGATGGGGATCCCACACCATACCCCCTCGAATGGAACAAAGTGTTTTATCCTCCCAAATATAAACCACAAACATTGACGCCATACAACGGGAAGGACTCTCCACACCGCTATCTGACGTACTTCCAGTCTCAAATGGGACATCTCTCGAAGAAAGACGCGCTACTCAACAACATATTTATTGGGGCACTGAAAGGAGTGGCTTACGACTGGTACTGCAGTCTCCCCAACAACTCCATATCTTCCTTCGACGACTTGACATGTCTCTTCCTCGACCGTTTCTAAGATGGAGGAAAGGACATGACAATGGCGTCCCTCATAGAGATACGTCAGAAGGAGAAGGAAACAGTTCGAGCATTCATCGAACGGTTCTGACAAGCCTGTTTCAGACTGCCTCCGGGCATGCCAGAACATGCACTCCTCTCCTCCTGCAGCATGAACATGCTGCCTGCAATCAAACTCTGGCTCAACTCCACTCCTTCTCTTGACTGGAGTTCATTGATCATCGAGGCCGAAGCAGCTGAAAAGAAGGCGTCCAATGCTCGTCTTCTGGGAGTCAGTTTTCCTGCCTTTGACGACAAGGAAAAATGGCCTGTAGCCAACAACCCTAGATAAGAGACGAAGGGGAAGCAGGCGTTAACTGTCAATGCCTCCAAAGGTGCATCATTACCTACTCAGAAGCCTCCACTTGCACCAAGGCCAAAGGAGGTTTATTCTTTCAACGGTGAAGACATCCTGCAACTCTTCGAGATATTGAAGCAGGGTGACAAGATCAAGTTGTCGGATCCGAAGCATCCCGACGAGGTTGGAAGAGTGGACAATCTGAGGTACTGTCACTACCATCGGTTTGTCGGACATCCAACTAAGGACTGCTACGTCCTCAAAAACTACATCCAGCGTATGATCAATGCGGATGTCATCTCCGTCGACTACGAGGAGAAAAACGGTCTCGGCCAACCTGGTGTCACTCCAATTTGGCACCTTGCCGCCAACCACAACACAAGATGGCGTCGTCCCCATTCCAAAGGCGACAATAGAGGTGGTCAACCTACCACCTACTCGTGACAACGTGAGTGGACTCATCCCACTCACCATATCTCGGGGAGAGGTCTTATGGGCTCACCCCGATCTCGTCTCCGAGGTTACTCAACCGGAGGTACGCTCTGCTTCCAAAACTAAGGGCAGGAAGATCAAGTCTTGCCGCATGGTCTTTTCCTCTGCGGAAGAGGCACTTCCTGTACATACACGTTCATATCAGAACGCCCAACCTGACGAAGCTACCGTCGAGGTGGTGCCTCCTTGCACCGTCCCTGCCGCCCAGGAAGAGGGCCCATCCAGGCCTCCAGCAGCTAATAAACAGAAGTATGTAGAGGCCCGTTTCGACAAGCCTTTGCGAAAGAAGAATGCTTCGGGACTAGCCAAGCCCCACAACTTCGATATACTGGCACAACTGGCCAGTACTCTTGCCCGCCTATCTCTGTTTGAGCTTGTTCGTCTTTCCAAGGACACTCGTGAAGCTCTCTGTGAAGCCTTGAAGGATGCTGAATCCTTCATCAGTCAGGTCAAGCAGCCTGAGGATTCCCCGACCACATGTGTGCACTGCTATTGTGCGAATGAAGTTATCCCCAACATAACCTTCACCCAACAAGACATGTTGCTCAAGCACAACCGACACAACAGGCCACTGTATTATACAGGGTATGTCGGTTCCGTCAAGGTGAAGCGGATTCAGATCGATCCAGGGTCTTCCCTCAGCATCATCCCGAAGACGCTGCTCTCAATACTGAGGATCCCAATGTACCGTCTGACGCCTTCCAACACTACAATCAGCGGCTTCAATGCTCGCAAAAGCGAACCGCTGGGCAAAATACGGCTGAAGTGTCATATCGGTAACCTCCGAACCGAGGTGACTTGCTATATCGTGGACGCTGACGTCAACTACAACCTCCTACTGGGTCGTCCGTGGATGCATGAGTATATGGTGGTGCCATCTACACTCCACCAATGTATGAAGTACGTGTCCACCAACGACATCATCCGGACAGAGTTCGCGGACATTGACCCTTTCAAGGGGGTCGAAGCCTACTTCACTGATTCTACCCTATACAAGTCCCCCGACGAAGGGGAAGCCAATGATGCTGACGATGAAGCAGAAACGGCAGCAGAGCCGGACATGGAGCCAGAGATGATTCCCGACGCTCCTTTGAAAATTCGACTCAAAGGAAAACCGCCTCAGATGCTGCCTCCCATGACCATCAAGCTACCTGGAAAAGCACCAACTTCTCTAGGTAGAACACCTACTGAAGCTCCCTTTAAGATACGGCTCAAGGGAAAGCCGCCTCAAACATCGGCTCCCCTTGTGGCAAAACTACAGGGGAAGGCACCAATCACTGAAGGCGCAGTTGAGGCACCTCTGAAGGTGCGCCTTAAAGGCAAGCCTCCGCAATCATCCGCCTCATCCAAGCTGCCGAAGAAGGCCCACATAGCCCTCTCGGACCCCAAGGTCAAAGCTGCGGTGGACTCTCCCGAACCAACCCCAGTACTCACAGATGAAGAGCTAGGGAAATACATATCTACTGATGTAGATGCACCCTCTCTGGACAATGTAATCTCGCAGGATAAAATCTCGTGTTTCATCAATAATAGAGTATCTTTTAATTATTCTAGTCTTCCACATTGGAATGCCATGTATACATTAGATAATGCTCTACGGTCGTTGCAAACACATATAACGACCGTTAATCATGTAAATCGAGTAGTCCCGTCCCAAGGGGTCTGTTTTGTAGTCCCACCGCGGAGTCGAGACGAAGAATCCATCATCTTCGGCAAAGTCGAGCGTCATCAAGACCTCCCGCCACTCGAGCCAGAACCAGATACCGGCAGAATACAAGTATATCGGTACACGGACAAGGCAAAGTACCTCATCTAAAAGATGGGTTACGATCTAAAAAGCAACAAAGGCCTGAACTACGGCAAGGGTCGACGTCTTCCTCTCCGGCTCCCAACACCTAAAGAAAAGCCGCAGGACTATTATCATCGAACTCGACGGGGGGTGGGCTATGTCACGCCACCGGCAACTCCAGAAAGTTCGGAGGCGGAAGAAGTAGAACATTCTCATTCGTCCGAAGCATCAACCTAGGATTCCGATACCAGTATCGGCTCAGTCTTCAAGAAGGTGCTATCAGTCAACATGGCATCGACACAATCTCAAGAAGATGAAGGTGAATACCAAACACCAGAATTCTTCGAGGAAGAACCTTGGGCTCAATGCCTAGGAGCGCAGTGGGAGACTCGTTTTGAATTACGCGAACCCCCTATCGAAGACAAAGTCGAGCAGATCGACCTTGGGGTGGATCTTCTTCCAAACCCATCTTTGTCAGCAAGAGTCTAAAGGGACCATATCAGGAATCTTTAATCCAACTGGCTAAAGATTATATCGACGTCTTCGCCTGGAGCTACGAAGATATGCCGGGACTTAATCCTCAAATCGCGATGCATAGGCTTAACATCTTACATGATGCCAAGCCTATAAAGCAACAACAGCGACGTTTTCGTCCTGACATCATGAACGCTATCGATCAAGAAGTGGACAAACTCCTGACCAGCGGGTTTATCCGTGAAGAACAACACCCGGATTGGGTGGCCAACGTCGTCCCTGTCACAAAAAAGAATGGGAAGATACGTGTCTGTAATGACTTCAGAGATCTCAATGCTGCTTGCCCGAAAGACGAATTCCCGCTTCCGATCACCGATGTAATGATCGACAATACATGTGGCTTCGAACAGATGTCTTTCATGGACGGGTATTCGGGCTACAACCAGATCAAGATGTTCCCCGATGACGTAAAACACACGTCATTCAGGACACCGAAAGGGGTTTTCTGCTACACGGTGATGCCCTTTGGCTTGAAGAACGCTGGTGCTACATACCAACGAGCTATGAGTACCATCTTCCGTCAGCATCTTCCTAAAACAGTCGAATGCTATGTTGATGACATCGCAGTCAAGAGCCATCTCAAAGGGGATCACCTACAAGACCTAAAGACAGTCTTTGATCTCATGCGAGCGCATCAACTCAAGATGAACTCCGCTATCTTATAGGTTTCTAGCGGAAAGTTCCTGGGCTTCATTATCACGGCGAAAGGCATCCATGTCGATCCCGAGAAGACCAAGGCCATCCTTGACATGGACCCTCTGAAGAATCTTCGAGAACTTCGAGGCCTGCAAGGACGTCTTGCATTTATCCGAAGGTTTATAGCAAACCTTTCCGGAAAATGCCAACCCTTCACCCAGCTCATGAAGAAGGGCGTTTCCTACGTCTGGACAGAGGAATACCAAAAAGCTTTCAATGATATCAGGGCTTACTTGACGAGCCCGCCAGTCCTGGTGGCACCCGTCGCCGACAAACCATTTCTTCTCTACGTCCGTGTCATGGATCATTCCCTCGGCGCTCTGCTAGCTCAGAACAACGATGCGGGCTATGAGCAAGCTATCTACTACCTCAGTAGGACATTGATCGGGGCCGAACACCGGTACAACCCCGTTGAAAAGGAGTGTTTGGCTTTGGTGTTCGCCGTCCAGAAGACTCGCCATTATGTCTCGGGCCAGACAATTCATGTCATCTCCCGGGTCAATCCGCTCAGGGTTCTCATGACGAAGCCAGGATCATTGAACTCCCAGCTAGCTACATGGGCGATCCTGTTGACGCCATAGAACATGGCATTTGTTCCACAAAAAGCCGTCAAGGGTCAAGCCCTGGCCGACTTTTTAGCTGCACACCCCATCCCAGAGTCCTCCAGACTCTATGAAGACATCCCAGATGAGGTCCAAGAATCAAACGTCACCGAAGAAAGCTCCGTCTGGCGGATGTTTTTCGATGGCGCTTCAAGAACAGGCCCTAAAGGCCAAATCATCGCCGGAGTGGGGGTAGTTTTAGTCTCCCCCGATCAGCTGGTCATCCAGCGTGCTTACTCCCTTTCGAAGTCATGCTCCAACAATGTTGTCGAGTACAACGCTCTCATCATGGGACTCCAGCTGGCGCAACAGCTGGGGGTGGATCATCTGGAAGCCTACGATGACTCAAAACTCGTCGTTAACCAGATCAGAGGGCAATACGAAGTTCGCCATGAAGATCTAGTTCCTTACCACGAAGTTGTATTGAACATTATTTCAACCTTTACCAAGTTCTTCATAGAACACGTACCTCGATTACAAAACCTGGAGGCTGACGCTCTGGCTGGCCTCGCAGCCTCGTTGGCAGCACCCCTCGGGACTCAACACTATGTCACGGTAGTTGGTCGAGACTTGGTCTGTCCTAAAAACAACCTATGCTCATAAATGGCCCATGCCAAGTCAACAAGTGATGGTGTTAATATCCGAGATTGGAGGTTCCCGTTCATCGACTTTGCTGTCTACGAAATTCTCCCAGAAGACCCGAAGGAAGCCGTCTCAGTCAGGAGGCATTTCATTCGATTCTATTACGATACATCTACTAAAATGCTGTACCGACGCTCCTACGATGGACTTCTCCTTCGATGCCTGTCTAACGAAGAAGCAGTCGAAGCCCTTCGAGAAGCTCATGATGGAACTTGCAGGGCTCATCAACCTGGGCCTAAGTTGCAGGACCGACTGCGACGCATGGATTACGACTGGCCAACCATGGCAGCCGACGTTGTCGACTATGCCAAAAAGTGCCATGCTTGCCAGCTTCATGTCGACTTCATCCATACACCGTCGGAACCACTACATCCTACGGTCGCCTCCTGGCCCTTTGAAGCTTGGGGCAAGGACATTGTGGTACCTATCACCCCTCCTTCATTAAGGGGACACCACTTCATTCTAGCTATTACTGACTACTTCTCCAAATGGGCAGAAGCAGTTCCACTGGCAGAAGTGAAGAGTTCTAGGGTGATCATCTTCATCAAGCATCATGTCATTTACCGTTTTGGGGTACTTCGGAGGATATTATCCACGATAATGGTCCTCAGTTCATCAGCCATATTTTCAGCAGATTCTGTGACAAGAATCGCATTCAGAATGTGGCGTCAACCGCCTACAATCCGGTAGCAGACGGATTGGCCGAGGCGTTTAACAAGACTATCGTCAGGCTACTCAAAAAGGTCGTGTCATCCAATAAGCGCGACTGGGACGAAAAGCTCGGCAAATGCCTTTGGGCCTACCGCACAACGGTACGGACTCTGACGGGCAACACCCCATTCTCCTTAGTCTACGGAAGCGAAGCGGTACTGCCTCTCGAGATCCAGATACCCTCACTCCGTGTAGCGATCATAAATCAACTAACAGAAGAAGACAATCAACGTCGCCGTCTGCGAGAATTGGAGGCACTCGACGAAAAACGTCTCCTAGCTCAATAACGCATCGAACTCTATCAAGTCCGTATATCACAGGCTTTCAAAAAGAAGGTCAAGCAAAGGACTTTCCAAGTGGGCGACCTGGTTCTGGCAATCAGGAGGCCGATGGTGTTGACTCACAAAACACCAGGAAAGTTCGAGCCCAAATGGGAGGGACCTTTCATCATAGAGACGGTATACCCAAACGGTGCTTACCGCCTCGTCCGATCAAACGGAGACTTGTTCATGATGCCCATCAACGGCAAGTTCCTAAAGAAGTACTACTCTTGACATCTTTCAGATATGTACTTCCACCTCTACCTAGCAAGGGAGTCAGTGGACCTGATCATCATAGCTCACATACACCTCCCTTTCACAAAAATAGTATGCCTTCGGAACCCAGTTGTTCCATTGCATTCTATCTCCAGTGGAAGGACAACCACGTCCACATTACCTCTGAGTTGCTCCTTTACGTCCTACAAAGCGGAATCTTACGCTCCATAAGACTACGCTACCCATCATGTATACCACGTCCACATTACCTCTGAGTAAACATCCCGTACAGACAACCCCTGCGTTGCCGTACATTGATCGCAAAACTTCCATGTCCACATTACCTCTGAGTAGTTCCGCGTATCCCCCCAGAGTCATTCCTACCACGTCCATAACACCTCTGAGTAGGAAGATTCCGACATTTGAAATCCATATTTACCACGTCCACATTACCTCTGAGCAAATATGTTGGTTCTCTCAAACTTATTATTTGTACCTAAAAACCAAGGTGCGCAAAAAATAATAGGTCCACACAAATCATCAAGTTCATGACAGCAACAATGAACACACCACAAAACTCTTTATTCTTTATTTAAAAGTAAAGGATTACATCCCCAACCGGAGTTGCAAATTACACAAAATAACAAAAAAAAGGAGAGGCTACAATCCCTAAGCATCACCGGGATTGGCTGAAAGCTCTTCGATCCGATGCTTCAAGTCTTCCGCCCGAGTCTCTGCGGTCGCCAGGACTCGGCGTTCGGCTTCTTGACACATCATTTCTATGGCCTCAGGGGAAGTGTCATCCTCATACTTCTCGTCCAACTATTGCCGCTGCTGGGCCAGGAAAAGAGCCTGGCGGGTGAAAGCTGCTTCCTCCTCCTTAGATGCTACATGTTCAGCCTGGACTCGCTCAGCATCTAATAAGAGTTGGGCCCGCTGGTCTTCAAGGAGGCAAATCTTGACATTAACCTCCACTATACTAGCGTCCAATGCAGCTCGCAACTCCACCGCAGCCTTAGCTTCGGCCACCTCGCGTTCCCAGACAGCCACGGTGGCCTGACAAGATGACTCAGTTTCAGCGATCAACTTCTTTTCTGCTTCTATCAGAGCGGAGAGATCATTTCGCTGGATACTCTGAAACTCGAAAAGCAGCTGGTCGAGCTCGGCCACCGATGCCTCCAGAATCTCGGCCATATGGTCATGGCCCTGGTGGGAACGTATCAGACCAATGTGAGGGAGCACCATGGTTTTTGCCATCGCAAAACTCCCGTTGGCATTCATCACTAACGATACGCCCCTCTGCAGCATCTTATACACCACCTCAATGATAAACTTCATGTACTCATCCGCATCCGCCAGCACTTGCGGTGTCATAGCAGGAGTTGGAGGAGCTGCTCTAGACGACGGACCGGAAGAAGACCCGCCGACTTCAATCTGCGAGGTTGGAACCTCGGTATCAACGGACTCTCCCTCAACAAGGGCTTGAACTTCGCCACTGGCCCGAGGAGCCAAAAGAACGGAAGGAGCCGAGAGGGGCGTCGATATCGTACCCCAAGTAGAAGGAGCAACAGGGGGTTCCAGCAAACCCTTACCCTTCTCAAGTTCGGAGGGACCACCGACATCAGGGGCTACCTCCTCCGTCTCCAACACACTATCAACAGGCCGAACGGGACCCTCCCCCTCTGGCAAAGCAGCAAAATCAGCACCTGTTTCCTGACTCGGCTCCCCTGGAGTCAGGCTCGACCGACGAGTCTCATTTTCATCATCGAATCCCTCCGCGGGGATAGAATCTGTCGCTACCTCCCGGTCGGCAGCCACCTCAGCCTCCGCTGTTGAGTCTGGGGTAGGGCTCGAAAATGCTGCAGCCGACCTCCCCTCATCATGACAAGGAGGGGAATCAGCCCTCTCCACTGTTTCAATCATGTCTGTTGCTCCCGCAACAGGCTCACTCATCTCTGGAGGAACGTTACCCGAAGAGGACGAACTCCACTCCACTTCCTCATCTGGAAGCCCCGTATCTGCTGGGTCCTCAATGCCAAAGGCCCCCCACGACGGCTTGAACCCTCCCGGGAACTGCTGCATCCTCAGCTTCCCTTCCAACATAATCTGGAGATACTAAAATCTCTGCAGGAACGACATTCTCAGGATTCTCCTCCACGGGAGACATTACAATCGGAGGAATACGCTCATCAGAAGAGCTCGCCACCTCCTTCGATTTACTGACGCCTGGTTTCGAAACCTGGGTTTTCTTCTTCAACGATTCCTACAAAAGGAAAAGCATATGTCACAAAAATGGCAGAATTAGCCAGACTATGGGGGACGTCTTTACCTCAGCAGGAACTGATTCCATTGGCGTTACAGGCGGCACTCCCGTAGCCTTTGGAGTCGTCATTTTTCTAGACCTTTTCGGTACAGACGAACCGACTTCTGTGTCAGCCCGCCTCTTCCCAGCTGGAGGTTCTTCCCGAGTGCCTCCCGTTGACGCTGCAGCAGCAGCCCGATACCCCACCAACTCTGGTGGATGATATGACCGGGCCGCCGCCAACATGTTCTTCGTAGCCTCTAGCTGAGTTCCAACAATGAAACTAGTCTCCCTATCATATTTAGGAGGCACAGTATTCATGGCGCAATACAGCTTAACAGTCGAATACAGGATCTGTGGCCGAGGGTTGTGAACTGGTGTATTGAAACGAACCCAGTGCACCCGGCATTGTAATATTGCCAACCCTGGGCTCCATCCAGTAAACTTCCAGCAAACCTCAGGCTGTTACTGGGGTTCCGTAACATTAGCTGAGTGTAACCAAACTGGCGAGCAAACCGGCTCGGCAAATATGGCTCCAGATAACACTTATTCTGGTTGCGATAGACCAAGTGGGAAGGCTAAATACTCTGCAACCAACGAAACCCCCATTTCGGCAGAGTGATCGCATCCTCACCAGAGTCTTCCAAATCTTGGTCAGCCTCGAAATCTTTGAAGATGGGACTGACCTTGACGATCTCCCACCCCTGAAGATAAGACAAGACTTTCCTACATACGGGGACGCCGGTGTGCAGCCACTTCCTCTTGTAGAAGCGGTGGATAAAGGCGTCACCTTCAATATGATCGTCTTCAGGACCTGGACTCATCACGTTCGGGTGATGCAGAATTAATCATCCCATCAGATAATGGAATGGTAGCTCAGCTCGGGGAAAGTTGTATTTCCTGTCCCTCTCACGGACCACGTCGTCAGCAAAATCCCTCAAATCCCGCAACAGGTTACACCCCATCGCGGGGAGAAGAGCCAAAGGGCGACCAAAAACCAATTTCACTGCTGGCAAAATGAGGTTCCGGGTCACCCTCTCCACAGAGCCAGATCCGCACGAGAACACACAGTTCCGGAGCCATATCATCAAGTATGCAGTCAACACTGCCTTGGATGACATCCGGTGCACGCAATGCCAGAAACAGCTGTATACATCTTCGCCACTCTCATTTGAACGAGGGGCCTTCTCGCCTAGTCGGCTCATTTCGGAGGTCACTTCCGCGGGTTTCAGCCCCTGTGGAGTCGTAAACCGAATCTTCGAAGAGTCCGCCAGGTCCTGCTTGAAGACGTAATCCCTCCAAGCAGTCACATGAGGCTGTGTCTTGCCTTTATCCTTCCGTTGCATCAGATAATTATGGCTCGCCACCTCTTTGAAAACAGTCATCATCTCCGGGTCCATCTTTTCCAGAACAAGGATCTCTTCATTTGTTAGAAAATATTCCTCGTACGGTTTCGAGCCCCAGGAAAGCTTGGACACCTCGTACATCTCATGGAGTGCCAATCCCAACTCCCCTACTGGAGTAAAGAAAGTGCCAGTCTGGGTATTGCACATTTCCAAGAGTGCAAGGAACATAGGCTTGTTGAGATCCACACCGGCCTGTGTGGCACGGATGGCGGCAGTCAGCCCAATCTCTTTAAGCTCAGCCTTGAACTTCGACAAAACCCAAAGGGTCAGCTCGTCCCACTTTGGCACGTGGTGGCACCAACCTTCAACCCTAAAACCACCTTTCGGATACATAACCTTCGATGTTAGCATCCGATTTGCAAAGGTCGAAGCACCAAAAGCAAAGGTGTCATTAGGGACATCATTATAAAGGCTCCCAGGGCGCAAAGTTTGGCAACTAAACGAGGTCCCGGCTCGCGAGGCGGCCAAAGTATCCCTTTGATTCGAAGTAACATCAATCGAAAGGGTACCCCCACTGCCCCTCCTTGAGAAGGTGTAAGTTCCCATGACATCCTTCTCTTGGAAGCCAAACGGTAGAAGGCCGTCAGCGGCAATTGACGTTCAAGCTGCCGCATGTACATAACCATGCCCTTCGCAGAGAAGAACCAGTCCTCCTTGATCTTCAGTACCTTCGCCTCGGTGGAGGTCAAGCGGTCACCAAACAGAAAGGCAGGTTTCAAGAAAGTCGCATCCTCGGACTCAGCGGATTTCAGTTTGCCGCTCTCCATCATACTCTGGCGAAAAATAGGCGACTGATTTCGGATTTGTAATATTCTCTCGGAAGGTTGATTCAGTAGGATAGCAGCCTTCGCAGGGTTAATAACCTTCTCGTCGAAATCAACCCCCATTTGGCAAAGAGAAGCATCCAGAAGGACTTCATTCAGCAAAGGGATAGTCATCGACAATGACACAACAAAGACAAAGGTCAGGCAACATGAAGACAAAATATTGGGTGTGTCAAGTAGCCTGGCGCATCATTAGGGTGTAAACCCATGCACGTCAATAGTAAAACCTCGGCGCATAATCAGGGCCTAAACCCATACGCATCGGCAGAATAGCCTCAGCGCATCATCAGGACAGAAGTCCATGTACGTCAGCGACAAAGAGTTAGGGCACAACAACATGATGCAACTCATCCATGTGCTCCAGACTCGTCTAAAAAGTTGGGAGATCACACCCACCCGCCACCGCAGGCCAAACGTCGGTCGGAGTCACAATGGTGACAGGAGCGTCCTCCTCGATGAACTCTGCAGGCTCCTTCCCCTTGCCAGCACCACCGCGAGGAGTCTTGGGAGCCATCTCATGAAAGAAGAAGTTAGAGTTTTTCGAAAGAAGAACTCTAGAGAAGAAGAAAGCAAAGTGGAGAAGAAACCTCTCTCTCCATCAGACGCCTATTTATAGGCTTGGGCATACGCGGAAACCGATGAGGAGTGATGTCAGCCACTGCTTGGGGTTCTGCGAAAAGATAACCACAAATAATCCAAAAAGATTATCATTAATCTTTTGTGATTACTTCGAAAATTATCATTTGCATTAACTGAGAGGAGCATGCGCCGGAGTAATCATGCGCCCGAATAGTTATGCGCCCTATTGAAGACACCACCATGCTTCTTATTCAAAGTATTCCAAAACTTGACAAAAGTTTTGAAAACTTTGAAGGGGGTCTTGTACAAGCATGGAATTTTAGGGCACATCTATGTGCCAGAATTCCTATGCGCTGAGAACATGTGCCAGGAAGCTAAGATGAAGTACTTGGCACAGCAAACAGCAAAAGCATATACATTAAAAGAAAATTTTTATTTTATATAAAAGTCTATTACATGTCTAAAAAAGGCTTTACAAAGAAGAATTTCTACAAAGAAAGACCCTAAGTCTACAGCTAGGCGCAGCAACCGCCATGCGCTCTCAGTCAGGCGCATCTCTTCAGCGTCTCAGTTTGGCGTATCACTTCAGCGTCTCAGTCAGGCGCATCTCTTCAGAGTCTCAGTTATGCGCATCATGAAGTCTCAGCATATGCGCTCCGCTGCTACCCGATCAAGTGCTTCGACTAATGAAGCATTTATTGAGCAGAAAGAGGGCGGGCGATCAACCCCACCCTAGCGGGAGGAAGAGATCTCCAAAGCCCAAGGAAGAGGAGAGCACCGCAATCGATCCGCGGCCAAAGGAGGCTTTTAACACAACTAGAATGGGCAACACCCACTCTGACAGAAGAAAGAGCCTCCAAAGCCGGGAGCACCGCAATTCCGATCTGCGGCTCTTCCAGCATAACGGGGACAGGGCTCGAGCATCCCAATCTTTGGATGCAACAGACTCTTTTCGCCTGCCTCAGAAGCCCTCGACCCCGACTTTTGGATGTAACAGTCACCTTCAAGTACATGAACGAAGACAAGTCGTCGCATCTTCATCCTCGGGAGCATCTCGTCGACAGAATGTGCTCGAGTAAACAAGTTTATTTCGGGAGGACGTGAGAGAACGAGAAGCAAACTCTCTCCTTGCCACTATTTATAGGCCGGGCAAATCATACCCATGCGCCAAGTGGCGGGCTCTCCGAATTCCGTGCAATGAATTTGCATTAATGGTGATGAACCTGACGCTTCAAATTCAGCAAAGTCAAAAAACGGCTATTTAAAGCACTCGAAGAACGTAACAGTCGGACCAATAAAGACGTGTCATGCAAACGGATGCGCGGGTCAGACCACGCATCATACAGACGCACCCATCAGCATCAAGTGCCTCATAAGGATGTGCCCCATGCGCCCCCATACACCTAGTAGAACGTAGATCGATGCGTCCATTCAACAACCCATCACCCGTCAAAGAACATTAAATGCTGAAGTCTGACATGACAGTAGCCAGTCCCCGAGGACTGAACAGTTGACAGCTTTTTCAGAAAACGAAGCGTCGCTGACGTCAGCATCATCATTACTTTCCTCTGGCGGTTACAAGCCACGTGGCTGCCCAACCATTTCGCATGCGCTCCACAGCCATGCGCCCAAATCTCTGCATGCGCCTCAAAAGCCATGCGCCTAAGACTTTTCTCTGATCCTTAAAGACAGAGGTCAAGTTACTACTGAAGCCCCGCATGCGCCTCAAAAGCCATGCGCCCAGACTGGTTCGTGACTCCTAAAGGTTACAAGCCAAAGTCTACTCATACGCCTAATCCTAGGCACATCCTGTCAGATTACTCTCCACCAAATCCGAGATCTTTGAGCTAGGGATACACGCCACGTGTCTTTTGACTCAGTTCAGCCGATGAATGGGTGCTAATCACCCAAGATATCAGCAACCCAAAGATCTTCTCCATTGCTACGTGTTAGCTCTGCCGCAGCCCACAAATGCAACAAGAAGAGTTCAACTCCTCAATCCTAGCGCGCCGCCCATGCGCCTCCATCAGTAATCACCACGTGGCATCCCCACAAACAGGCACATCCTACATATGTGCGTATGAGCATCCAGCCTGCAAAGCTATAAATAGAGGGGTCATTTCCTTCTCCTACACACACAGAGATACACACCTACAGACAGAGACCTGCATACACCGTGAGAGAGGCAGATACAGACACTCAACGTCTTTGTTCTCTCCGCAAGCTCCAGCACCCAGAGCAACTCAGACCTTCAGAGAACCGATAATCGTCGTCAGATCGTCAACGGAGTCAACGCATTACCACTCGCTCCATCGACACAGGGACCCAGATAAAAAAAATGTTCTCCTAGGACTACATCTATGTCCTACATTGTAATACTGTTCTGTTTGTAATTAAAATTTCAATCAAAAGATTTTAATGGCAAATAACTCTATGCAATCGCTAAACCTGAAGAGATCATCAGGTCCTCATAGGACATAGCAAGATACATAATATACATGCCTATCTAACAGTTTTATCATGCACAAGAAAATAAACAAGAAAAACAGGAACACGACAAATGACTACGAACACGAACACGAACACGAACACAAACACGAACACTAGAACAACTACGCATAAATGAACTGCCGGATGAACGATAATCACGAGATCAATGGAAGAGCCAAACCCTCATCCCGAGTATGGACTCACGGGTTTGAACTAAGCACTAACCCTCGTCCTGAGTGTGGACTCTCTGGTTGGTACTAACCCTTGTCCCGGGTGTGGACTCTCTGGTTAGTTCACGGCAAGGCACCCTCGTCCCGAGTGTGGACCCTCTGGTGCAAGTACTATATCCTCGTCCCGAGTGTGGACTCTCTGATGTAAACACCCTCGTCCCGAGTGTGGACTCTCTGGTGCAAGTCAAGTCAAGTCAACACCCTCGTCCCGAGTGTGGACTCTCTGGTGCAAGTCAAGTCAAGTCAAGTCAACACCCTCATCTCGAGTGTGGACTCTCTGGTGCAAATAATCGACATCCTCGTCCCGAGTATGGACTCACGGATGTAAACAGATCAAGAGAAATACCCTCGTCCCGAGTGTGGACTCTCTGGTGCCAAGGAAACAATATCAAGGATTTAGCAGTTCAATTACACGTACTCGTTCTATGACACGACTCAAGCAAGGTACTGACGAGAAACTCCAAGTGTGAACCACAAGACCAAACATGAACATGGCTATATGTAATGAAAACAACTCAAAAGAATATAATAAGAAAAGCACATGTCCATAAACAACCAAAACTGAAAAATGAAATACAATGAATGTAAATAAAACTGTAGAGGAAGGCAAGGTATACTTGCCTGGTGGTCCTGCACTGCTGGTATGAATCGAGCACTGAGTTAGAAGTCCAAATAACCTGTTATATGTATTAAGCCTAAATCAATACATGAACTAAACAAAGTAAAGCTATTGAGTCATTGTTAATTACCCCTTATCTTGTCCTTGTCCTATACCTAAACCTTGTAGCCCGAGCCTCGTAGCTACTGATTCTGTAGACTATGACTGTAATCTCCCTAGAATACCCTACTGTCCTGGGTTATGATAACTCCATGCTCCCATATGACTCTCCTATTGAATCCTAATCTATTTCAGGCTTCCTCTTGAGTATGGGGCTGACCTAGAGCTATCAAGATGATGATAACAGGCAAAGTTTACGAGTAGGTTGTATGTGAGAAAAAGCAATATGTATCACATAACCCTGCAAGCCATTTTCTTACAAGGTAAAGTTATCACAGCCTGTAACTTAGTTTAAAAATGAAGAAAGTGATCAAGCCTATTCTCAGGATGTATGTCAAATGACAGAATTCCCTAAATCGATGTAGGTCCCTCACATTAAAACGTAAGTATGCAAATGCAGAAATCTAAAGGATCATACAATGGTCATTTTCTCTTGATGTAAGGCTCCCACTGAATCCTGGTACTCACTATGGGTCTATCTAGTCATGACCTGGTTCTAGATTTTGGTGATAATACTACCCTTAGGTGGAGTTTGATGCATTTAATGAGTTATTCAAATCAATGTACCAGATGTAGCACCCTCGGTTGATGGTTTCTCTACTCAGGTTGTCCTCTAACCTGCTAATCTTGCATTGGCTACACCCTTGTCAAATACCTGTCTGGTATTTCCTTTTTCTTCTGTTGTAAAAGCCTTCCTTACTGCTATTGTCTTACCTATAAGGTTGTTGCTATAGCAGCTGTTACATGGCTGCATTTGCTCTGCTGCAAGGCTGATATACAAACAAGCAACTCAAGATCAAACAGGGCTGAGCTTATCCCTACCTCAAATGAAACCCCCTGCTATGTATGCTACCATATTAGGACTGATACCTAAGAACTTGGCATCTACATCAATTAGGATTGATATCAAAACAGTTAGGACTACTATCAGATGAATGATAAGGACTGAAACAAGTTCAATTAGAACTAAACAAATTGACTGAACAGTAAATGAAATGGGATTGATGCACCTAACTGATCTAATGCACTATGATGGACTGAATAAGCATCAGGTATAGGCAAGACTGAACCAATAGAATTCACATTAAGGACTGAACCTATATTGTTCTAGGACTGAAACAAGCCAAGGGGCTGCAACACTACATCAAATGTGGATTGAAATCAAATATTCCAAGGCTGCACCAAGATGGGATGTAACTGATATCTGGATGTATCAGTGAAAGGATACCAAGATGTCGATGTCTAAATGGCCTGAATCTGAGCTATTGGCCCTACTCCCAGGCTACCAAAATGGCTACAACAGTGCCACCATACCACTGAAAGATGGAATGGAAAATGAACAATACCAGGGGTATGTTGGCTAAATCTATATGCCAAGTTATCTCATTGTCTCATCTGCAATCGCAAGCGAACTTTTGCTGTGTGATATACATAACTCGATGCCAATGTAAATTAATGTATGTGTGTGCCCTGACCAATTTGTTCTCAGGATCCTACCTATATATGAGAGACACTATTAACTACTATCCTCAACCAACTAACTTTTCGATACTTTGACATTCAAAGTATCCCATGAGTTCCACCCTATCTGTATTTGACACATGGATGTATCTAATTAACTTCAGTATCTCTTATTTGATATACTATGGGTTCTTTCCTGATATCCTTAAGTCATTGATACCCACTCTATCAGGGAAAGCCTGATACCCAAAGTCATGGACATAAATCCCACCTATAGGTGGACTTTCACCTCTGAGAAAAACAGGTCATAGATCCCATGTGCATCCTATACCCAACCTAATACCACTGTGACTTGATATCCTAATCTATTCCTCTAAGGTTAGAGTCATCTGATAACCCTCAGGCACTGATGTACCCTGTGCAATTGACACCTAATAGGGCCCAGATACAACCTCCTATCCCTGTTACCCATTGTACTCTGTTGACACCCTATGCTCCTGTAAGTACCCTTACATATTGTGGCCTTATTGGCGGGTTTTACCTCTGCTTGTTGTACAGTTGTCTAGGATATGTGCCAATGTCTATAGGCCTGCGAGTAGTCCCATCTGCCTGCCTATGCATCTGATACTGACTTATGTCTACCAGTCCCTCCTATTATAGTTAACATGTATGGGAACACGAGGACAACAGTCACTTGGGTAGTCTCTGGTTTGTGGTTGTACTCAGGAAATACCACAAACACCTATTCCTCTATTCAAACGTGATAAAGTTTAACCTAAATTGAAGGAATCAAAAGACTTGTATGAGAACAGAGTTACCTGTCGATTTCGGGGCTAGACTGCTCTTCCTCCTCCTAAGCTATTCTTATAACAGGGGATTTGGTTTCTAGGGTTCTGCAGAGGGTAGGCCAATCCTCTCATATATATACACTAGGGTTCGAAGATCAGAGGAGATAAGGAGAATTGATTTGTTCCTATCTACTGTTTTGGGGGATTTAGCATTTGAATTCGAATCAAATTCAAAATGTTGGGTTATGCATTTTAAAAGGAAATTTTTTTTTGAATGAGGCTATTTACAATCAACCCCCTCTCGAATATGGAATTTATATGCTACTCCTATTGATATATTTGAGAAAAAACCCCGCTCTCCCATATTATTTACAATTAAGTGCTAATATATATATATATATATATATATATATATATATATATATATATATATATATATATTATATAACTGATTATTTAATTACAAATATGCAATAATTAATAATTCAG
The DNA here is from genome assembly GCA_029216955.1 of Iris pallida. Classification (NCBI taxonomy): domain Eukaryota; kingdom Viridiplantae; phylum Streptophyta; class Magnoliopsida; order Asparagales; family Iridaceae; genus Iris; species Iris pallida. The sequence goes on along the minus strand of JANAVB010026999.1, from coordinate 19,930,899 downwards.
CAAAATAAAAAAAATAATTGGAGATTTCGGGTCAAGGGCTCACACTTCTTCCCCCCTTGTTGGGAGGAACCTTCCGAGTTGAATTACAGGAGGCGAAAGGAAACTCCTCGTCTCCCAAAATTTGCACCTATTTCTCGAGTCATTGTCGGACTGGTGCTGGCTGCTGCAGTCGTTGAAAAATGGACTACCGATCTTCAGGTGTTGTCGATTTGTCGCAGCAGCAATTGATGATGACTTCGGTGCAACGACGTCCCGAGAGGGACTCATCGTATGCCAAGGTTGCCTCTTTACATTTGTGAGTGATCACCTCACACAAGTCGATAGCAGGCTGATCTACCTTTGCACCAAACTTGTGGACTCGGGTATCCCGAGCACACAGGTGCGTAGGTATCATGTTTGCTCCCTGATCCGAGGCTAGTAAAAGCACTAGCTCTCGATCGTTGGAGGGAGAATTTAAAGACCCACCCTGTTCGTTATCCCTGGGGGACTGGACGCGGGCGGTTCTGTACAACTTTCTATCAGGAGCCCGAATAATAGTTAACGGTGCCCGCTGATAGTCCGTAGCTTGGACAGTTGACTGGGCTTGTTGGGCCCGCACTGTCCTAGACTTCCTCAACTTAGCACCTGAAGGCGCATGGTAAGAAGAGTCCTGATTGGAATAAGCCACATTCTCAATGGGCCACATGAAGTCGGGTCCGCATGAGAGACGATCGAATACAGAGCTTCTGACAGGGCCGCATGAGACACTCTGTCTATGGCCAGGATTGGCTGTCGCATGGGCCATCTTCCTGCGGCCAGAGTTGGCTGCCGCATGGGTCATCTTCCTGCGGCCAGACGTTGGCTGCCGCATGGGCTGTCTTCCTGCAGCTAGAGTTGGCTACCGCATGGGCCATCTGCATGCGGCCAGAGTTCGCTGCCGCATGGGCTATTTACACGCGACCAGAATTGGCCGCCGTATGGATTGTCTGCCTACGGCCAGAGTTGGCTGTCGAATGGACAGACTGCGGCCTCTTCTTCGTCCGCATGGATTTCCCTTATGCCCCGAAAAACTTATCATCGTAGTATTTTTCTTTGCTGGATTTGGGGCCAGTGGTGTCCTCCGCGGTCGGAAGCAAAACCACAAGAGAGCTTCGATCACCGTCTTTGTCCGCAGAAGGAGCTTCTTCGAGAACTTGGTTGGGGGCAACAGCTTTGCGTGCCGACGTCCTGCGAGTTCTCTTTAGATTGGCTCACTTCTATGACGGGCTGGGGCTCCATTCAGAGAGCATTTCTTCGAAGGCTTGTTGATCAAAATGAACCACAAGCATTTGCTGCATAGAACCGAGCATGGACGTGTCGGATTGCGACACTAGCTTCTCATTAGAGGAGAAGGATGTCCCCAGCAGAGTCGCCATCATACTTGCCATTAAATATCAAAGACAGGTATTACAGAAACGCTAAAATTGATTGCAAACTCGCTTGTACAAAGAAGAGCCTAGAAAGAAATCCTAGGAAATAATTTAAGTACAATTGATTAGTTTTTGATTCTTGGGGGTGACGGTGGAGGCTCGGGAAAGTGTATCAACTCTGCCTTACTCCTTGGACTATCCGACACAGTCTTTAGCTCTTGAAGAAATTGCCTTTTGAAGGTTGCCAGCATCTTGCAGGGGTGTGGCACCCTGCTATTTATAGTGTTGTGTGTTTTGAGCCGCATTGGTGGCTTGTGGCCACGTGGCTAATCAGCATGTAAAGACCCTCTCTTTAGCTGCCAACTAGCGATTTGTTGGGATTTTGTTGCAGCAAATCTGGGTGGTTGAGACTTAGTCAGCCTGTCACGTATCCTATCGTAGGATAGGAATCATTTTGAGCCGTATGATTCTCGCAGTTCTTGGACATGTTGGGCCGCATAAGACTCATGCGGCTTAGGTCATAGTCTTCCTTAGTCCGCTTGTAGCTTAAGGACTTTTAAGCAGCATAGATTCTGTATTTTGGGCCGCATAAAGCTCATGCGGCTTAGGTTACAGTCACCCTTGGCCGCATGAAGCTCAGAGATTTTTAGGGCCGCATAGGTTGAGCCGCATAAGGTTCATGCAGATCGGATAGCAATCCTTCTGGCCGCATGACTTTGTCTGATCACGTCTTATCTTTTTGTCAGAATGTCAGAGCTGTCATTTTTATCAGATTTGACAGAATTTGTCAGCTTTCATGTGGGTGCAATCTGTCATGCGGCTCTCCTTTATGCGGACCAGTTTGGCCCGAAGTACTTATGCGGCAAATTGTGACCCGCATGAATCCCATATTTTCCATGCTTCTACACCTGCGCCCACATGAAAACCAGTGTGTTTTCTCATGTGAGTGCATAACATCATTCCAGCTGAAGAACAACTATAAAAAGGGGTCTTATCCCTCTTCAAAACACAGAACGGAGAGCATTTTCAAGAGCCAAATTGCTGCACTTCTTGCCAGTGAGCCGAGAGTTAGCAATTTTCTTAGGTTTTCTCCCACTTTTGTAATCAGAGTGTCAATGGAGTAAAGGAGCAATTGCCGCTCGATCTCCATCGTCCCATTCCCCAGAATTCTTTTTTGTACTCGGGGATCCTCAGCGCAGGATCTCTCTGGCGTACTCGATTTGTGGTGCCTTGCGCTAATAGAGAAAAGATAGCATTTCTTCTTCTTTTTGTGTGTGTCCATAAAAATGGCGACTCTGCTGGGGACTACCTTTTCCTCTAACGAGAAGGTGGTGACGCAATCCGATACCGAAAAAGTGGGGAGCACTCAGAAGATGCTGATCGTAAAGTTCGATCAGCAGGCGTTCAAAGAGATGCTTTCGATGGACAGCTCTACTCCCTCAAAATCAGCGAAGCCAAACAAGTCTCGCAAGGCTTGGCTTCCGAATGCTCGACGTACATATCCGGCTAGTGTCATAGCAGATATACAACTGGAGGACTCTGTCACATGGGCGCATGACTCTGCCATAGAAGCTCCCCAAATGAAGAAGGCTCACACCGTTCCGGGCTCTACTAGCCTAATGACTTCTCTCATGTTCAACCAACAACAGGGTGTTCAATGCCCGAGACTTGGCAATGGAAAGTACTACGATGCCAAGAATTGGGGTGTGCGACACTCTGGGCAAACCAAGCGAGGCTCACAAACGAAGGAGGCGAAGCTGGAAGAAAATAGCGCTGCTCCACCGAGCATGCGCCCAAAGCCATGCGCCCAAGGGGGTGTTTGGTCGCATAACTCCAATCAGAAGGCCTCTTTCTTCAACAGATTGGGCATCCACGGTCATGCGCCCAAGGCTATATGCCCAGGTTCACTTGATCCATACTATGCGCCCACGTCAAGGAGGCTCAGACATGCTGCCAAGAAGCATGCGCCCACAGCTAGTCTCCAAGGCCTATGCGCCCACAGCAAAAAGACAGGCCACGACGCGTATAGCATAGGGCTGTCTTCAAGGACATCACAGAACTTAGGTGTGGGGGTTGCCCTATACATGAACTAAGTCTGGATGTGCCAACTCTTCTTACAAACCCACGTGCAAAGCTCAGCGATGCATGTAACATGGGTTTTAAGGCAAAACTCCCTTCTGCTGACTTACGTGACATGATAAATTATATGCGTAAAGCGAGGGAGGACATAACAATTCATAGTGCACATCCGTGCACCAGTATTGTCATCAACTGTTGCTGCTCCAAAGCAACAAGAGTGCCTCAGAGACAGTCCGTGTTTCGACGGCTGCATTTCTCTGACGACGACAAGCCGCTGTGTGTCTCATCCAACATGGCTTCATGGGGTCCCCCTTATGGAAGCCCCAATCAAAGATGGTGGACTACGAACCCAACTTTCTCTTTCAGTTCTACGAGAAGAAGAAGAATAAGTTTACCAACAGATGGCCAACAGGCTGTCACATCTAAAGGAGTCTATATGGGTACTCAGTCAAAGGCGAGATTCCGTATGGATGACGAAGACTCCTAAGCTGGGGGTAGTATTCCCGACCTTCACACTGGGGGTAGCCTTCCAGAGTACGACGATCCCTCCGAGTCTGATGCCGACTATCTACCTCCTTTACCTGAAGATGAGGGACCTATCAACTCAAAAACAGACAGTATCAGCACCAGTTGTACTGTTTCCTCTGTTCATCCTCGCATGTTATCTATATACATGGCAGACAGAGAAAGACCGAAAGAAGCCAGTGATCAGACCAGCAAACGACTATAGGGTCTTGAAACAACATTCGCCAAGATCACTGATATGCTTACCAGTATCATGGCGGTCCAAGCTGCTGGGGCTGTTCCTCCACCTCAACAAAACGTCGTGGCTCACGTTAGTCTGGCTAATAGCAACAACCCTCCTTCACTACAAAAGGAGTATCATTCCTTTGCGCCTCCCCCAAGTCTTACAAATGCTGGGGGTGGTCCTTCGCCAACGACGCCTGACAACCGTTCAGCTGCCATTTCCCAACACCTGCTTAATCAACAGGATGCAATTGATTCCTTGGTCGCCCGTTTCGACACTATCTCACACAAAGACGAGCTTCAGAAGATGGGGATATCTCAACCTTATCCTTCTGAATGGGAGAATACTACTTGCCCTCCTAACTACAAGCCGCTGATGCTAAATTCATTTGACAGATTGACTTCTCCTCGTCAACACATGACATACTTCAACACGCAGACTCTACACTTACCCAGGGACAATTCGTTCTTGTCAAAGCTGTTTATTAACAACTTGTAGGGGGTAGCTTTCGAATGGTTCTGCAGTCTGCCTGATGGCTGTATCAATTCTTTTAAAGACTTGGAGAGGTTGTTTCTCAACAGGTTTTACGAAAGTGGCATGCATGTTAGCATGTCCACCCTCATCGAGACAAAGCAAAGGAGGATTGAGTCTGTCATTGCCTTCATCGAACGCTTCAGGCGGCTAGCACTGAAGTTGCCCTTCGGCATACCAGACTCAGAACTTATGGATACTTGTCGACATAACTTCATTTCTACAGTGAAGTTCTGTCTGGGTATACATAAGTATGATACATGGCCCGCTTTCATTGGGGCCGCTGATGCTGCTGAAAATGACATTCATAATCTAGAACTACTGGGGTTGAAAGCTCCCAAATCTGAAGACAAGGGCAAGCATCCTCAAACTATCCCTGTTCGTGGGGGTAAAGAGAAAGAAGTCATGAAGGTCAACACTTTCAAAGGAGCTTCCAATTCTCAGGGCGCCTTCGACAAGTTTAAGGAGACCTTTTCCTTTGACGAAGACGATGTCATTAACATTTTTCACACATTGACGAAGGGTAGTAAATTGACATTGCCTCCACCACGACGTCCTGCAGAGGTAAACCAACTCAACGATCCCAAGTACTGTCTCTATCATCAGTACGTGCATCATTCCACCAAGGATTGCATCATCCTGAAGAAGAAGATACAACAACTTATCGAAAGCCAAGTGATCAACCTCAAAGCTGAAGACAAGGTCGTATCTTCTAACATGATCTCTCTTCAGTTTGGTAACTTTCCTCCTACAGAAGTCCCAGACGGCGTGATCCCGATCCCCAAGGCAGTAATGAAAGTCGTCGACCTGTCGCCAGCTCGCAACTCAACCTTGGTACCTCTCACAACTGAACATGGTGAGATCATGTGGGTCCATCCGGACCATGTGCAAGAGATGACACAGGGGGTGGTATCTCCCAAAGCAAAAAGGGGCAAAAAATACAAGTCATGCTATATTGTGTCTTCTCCCATCTACGAGGTTCTATCTGGTGAGACGCGATCGGGGAGACACGGTTTGACAAGTCATGCCATAGGGTGTCTTCTTCCATCTACGAGGTTCTATCTTCTTCCATCTACGAGGTACCTTCCCAAGCTCCTGCTACCCCCACAAGCTCAGAAGCCGGCCCGTCTAAGCCTTCAACTACTGACAAAGTCAAGCAGAAGGAGACACGGTTTGACATGTCTCTGAAGGCACCAGCTTCCGAAGGCAAGGATCGGCCATACAACTTTAACATACTGGCACAGCTGGCCAATACACCTGCCAGGTTATCTCTGTTCGATCTATTACGACTCTCCAAAGAAATGCGGAAGCCTTAAGTGAGGCATTACTACATGCCGACTCTTATCTCGCTGAAGTGAAAGCCCCTGCTGAAGACCCTATCTCCTGTCCCCACTGCCACAGTACTATGGAAGTGGTGCCCAACATCACCTTTTCACAGGAGGACATGCTACTAAAAAATAATCATCATATAGACCCCTGTACTATACAGGGTATATCGGGGCGATCAAGGTGGACCACATGCACATCGATCCAGGATCCTCCCTCAGCACCATTTTTAGAAGTTTACTTCAAATTCTAGGAATCCTTCTACACAAGCTATCTGCAACCAATACAACTATCATGGCTTTCAATGCTGGTCGAAGCCACCCGCTGGACAAGATCCGTCTCAAGTGCCAGATCGGTGATCTCCGAACGGAGGTTTCCTGCTATGTGATCGATGCCAATATATCCTATAACGTCTTTTTGGGACGTCCATGGGTACACGAGAATCTGATCGTTCCTTCCATACTTCACCAGTGCTTCAAGTACGTCGGCAACGACGGTGTCGTGAAGACGGAGTTTGCTGATGTCGATCCTTTTAAGGGCGTCGAAGCCTACTATGGAGATTCGGTACTTTACCAATCACAGCCCCCAAGGATGACGGCAACGAAGCTGACAATAAAGCTGAAGCAAGTTCATCCTCCAATGATGGTCTCCTGATTATCCGAGTCAAAGGACGTACTACTCTAAAAAGTACTCCGAAGCCTCTCACAATCTGTGTAAAAAAGAATAACCCTGACAGGGTCAAACCATTGACCATCACTCTCCGTAAGACACCTCCGGAGGAACTTGCTGAAGTCCATCCTCCCAATCCTGAAGAATTACCCTACGTGGTGAACTTGGCCAAGACTATGGCTCCTCTTCCAGATGATGATCCTCTCAATGAGTATATCAATACTCATAATAATGTGCCTTCAGCGGATGATGTTATCCCTGAAGAAGAACTTGCGTATTTTCTTAGTAAATGTCTATCTTTGAATTACTTCGATGTCTATCAATCTATAAACCACTACATAGATACGATATACGCTCTAGAGCACGACATGGGACCACACCTCTGCATGCCAGTCACGACGCCTCACCTACGGGAAAAAGTTTACCCAGAAGATGTCCACTATTTCATCGTTCCAGCCAGAAAGAAGGATGAAGAGCTAATTATCTTCGGTCGAATTATTGGCGAGAGAAAATTCGTTCCGGACTCTACTTCTCCCAAGCACAACACGGAAGCTGATTATGACTCGGGGAAAATGCAACTTTTTCGGTATAGTTGGCAGGCCAAGAATATCATCCAGAACATGGGATATGACATTAAAAGCGACCAGGGGCTAAATTACGGCCGAGGACGACGGTTGCCAATACGACACTTTGCTCCTCCCGACAAACCCGAGAACTACTATCAAAGAAACAGTATTGGTTTTGTTAGCCCAATGATTATATCATGTTTTTGAATATGGCTAATCAATTAAGTTTAACTAATGATGTCATTAATATTCATGTAATCACGATCATGTTTCTACTTAAACTTAGCAATGTACTAATGTTAGAATTGTCCTACTTTTCTAAATCATATGTTTGTATCATAATGCATCATATTGCTTTGTTCTTCTAACATTTATTTACAAACATGCTATAAGCATGATCAAACATGATCAAACCATGACATATGCAATAGAGAATTATTGATGGGCCAAAGACGGCGTTATACAAGAAGATTTCCAGATCTGTTTATCTTTGGACGACTGCCGTCAGTGAAAAAGGCGTCTTCATGTTTGCTCAAATATTTGAAAAAAGGCGTCATCAAAGGTCTCTTGTTTTTCCTATTTCATTAATGTATTTTTCATATTTATTGAGTCTAGAAATACGATGTACACTGCATCGTACTGGCAAATAGGCTACCTAAGAAACGTTTTCAAAATACTCTTTCATTTTGAAAACAAGCCCACTTACAAAAGTCCAAACTACTTCCTAACTGTTTGACTTTTCAAAAAGCCCAAAAAACTTATTTGCAAAAACCCTAACAGAACCCTAGCAGAACTCGGCCCGAATTCGGCCAGAGTTCGGCCAGAGTAAGGTTAGTGAACGTTGCTTTTTGAACTTGGTCTTCCCGCAGTTACGGATCCCAACGAGATTTTCTCATAGAGTTTTGCCCGAATTCTGCCCGAATTCTGTCAGAATTCTGCCTTTGGAAAAACTATAAATAGAGAAGGATTTCGATCATTTCAATTCACCACTCATACACCAATTCACTTTTATATCTCTTCTCTATAAGCCTACTACTTCTTCCAAAGTGTTCTGAGCTATTCATTTTCAAATCCCAAGCCAGTTACAATCCTCTAGTCGATTTGCCAGTGCGGTACGGTCTAGAAGTTTCAGAGTGGTTGTAATCAGAGGCTTGATTGAAGAAAGACTCTTCATAATTGAAGTTGGTCGAGTACTTCGGATCAAAGCTCGCGTTGTAGAAGTTGCAAGAACTTCGGATGAAAACTTGTGGTGATTTTTTTAGTGGATTCAACTGGAAGCTAGAGTTCTTTCGACTGGACTAGTCCTCACAAGAGGGAAACCAGTATACATCCTTATGTTTGCGTTTGCTGTCTACTCTCTACTTTTCATTTACATATATGTGATATATATTTTGTGATCTTGTTACTAACATTTTTAAATAGTTAATTTCCGCTGCCTACTCAATTCACCCCCCCTCCTCTAGAGTATTACGCTTTACAACTCGTTCCTACAATCGGTCCTACAATTGGTATCAGAGCCAGTACTGCAACCAGAGGTAATATATTCTGATCCCAATTGTTTCTACAATTGGTATAAGAGCCAGTGCTCCATCTAGAGGTATCATATTCTGATCCCAATTGTTCCTACAATTGGTATCAGAGCGGGTGCTTGTTATATAGATATTGCTGCTCATACCAATTGCTCCTACAATTGGTATCAGAGCCAGTGCTGCATCTAGAGATATTATTGCAGGTGCTCCTTATAGAGATATTATTGCTTATACCAATTGCTCCTTTAATTGGTATCCTAGCAAGGACTCTATTATTTGGCTTAACATCCTTGGAGCAGATCCTCATTACCAGAGCGGGTTATACAGGTAAAGCAAGGTAATATTGTTATTATATAACTGCTGTTACATAGATCACTATATCACATATGGCAAGTATGTACTTCACAACTGAAGAACAATCCTCAAATAGACTCCCACTATTTGATGGTACAAATTACACATACTGGAAAACACGAATGAGCTTCTACTTGAAGTCTCTAGATTTTGACATATGGTCAATTGTTGTAAATGGCTGCAAAAAGCCTACTATCACTTCTATTCTCACATCCTCTATAATCAACAAGCCATATTATAGTTACACGGAGGAAGAGAAGAAGTTAGCTAGCCTTGATGCAAAAGCTATGCATATCTTTTATTGTGCTGTAGGCACAAATGTATTTAATCTTATTAATACTTGCACAACATCTCATAAAATTTGAAAAGTTCTTGAGGCTACTTATGAGTGCAGGTATGAAAGCAAAGCTAGCAACTCCAGAGAGAAGGATAGTCTTCAAAATGATGCAAATGTATGCATGATAGAATTGGGATTTAAGGTACATCATAATCCCTTATATGAAGAAGAGCTTGCATGTGACAACTACAAGAAGATATACCACATCCAAGAAGATTATACTACTACTAGAAAGGAGAGTCACTATGAAAGATCAAATGATGGAAGATCATCGTCTCGCAAGTACACAAGCACGAGCATATGGTGTGAAAGTGAAGCAAGAGATTCTGAAGAAGAAAAAGAAGAAGAGAGACCTCATAAAGCTGCAAATTTATGCTCAATGGCATTATCTAACGAGGTACAAAATAATTCCTTTTCTGAAGATAGTGAATTTTCTCATGATGAGTTATCTGATGCTTTCAGTGATCTATTAGAAGAACACAAGAAAGTATTAGATAAGTATAAGCAAGCTAGAAAGGATATTCTATCCTATAAGCGTGAGAATGAAAAGCTTACTTGCTTATTGAATGATGCTAGAAATAGTTCTCCTTCTGATAATTCTACTGAGATTTTCACACTGAAGTTTATATTGCATGAGGCACTTGATTGCATTGAGAAAAGCTCAAAAAAATGCTAAACTTAAGGAGGAATTAGAATCAGAAAAGAAGAAGTATTCTATTGCTTCATGTAGAATTAATGCTCTTTCTGCTAAGTATGATGAGCAGACGCTAACTCTAAAAAGTTAGAGATTAGACTGGGAAAGCAGGTAGTACAACCTACGACTCAGTCTAAGACAAGACACTTAGCACATCACAAAGTCATACACGTCAGATCTTTTACAAAGGAAGCAAGCAAAGCTGAAGCTTCACATAACCATGCTTTCTATTACAAGTATCCACGCACATCATATCACACTACTGCACGTTCTCATACTGCTGCACATAGTACAAATGTTAATTCTTTCTGTCATTATTGTGGTATGAATGGACATATTTCTAATCATTGTCAGATTAGAAAACTAGTTGATATGAACTTGTGCAAATGGGTTCCCAAAGCTAACAAATATGGATCCAAGTATTGGATACCGAAGTCTTCACCTAATATTGCATGTGAAGCTTCTCATATCAAATAGAACCATGGAACATGTTGGTGATTGCAAAGCTACAAAGGTCATCTTCTATGCAATTTCACCAACAGAAGTGTGGTCACTAGAACCACTTCGGTAACATGCTTCCTAAATAGTTTTTAATATCTAGCATGTTCTTATTGATTTCTTACTATTAGCTTTCATTGATGTCTTTTAAATTGTTTATTGTTTGAATCAATGTGAGATATAATCCTAGCATGACTAGCTATTTAGCTTAAATTGTTTATTTTCTATTAGTGTGACACATTTGTCTATGTATGCTCTTTACTCTTAATCTTTATTCTTGAAGCATGCATAGGAGCTGATTTTTTTTAGTTAATATGTTTTTGACTCTTTGTATTTAATATTTTTTAATGGTCACTTTTTACTGATTTGTCTTTAACATGTCATATTTACTTTGATCAGTATTTTATGAATATGTTTGTTTAGCACAAGTCTCCTGTTTACTTGAAAAGTATACATATATTTTTATGTTAACCTTGTGCTTGCATAATATATTCGCTATTGATTCTCATATTTTATTTTGAATAATTTTTTATGGATCAATTACATCTTTGTCTGATAATGTTTATTTATGCATGTTTTTGATCTTGTGATAATTTTTTTTCTTGTTAATGATACATGAATAATTCATTATCATTTATATATTGCTGATATGTTTCTTATTATTTTTGTATAAATATCTTTATGGGGATATATGAGTTAAGTTCAAGTTCAATATTATTTTAAAAAGTAGTTTTTTTTAAACTTGTGCTTATCTCATACTTAAGCTATTGACTTCTTTGAACAAATTTATGTTCTTATCTTTATCAGCTCCTTCCTCAAAGCCTCTTTTTCTTGGCTTTTTGGTTGATATTTTGGATACATGATATTTTTAATATCTTAATCTTGATAAACTATTATTTGGGTATTTACTTTTAGGGATTCTGAATTTCGACGATGTTCAATGATACTGCATATATTCCTTTGAATCTAAGTTCTTAAGAGTAGAGATCATTTTGTGAACAAGCCGAAAGGGTCCTTCTGTCATACATGTGTAAATAACCTGAAGCGACACGGTGCACTAGTCTTCGGACTACCGCTAGCTGGGAACCGGCCCCTATAGCTAACCCGAAGTGATCAATACCTCATAGACTTAAGATTTATTAAGGTATACTTGCAACTATCGTCTAGTTCTGGATCCAAGGTACTGAACCCAGTCCCCTATATTCCAAAATACATCAACGTATCTAGGTCCTACATTTTGATTTATAAATATTTTATATTTTATTGTTACCCAATGATTTTGTAGCACATATGGATTATTGTAATTGATACATCTTATACCGTATGCTACATTGTTCTAAGATTTCTTTAAGTCCATAGAATATAATTTTTTTATATTGCACTAATTCTTCTTAAAATTCTCGGTTATTAAAGAAGAGATTTATTTTGGGTATAAGCCCACAAAAGGTCTGTCTGTCACCACGACTACGGTCGAAGCGAAGCGGTACTTAAGTGTTCCCCGGTGAACCTCCGTTAGCTGGGATAGTACTTTTACAGGTAACCCAAGATTGATCAACGCTTTATAAACTAAAAATTTATTGAGATCTAGTTGCAATTGTTATCTGATAGATTTCGAATTTTAGATTTGATGGATAATATTATTTAATGATTTTTTTTACAAAAAGTAACGGATATTGATCTTCATAGGTTAATGTTTGTCATCTTTTGATATATTTTTTTCTGTCATACTATTCGATATTCAGACTTGATGATCTTGTGACTACTCATTGAATATTATGGTCTTATGATTTCGTCTTTAAATTGTGTAATATTCAATGATTTTGAGCTTTGTATTATTATCTTCTTATTCAAGTTACTTACTGTCTACAACAGTAACTCTTTGCAGGGGAGAAGTCATGCATATTGAATGTCTCTCTCTCAAAGCGTTTCATTTCTTTAAGCCTCCGGTTATCAGATGGACACCGTGCAACGGCTTTAAAAGGGAAGAAATGAACTTTTATAAGAAGACCTAATTTTTTGAATTAGTTTTCTACTTCCAAAAATATGTCTCTGAATTTTATTTTAAAATTTTTTCAATATTATTATTTTTGGATATAGCCATGTAAAGGTGGAGCAGTTAATTATTTCAAGTCAATTATCCCCTTGACATGCCATATATCTAGAATACACTTTTCTTTGGACATTTATCTAGTTATGTTTATTTGTTCAAATGGATTTATTTATGATTTATATTAAAATTGTTTCCGTGATTCGAATCGCCAGCTTTCAGTCTGAGGACTAAATGGACGCATTCGAACATTTATTAAGACAATTTTTCGTAATAAATTCCACATTTTTGAAAAGTCTTTTTGATTTCTTTTTGATTTATTGAATCTGTCTCATACTCAAATGCTATTATTAAAGACAGTTTTCAAAATCTTTTAATGTCTTGAAATATTACTTTTATATATTTATATTGAAGATATATTTTGTTTGTTCATCTTTAAGCATTTATTCATTGGATATTTCTCTTATTTGCCCAAAAATGATATTTTTTTGGAATTTTAATGGATTTGATAAAAGGAAAGAAAAGATGCATATCTTAGATATCCCTTAGACCTTGTGATAATTTTTTTTCATATAAATTATTTTTGAACTATATACACATATTTTAAGGGGGAGAAAATTAATTGTTTTAATTTTTTTATGCCCTTAATATGTGGTATACCTAGTTCATCGTGGACATATATTATTTTACTTAAAAATATCTTGTTGAGTTGTTCATATATTTTTTTTATCAGATGAGAGAATATATGATTATTATTATTATTTATTTTTAATTCTCTCATTCGAGTTTCTAAAAGTTATCTTGCCAAATATATATTTAATTATCCTTATTTGATTGAGTTTAAAGTTACATTTGGCACTTCTTATTGAGATTTTATCTCAAAGTTCATGGTTATCTATATTTAGACTGATCATACTTTGTGGGGGAGCATTCAAGTCGACTGAATTTCTCCTTCTCACGTATTTTGTCTTCATTACCTTCATGTTTATCTAATGGATATTCATATATTATGCTGTGGTAATTGAATTCAAATGCATAAACTTTGGTATAGATTTTGCATAGATTCTAGTATACGTATTTTGCTTTTTTTTTCCAATGATTATACTCTTTATGGAATTGATTCACTAATTTGTATTGGCAAATTATGAATCATATTTTTTTGTGATCATTGTTCAAAGTCTCATTATTTTTTTGATTCTTTACTAGATCTACGACTTTCTATTCCTTATGATTTATTTATGACCAATGATTGATTCCTACTATATTTTTTTGGTCTATTTCAAAACACAATATGATGAACAAAATATGTTTTGAATGTCATTTTTGGATTTCTAGTTGGTAAACTATGTATTACTTGATTTCAATGTTCTTTGTTAAAGTTCAACCAACTATTTTTGACAAGTTTTTATTCTTTAGTTATGCAATTTTTTAAGTACTTGTCGTTACACTGTTCTCCTAATCCTTAATCATAATTATTTTTGCTTTCCTCATTTACTTATGCTTGAGTTCATTTTAGCTTTAATTACGGGGGAGCTTATTTTTGATCATGTCAAAGGGGGAGAAATAAGTTTAAGTTAGCACACAATATTCTAGTATTGTGTTTATTAGTGATACATGCATCTATTGTATATATATTAAACTTAAAAGATTTGCTATAATCAAAAAGGGGGAGATTGTTAGCCCAATTATTATATCATGTTTTTGAATATGGCTAATCAATTAAGTTTAACTAATGATGTCACTAATATTCATGTAATCACTATCATGTTGCTACTTAAACTTAGCATTGTCCTAATGTTAGAATTGTCCTACTGTTCTACATCATATGTTTGTATCATAATGCATCATATTGCTTTGTTCTTCTAACATTTATTTACAGACATGCTGTAAGCTTGATCAAACATGATCAAACCAGGACATATGCAATAGAGAATTATTGATGGGCCAAAGACGGCATTATACAAGAAGATTTCCAGATCTGTTTATCTTTGGATGACTGCCGTCAGTGAAAAAGGCGTCTTCATGTTTGCTCAAATATTTGAAGAAAGGCGTCATCAAAGGGCTCTTGGTTTTTCTATTTCATCATTGTATTTTTCATATTTATTGAGTCTAGGAATACGATGTATACAGCATCGTACTGGTAAATAGGCTACCTAAGAAACGTTTTCAAAATACCCTTTTATTTTGAAAATAAGCCCACTTCCAAAAGCCCAAACTACTTCCTAACTGTTTGACTTTTCAAAAAGCCCAAAAAACTTATTTGCAAAAACCCTAACAGAACCCTAGCAGAACTCGGCCCGAATTCGGCCAGAGTTCGGCCAGAGTTCGGTTAGTGAATGTTGCTTTTTGAACTTGGTCTTCCCGCAGATACGGATCCCAACGAGATTTTCTCATAGAGTTCTGCCCGAATTCTTTCAGAATTATGCCTTTGGAAAAACTATAAATAGAGAAGAATTTTGATCATTTCAATTCACCACTCATACACCAATTCACTTTCATATCTCTTCTCTATAAGCCTACTACTTCTTCCAAAGTGTTCTGAGCTATTCATTTTCAAATCCCAAGCCAGTTACAATCCTCTAGTCGATTTACCAGTGCGGTACGGTCTAGAAGTTTCAGAGTGGTTGTAACCAGAGGCTTGATTGAAGAAAGACTCTTCACAATTGAAGTTGGTCGAGTACTTCGGATCAAAGCTCGCGTTGTAGAAGTTGCAAGAACTTCGGATGAAAACTTGTGATAATTTTCCTTAGTGGATTAAATTGGAAGCTAGAGTTCTTCCGACTGGACTAGTCCTCACAAGAGGGAAATCAGTATACATCCTTGTATTTGCGTTTGCTCTCTACTCTCTACTTTTCATTTACATATATCTGTGATATATATTCTGTGATCTTGTTACTAACGTTTTTAAATAGTTAATTTCTGCTGCCTACTCTATTCACCCCCCCTCTAGAGTATTGCGCTTTACAACTCGTTCCTACAATCGGTCCTACAGGTTTGGGTTATGTCACTCCTCCAACAACTCCCGAAAGATCAGATGATGAAGCATATCTTTTTTTTCTCACTCTTCTGATTCCTGTCTCTGGGACTCTGACTCCAGCATTGGCAACATGTTCAAAGCAACCATGTCCGTCAACAAGGTTTCAGTTGACCAAATTGTGGACGATGTCCAATCAATCGAGCTTGAACAATAGGCTCAAAAGATGGATACTAGGTGGGAACTGCGCTTCGAACAACGTGAACCACCTACCTAAGACGAAGTCATCCAAGTCAATTTAGGAGATGAATCATCTTTTAAACCAATTTTCATCAGTAAAAGTCTGTCTGGCGATGAACGCCAATCTCTTATACAGCTTATAAGAGAATACATCGACGTCTTTGCAAGGAGCTATGAAGACATGCCAGGCATGGGCCCTAAAGTCGCCATGCACCGCTTGAATATTTCGTCTAGAGCTATGCCAGTGAAGCAGCAACAATGATGATTCCGACCAGATGTCATGGAGGCCATCGAAAATGAAGTCAAGAAGCTCATTGCCAGTGGATTCATTCGCGAAGAACAACACCCTGACTGGGTTGCCAACATCGTTCTAGTCATGAAAAAGAACGGTAAAGTTCGAGTCTGTATCGATTACCGTGATTTGAACTCTACATGCCCGAAAGACGAGTTCCCTTTACCGATCACCGACGTAATGATCGACAATACTTGCGGCTTCGAGCGGATGTTCTTCATGGATGGGTTCTCAGGCTACAACCAGATCAAGATGTTCCCCGATGACGAGAAGCACACATCTTTTCGAACACAGTTGGGGGTATACTACTATACGGTGATGCCCTTCGGATTGAAGAATGCAGGGGCGACATACCAGCGAGCCATGAACATAATTTTTTGCGATCATTTGCGAAAAACTGTGGAGTGCTACGTAGACGATATCGTAGTTGAAAGTCGTCTCAAGGGCAACCACCTCCAAGACTTGAGAACGGTGTTCGAACTAATGCGTGCACACCAACTCAAGATGAATCCAACTAAGTCCTTTATGGGAGTCTCCAGCAGCAAGTTCTTTGGTTTCGTCATCACTTCAAAGGGTATACATCTTGAACCGGAGAAAGTGAAGGCTATCCTCGATATGCATCCTCCAAGAAACCTCTAAGAGCTACGCGGACTACAAGGAAGGCTAGCCTATATCGGACGATTCATTTCAAACCTTTCTGGAAGGTGTCAACCATTCACTCAGCTCATGAAGAAAGACGTATATTTCGTCTGGACTGAACAATGTCAATGCGCATTCGACGACATCAAGAAGTATCTTACAAGCCCCCCAGTATTGGTAGCTCCAATAACGGGGAAGCCTTTCTTACTATATGTCCGCGCCATTGACCATTCTCTTGGCGCCCTATTAGCTCAGAAGAATGAAGGCAGCCATGAACAGGCAATCTACTACTTCAGCCGCACAATGGTGGGTGCCGAGCACAGATACACACCCGTAGAGAAGGAATGTTGTAAAACCCCTAAATTTATACTATTTTTTAATTATTAAATTTGGTACTGATTTAAAATTTTGTATTGTGCGTCGCGTACTCGTATTGTACGTCGCGCACGAAATTTTATTTTTCGTAATTGCTCGACGAGTGCGAATATGTGCAAGCGTACATATTTTTAGAAAAATATTTTTCTATTTTTATAGTTTCAGGATAATATATATAATTATTATTTTTGCCATTATACCAAATTTCTAAGTTGGTTATTTTAAGCCTTTCTTTCTAACAATTATTAATAATAAATAATATTTTTATTGTATACTAGAAAAGCATAATTATGCAAACATTATTTGTGCATACATATATATTTATAATTATTTATTAGTTTATTTTTAAAATAATAAGGTAATTTTCAAAATTATTATAATAGTATTTTTGGAAAAACATATTTTGAAAATATTGTGGCAATTTAAATCTTGATTTAATTTTTGATTTATTTAAATAGATTAAATTAAATATCTATATTTGAAATTGATTTGATTTTAAACTAAAAGAATTTAATTGGATTTAAATTGGATTTGTATTTGGATTTGTATTTGATTGATTTTAGATTAATAGATGAATTATCTAATTGGGTTTTAAATCTTTTCCTAATCCCTATCCAATTGGGAATTCCCACATCCTATAAATAGGCAGGTACTCCTCCATGATTTTTATCATTCACCAATAATCCACAAATATTTTCCCACCCACGTGCAGTGCATCGTGTCTATGTTTTCCTCCATCCAATATCTTATTCCATGTTTATACAAATACATTGATTCCGTGTCGGGCAACTCCGACCCACACCAATTTCTAACTATTCCGTCTTGTTCGCTGCCCTCTCCTTTGCCGTACCCGCCTCCTGCCACCAGCATTCATCTCGCCGCCGTCTTCACCCTGTCCCGGCCACCCCGGCCAACGCCAACAACCACAACCACCGACTTCATCATCACCCCAACCTCGATCCCCCTCACCATCACGACAGCCACCCCAACCCGATCCCTAACCAAGCAAACCACCACCGGACCGCCTCCGACCCTGGCCAACTCCGGCCAACTCCCAGCCCACCAAACAACCACAGCCATCCCGTCCACTTCCTCCGACATCATCGGCCTTCGCCAACCCAGACCCAATTCACACCCACCGGCAGCCAAAACCCGACCGCCTGTCCGCACCGCCCGACTAGCCCTCCGGCCGCCTCTCCACGGCCAACCAGCCGACCTTCGTCCCAAAACCACCACCTCCAGGAAACACCCAAAATAAACACACCAAAAATTTTCCAGGAATTTTACCTGGCCGTGCTCGACCCAGACCACCACCATGCTTCCGCGAAATCATGATTTTTACAAGAGCAGAGATTAGGATGAGCAAGAAGTCGTATAAGGGATGGGTGAAATAAGCTGATACATTAGGTTGTCTTTCTTGTTGACACAAAATCACAGTCAACAAAATATTGATACAATTGACGATATAATACTTGTAATATTTTAATACGACACATGAAGACTGAACTCAGTACAAGACGGACGACAGCTCGCACCTGCAATGCTCAATGTTTTGAGTCTATATTTTACACTTTTATTGAGTCTAGACATACGTAAACTGAGTCGTACTGAGCAATTTGAGACCTAACCTATACCTATACCTCAAACCAAAAACCCCACAAAAATCCAAGTAGCCTATTTACCCATTGGATCAGTTCTGTGCTCTAGAGACAGAGTTCAGGCCGAACTCTGCCTCCACACAGAGTTCGGGCCGAACTCTGCCTCCTAAAATCTAGGACCCTAATTTTTAGGGTTGGCTGGATGCAAGTTGTCCAACGGCCAAATTTTTGAATATTTGACCAAGAATTCTGGCCAAATTCTGCCTACATGGTATCCTATAAATAGGCCTTGAATTCTCTCATTTTCAATCATCCAATCTTCTCTTCTCTTCTCTCTAAAGCCTTATACAAGCCATACCCTTCTCATCTACTGGCCACAAGCTCCCTAAGCCTCAAAGGGCTCAGTACTTTTTAGTTAGGAGTTTGTGCAAGAGTTCAAGAAGTTGCTTGGAAAATTCCAAGCATCGCCACTGCGATCTCTGTAAGAAGTTGACGTGCTCTTCTGAAGAAAAGGCACGAGGTGTAACTACTATTTCACAAATAGTGGATTTAATCCTGAGCTAGAGTTCTCAGGCCTGGACTAGTCCTCCACGAGGGAAACCAGGTTAAAATCGACTGTGTTTGCGTATGCTTTCTCGCTCTTTATTATTTTCGCATTTACTCTTATTATTTACTGTTGGTGAAAGAGTTTAATTTTTAATTGGACAATATAGTCATAAACTCTATTCACCCCCCTCTAGAGTTGCCTATTTGTTCTTCAATTGGTATCAGAGCTCTGTTCTCTCAACAAGGACTAACATCCTAGAACTGATCCATGGCAACCAGACAATCCATGATTTCCAATCACGGTGAAGGGCAGTCCACTCATAGGCCTCTTCCCTATTTGATGGAACAAACTACACCTATTGGAAAACAAGGATGAGTTTTTATTTCAAGTCGCTAGACTTTGACCTCTGGACCATTGTTACCGATGGTTACAAAAAGCCCGCCAGGATAGTTGTCAATGGTGATCTCGTTGAGAAACCCCACGACAAATATTCTGACGAGGAGAAGAAACAGGCGAGTCTAGACGCGAGAGCTATTAATGCTTTATTTTGTGCAATGGACAGGAATGAGTTTAACAGGGTCTCAACATGCACCACCTCTCACGAAGTATGGAGACTTCTAGAAGTGACGCATGAAGGAACCACCCAAGTCAAGGAGTCGAAGATAAGTCGTCTCACTCAAGAATATGGGGCTTTCAAGATGAAGCCAAATGAGACGATCACTCAAATGTTTACAAGATTCCTCGACCACTACCAAAATTTATCGATTTAGCGACGGCCCTATCCGTCGCCAATCCGACGGTAATTACGATTAGCGACCGATAACCGACGGATTTTGGCCAAAAAAATCCGTCGGCAATCAGCTCGTCGCTAATAACGGTCCGTCGCTACGTAGTCGTGAAGCGACCGTTAACCGACGTATTGTCGACGTCACAATACGAAGCTTTAGCGACGCGTTTCCGACGGACTATCGTCCATTTCAACTATTAAGTACTGAACTGTGCAGATAATAGCGACGTACAATTCCGTCCGTAAATCGTCGTAATAGCGTATCAGAGCGTATCGTTCTGTCGGTCATCCGTCGGTATTCGTCGGTAACTAACGACGGATTAGCGACGGCCTACTGACGGACTATCCGTCGATCAGGTTCTGGAAAGGCTTGGCATTTCCAGTATCATGGCGACGGAAGAATAGTCGCTATGCCGTCGATGTAGCGACGTCGTAGCGACGGCTTAGCGACTATTCTTCCGTCGCCATGGCTCTGGAAATGTCAGGCATTTCCAGAACCATGTCGACGGATAGTCCGTCGCTAAGCAGTCGCTAGAGCGAGCGACTGCGTAGCGGCTGATTATCAGTCGCCCTGGCGACGGTCAGGCCGTCGCTATTTCGTCGAAGTTTATACCACCAGAACCTTGTCGACGGATAATCCGTCGCTACCTGGAAACACTTTAGAAACTCCAGATAGCGACGGCTAATCCGTCGAAAAACCGTCGGCAACTGGGACTATCCGTCGCTAAACGGTCACTAGTCCGTCGCTAACTGAGTTTTTTGGGAAAAAAATTTGCAGCACTTTCCCTGTTGACAAATATATGCATAAACCAAACCAATATATAATGCACACCAATTATCCAACAATCACACAGACCCAATATATAATGCACACCAATTATCCAAGAATCACATAGACCAAATATGCACATACGAATTTAATGCACACCAATTATCCAAGAATCACAGACCAAACCAAATTAATAGAAAATAAATATCAATTATCCTAAAGAGTAACATAATATCCGGTGCTATAAGCCGATTATAGCACAATTAATCCAAAGCTCTCACAAATAATCCAAATTTTCTTAATACAACATTTTAAGGAGGAGGTCGATTGTCCGGTGGTGGTAATCCCATATGCGACCGACGAATATACTCCTCCACAAGGTACGCAGGCAAGCCGTCGTAGACACTGCTCGAAAGTCGGCGTAGCTGCTCTGCGGACATGACATCCAGGAGTGACGTCACAGTCGTAGGTGGTACCACAGGGGCATCAGGGTTGAAAGAAAGATGGCCCACGGAAGACGGACCGACACCTGCAGTCGACGGACCAGTAGAAGATGGACGAGCACCATCAGAGACGTACCGGCAGCAGCAGACGGACCGGCAGCAGCAGACGCACGCGGAAAGTACGTGGTAAATTGCTTCCGCAAGGACGACACCGCCTCGTGCAGCTGCGTAAGCTGCGACCTAACATCATCGTCTGCCCGGGCCACGGGAGGAGGCGGTGTCGGTGGAAATCTCTGCGTCGTCATATGCAATGGCCCTAGGGAGCCGACTCCGTACAGGAACCCTTTCTTAAAGCCGCCGACTGTATCTACGAACAAGTCGTTCCGAGCGGCCAAAGAAGAGGGTGTCCGGAAGGGCGTCGTTTCACCGACATCCTCGGTGTCGGTTAACTGAGCCCGACTAAGGGCCTCACGATACGCCGCCTATCAAATGAATGTGTTTATATTATAAGATTTACCTAAGTTGTAATCTAAATCCTATGTTTCACTAAGTTAAGTGTGAATCCTAAGTTTACCTAAGTTATAGTCCGAATACTTTTAATTCTAACGTTAATCTCATAAACATAAGTACTTACATCAGTCTCCTTGGCCCTCTCGTCGACGAAGCTCCCGTCCTTCCGTCTTTTGTGCGTATGCTGGAACACGTCGTGCATGGTGACCGAGTCTGGCGTCCTTCCCTCCTTCACCGCCCGCTGGGCCTGCATACGAAATTTCTATAGAAACTAATTAACTCCTTTAATTAATAATACCTAATTCGATAGTGAAATAAATTTACGGTTGCTCACCAGATCTGCAAGTGTCGCTGCGTGGGACCTTGATCCCCCCGTATGAAGGCCCGCGGCAGATCGGCTAACCTTCGCCTTCTCCGATTTCTCCTTGTACGCAGGGGTATCCATCATGCCTAAGAGGTCCTCATAATACTCCTGCCGGATCCAATTTGGCCTCGTATGCCCCATTTTTAGGTCATGAATCATATCCCGTATCTTCTTCGAGCAAGCACTTTTGTAGGTCCTGCGGATCCCCTCCTCGCGATGGGGGGGCCACCAGTACGTTGTCTAACACAGAAAATCAATTATCACGTAATTTTAAAAATGGTTGATTAAAGAATCACATAGACTTAACCAAAATATATAGATATATACCCTCAACTCGTCGAGCCAGACGTACTGCACGTTTGGGGGCACCGACGAAAAGTTGAGGTAGGGACCGTGGAAGTTAGCCCTGATAATTTCTCCAAGGGCCCAGTCAACATTAAACGGAAAAAACCTACAAAGAAGAAACGACTGGATTATTAACTTGAATAAATGAAAGAAATTTAATAAATTAACTTAAATTTGCTTACGAGGTCCCTGCGGGCCATAGCTCTTATCGGAACTCGCCTCTCGGCCTCTCTGGTGCCGTCGGAGGATCCGCGGGTCTGCGTATGTACTCCCCAGTAACTGGATGGAACCGAGTATGGGGGTACTCCGGGGCCCACTGTGCAGTAACTGGGGCATCCCCTGGTGGATCCGCTGCTGGTGGTTCCGATAGCGGAACGGATCCGCTAGCAGATCCGGACTCGTGCCTCGATGAAGTGGTCGATCGAGGACGGGATGCGTCTGTGCCCGGGGTACTCTCTGGGTCGGGCTCGCTCGATGGGGTCACATCCCGGGAACTTTGAATGCGACCACGACCACCAGCACCAGTACGACCACGACCACGACCTGCACCACCACCACCACCACCACCATGACCAGCACCACGACCACGGCCAGCCATCATGACCTGTAAATAGAACGCATAAACATAATTAACAATATAAAAGTGTAAATGGATATAAAAAACTAAACTAAAATATACATACCACCAGTAGGGAGATGAGTGCCGCCGCGACGAAAAAGACTAGGAGTGCCATCTGCAATAAGTAAATAATCGAATGAAAAAAACATGAATTCACGTAATTGCTTTTATGAGGTCAAACTTAATTCACGTAATTGGAAGTGTTTTTAATATACAACAATATTTAACCTAATCATCGTCTTCGTTCTCATCCTCGGTCTCGTCTTCATCATCATCCTCCTCATCCTCATCATCATCCTTATATTCATCGTCGATTTCATCTGTATCCTCATCCCCATCAAATTCTTCTTCCTCTTCTTCTTCTTCTTCTTCTTCTTCTTCTTCTTCTTCTTCTGCCTCAAAATTTGGGACAAGACGCCTCTTTCTCCCCTGGTTGACAGCTAAGTCTTGTGTATCAACCTCTTCCTCCCCTCTATTTTCCTCAACAATATCTTCAACATCCATTGTATCTGAGTGTTGTCCCAAGTATTGGGACTTTTCAATCTGGTCCCCTTGGTATGCTGGATCTCCAACGTTGAATGTATTTCTAAATTTAATCTTGCATACTGCCCACCAGTCAAATCGATCTCTACGACGCCTTGGGTAGCTTGTATAGTAGACTTGAACAGCCTGATTTGCTATCGCAAATGTATCGGACCCTCTATACCTCCTGCGATGATTTATATCGACGAATCCAAATTGTTTATCGATTCTCCAACCGATATTTGGTGTCGTATCGAACCACTCACATTTGAACATCACAATATGCATATCATATGGGCTAGTATATTGTAAATCTACAATATCCCGAAGCACTCCATAATAGTCAAAGTCCGGCTCGTCGTCATAGACGGTGTCTCTTATGCAAACACCGGAATCCTTGGTATTGATGCCGTCATTGATAAATTCGACATTTATAGCATTCTGAGTTGACTTAAACCTGAAGCCATTAACGACATAGCCTGGCCAAGTCTTTATTTGCTTCTTCGGTCCAAGTGCCAGATAACGAACACTCTCATGAGTGAGTGTTGTTTCAGGCAATAAAACCTGTAAACAAATATTTATAATTTAAATGTTTCAGATTATATATTAATAATCTCAATTATAATCACAGTTACTTACGTATTTGCGAAACCATGACGGAAATGTACAATCAACCTCTCTTTGAAGTCCCTCATCGGTAATATCGGGTCTCCTCATTTTGACTTCATCTCTAAATACACTATTAGAGAAAATAAGAATATATAAGTGTAGTCACTTACTTCATCAAATTCGAGATTATAACGAGTGCAAGTGTACTGACTTACTTCTCCAAATCTCTCACTTCTTGTATGTCACAGTTTAACAAGACATATCGGTGAGCGGCATCATACTCGTCGTCTGTCAACCACCGTCTTTTACTAGCCCTAACAGGCTTGCCCCTTACATTGAATCTTCCTCCATCCTCAACGTCCTCGTCATTCCTTTGAGGTCTATTTCGATTTGTTTTAACATGAGTATCGAAATAAATGGAGCAGAAGTTTGACACCTCTTCGATAAGATATGCTTCGCATATCGAAGCCTCTATATGAGCTTTGTTGCCAACTTTCTTCTTTAGATGGTGTAGGTATCTAGAGGGACAAATTATCTTGAGAATTAAGAAAGAATTTTAAAACCCACTGAAATTCAGCTTAAATTATATCGATATTTATGTACCTTTCAAATGGGTACATCCATCGATAATGAACAGATGCACCAACACGGGCTTCGTATGCTAGATGAATCGGTAGATGCTCCATGCTGTCGAAGAAGCCAGGAGGAAATATTTTCTCCAACTTGCAAATTGTTAAGATAATCTTCTCCTCAAGTTCAACCATGTGTTGCACAGTCAACTTAGTTGAACAAATATCCCTAAAAAATATTGATAGTTCGGCCAACGGAACCCATACAGCAGAAGGCAACAACTCTTTCAAAGCAATGGGCAGTAATCTTTCCATAAACACGTGGCAGTCATGACTCTTCATTCCCGTTAGCTTGCGTTCATTGAGGTCAACGCATCTAGACAAATTCGACACATAGCCGTCGGGAAATCTTAAAGTAGATACCCACTTGCAGATTATTAATCTATCTTCCTTGCTCAATGTGTATTGTGCTATCGGCTTACTTAATTGTCCGGCAGCTCCCCTTTGTATCAAGTTCAGATAAGGACGCTTGCATATCTCGGCAATGTCTTGTCTTGCTTTTAGATTGTCCTTCGTCTTTCCTTTAATGTCCATGACGGTATTGAAGACATTATCGAACACATTCTTTTCGATATGCAGAACATCAAGATTATGCCTTATAAGATTATCTTTCCAATAAGGCAAGTCCCAGAAGATACTCCGTTTGGTCCAGTTATGGGTTTGTCCGAACCCATCGACACGATTGTTCGATGGATCTTCCATTACAGTGGGCAAATCCTTTACATCTTCCCAAATATCGTATCCCGACAATCTGGCAGGCGGATGAGAAAATTCTTGTTTTCCAGCTCTGAATGCGTCCTTGTTCTTTCTCCAAGGATGACTCGCGGACAGAAATTGACGATGACAATCAAAGAAAGAAGTTTTTCCTCCATGCTTAAGGCGGAACGCCTTACTATTTTGCATGCATATCGAACAAGACAGGGTGCCATGAGTACTCCATCCCGACAGCATACCGTATGCGGGAAAATCATTGATTGTCCACATCAGTGAAGCTCTCATCTGAAAGTTCTGTTACCTGGAAATATCATACGTCGTGACGCCGATCTCCCACAGCTGTTTTAGCTCATCCACCAACGGCTGTAAATATATATCGATATTCTTCGTCGAATTTTTGGGACCCGGTATGATAGCTGTCAAGAACATATAAGGAGTCTTCATACACATCCATGGTGGCAGATTGTAAGGGGTCAGAATGACCGGCCAGCAGGAGTATTGAGATCCCGACTGCCCGAAAGGGGCGAATCCATCAGAACATAGCCCCATGCGTATATTTCTGGGCTCTGCAGCAAAATCTGGATGGCGAAAATCGAAATATTTCCACGCCTCTCCATCCGAAGGATGTGACAATTCTCCATCGTCCTTTGTGCGTTCTTCGTTGTGCCACGTCATGTGTTCTGCTGTATTCTGAGACATATACATCCTCTGCAAGCGCTTCGTGATCGACAAGTAATGCATATACTTATAAGGACGTCGTTTTCTAGTTAACTTTTCTTTTCCCCTGACTTCCTTGTAACGATCCGCATTACAGAAGCGGCAACTTTCTACATCCTCGTTCTCCTTGTATTACAACATGCATCCGTTGCGACAACAATTATCTTGTCGTACCCCAGTCCCAGTTGTCGGACCATCATCTTCGACTTGTAGAAGTTTTTTGGAAGCTCTTTTGATTCCTTCGGTAACACCTCCTTCATTAGTTGTGTAATCCGATCATAGCAAGTTTGTGGCAAGTTAAAATCGGACTTTATGTTCAACAACCGCATCGTCACTGACAGTACGGAATGTGGATCACAACCAGGATATAAAGAAGTTTCAGCATCGTGAAACATATCATAGAACTCCTTCGCCTCGGGATTAAGATCCTCCGGATCAAAATTAGGCCCTGCCGTATCGTACACCATATCTCGTGCAAGGTTCTGCACGTCTCCATAATCAACGGAGCATTCGTCGTCATCGACGACAAAATCCGCTGCAGCATTATCATCAAAAGGATAAGTAGCAGCATTCGCAACCTGTCTTTCGACATATAGTTCACCTTGCGATGACCACAGGCCGTAATCACGTACGAAACCCTTACGGGTCAAATGATCTCTTACACTCACCACTTCTTCGTATCGTCTATTGCGACAATTACGACATGGACACTTGATTTTGTTACCGTCCATAAACTGAGCTTTGCTTATGGCATACTTAAGAAACACTTCCACGCCTGCCTGAAAATCGTCACTCACACCTATTCTGCTCTCGTGTTGTCGTTTGTACATCCATGTACGATCAACGAAATAACGATCCATCACAGATTAGATGTAAAAATCTGAATAGTAAGACAAACTAAACAGAATTAGTATATAATCATGTAACTGGTGGATCCGCTAGTATTCTAGCTCGAGAAGAGAAAAATCTAAATACAGTTGTTACTAATAGTTCGATACCGATAGTGCGATACCGATACCGATAGTTTGATACCGATAGTTCGATGCCGATAGTGCGATACCGATACCGATACCGATAGTACGATACCGATACCGATACCGATAGTTCGATACCGATAGCATGGTTTAAAGTATCGGCCGATACCGATAGTGCGATACCGATACCGATAGTTCGATACCGATAGTGCGATACCGATACCGATACTGATAGTGCGATATCGATACCGATACCGGTAGTTCGATACCGATAGCATGGTTTAAAGTATCGGCCGATACCGATCCGATACGGCCGATACCGATACGGTTTGGCATGTTCCGATCCGATACCGACCGATACCAAATATTGACCGATACCGACATTGGGGGTCTTTGTTCCGGTCAATTCGGCAAAACCAATCGGTAAGGGTGACTACTATTTCATATAATTTCAAAACTACTAAGAAATAACGCTGAAATACTTAAAATTATGCCTAAATGTATAAAATATATGTTTTTAAATGTAAATAATTTATTAATAATTATTTGTTTTCCGATACCAAAGTCCGATACTCCGATACGATACCGCCGATACTACCGATATCGCCGATACCAATACTCATAGGAATAGTCCGAAACCGATTTCGATACCTATATTGTGAACCTTGTCCTTATTATCTAGCAAGCACTACCTTAGTCTAGTCACACTAGCATTAATTACCAATAATTCCTACCATGTCTACAATCACACATTACACCCCAAGCCGTGGCATGGTAGGCCTGCCTTTCATTCGTCACTCTCTAAAGCACACATACACATATATAAGTATATCACAGTTAGATGTATAGATATATACATCTATATAGAAGAACACAACTGACTTATGCAGATGAAGAACTGGCACTGTCCTTGACACAATGAACATATACACCATGAACCCAAACTCCATATTTACATTTACAAATCCAAACACCACCAAAGTAATGGATAACACCCAATATGGATAACACATTATTTAGCCAATATATAAACTCTGATGAATTTGATAAGCAAAGCCCCCCGCCGCCCCAAGCCCGCCGCCCAGCCCTCGACGCCCCCGCCCAAGCCCGCCGCCCAGCCCCCGACACCCGCTGCCCAGCCCCTGACGCCCCCGCCCCAATCCCACCGCCCAGCCCCCGACGCCCCCGCCCCAAGCCCGCCGCCCAGCCACCGACGCCCCCGCCCCAAGCCCGCCGCCCAGCCCCCGCTGCCCCCGCCCAAAGCCAGCCGCCCAGCCCACGAAGCCCCCGCCCCAAGCCCGCCGTCCAGCCCCCGACGCCCCCGCCCCAAGCCCGAATGTCCCCAAGCCCGCCGCCCTCGCTGCCCCTACGTCGACAAACCGCAACACAGAGAGAGAGAGAGAGAGGGGATTAACTTCGGAAGAGAGAGAGGAGAGGACGCCGACGCCGTTCACCGAAGCCGCGCGAGAGAGAGAGAGAGAGAGAGAGAGAGAGTGAGAGAGGAGAGAGATTGAATTTGGGGGGAATGCGAAAAGTTCTCCCCACCTTTTCATTTAAGTCTGGAACGTAAATTTAGCGACGGAATAGCGACGGCTAATAATCCGTCGCCAATTAGTCGCTATTATTGATTATCCGACGGAATATCCATCGCTACGTAGTCGAAGAAATGTACCGCCAAATTCCTACACAATTCCCGCCAAATAATCGACTACGTAGCGACGACTAGACATCCGTTGCTATATTACCGACAGCCTAGCGATGTATATGCGACCTTTCCTCCCCTAAAATTAAAATAAAAAATGGCAAAGGCGTGTAGTCGGTACTCAGTCGCTGAGCGGCCACGAAGCCGTCGCTAACACCGACGGAAATTTACCGTCGCTAAATATCCGTCGCTAATTGAGTGTATTTTGGTAGTGGGCATCATCAACCCCTTGCCTTCTCTCGGCAAACAATATACAAATTATGAGAAGATCCGCAATATACTTAGGGGGCTACCAAAGATTTGGAACCCTAAGGTGACAGCCATCATAGAAGGAAATGATCTCACGACTCTGTCCATGGAGACTTTAATGGAAAAGCTGATGACTCATGAGCTTGACCTCAAAGACTTCAAAGAGCCTGCTCCTAAGGCAAAGGAGATTGCCCTTAAAGCTCACCGACGAAGGGCTGATCCTGAAAAGATGGATGACGACAACTCGGAAGGTGATGATTAAGCTCTTCTTGTCCGCAACTTCAAGAAATTCCTTCGCTTCAATCGAAGAAAGAAGGAACCACAAGAAGATGACAAAGAAGAGCCAACATACTACGGCTGCAAGAAGACTAGACACGTCCGAAAAGACTGTCCATTCGCAAAGAAGAGCAACCGTTATGAGAAACCATACAAGAAGACTTCCTCAAGGAAATATGCCAACACAAGCATTTGGCATGAAAGCGAAGCTAATGACTCCGAGGAAGAAAAGGACTCTCCTCAAGACACCGCCAATGTATGCCTAATGGCAACATCCGATAAGGTAACTAATGAAACTCTCGATGATTTCACTTTTGATGAACTTGGCGATGCATTTAATAATTTACTCAATGACCACAAGAAAGTCATTGGTAAATATAAACATGCCAAGGAAAAGATCAAAAGTCATGAAGTCGAGATTCAAAAACTCTCTACCTGATAATGTTAGAGACACTTCACCCACGGAAGTCACGAATGAGGTGTCGAAGCTTAAATTAAGCCTACATGATGCCGAAGCACGCATTGAAAAGCAAACACTCGAGATCACATCACTCAACACTGAGCTTGCTGAAAAAAAGAATAGACACAAGATCTCTATTACTAAAATATATGGTTTGAATGCTAAGGTTAATGAACTGTAGGCTGTCTCTAAGAAATTAGAGATTAGATTAGGAAAACAGGTTGCTCAACCTCAAACCCAATCACATGAGACACACACAAAGCACAATGCTGCTCATACTAGTCAAACACGTCATCCATCTGCAGCACGCAATCATGCTTACATGTACACCCACTTTCATAAAGCATACAAACCACATGCACGTAGAAATAATTCTCATAACTATCATTCTAATATGACACATAATCACCATGTTACACATAGACATAATCATCACTATGTTGCACATAAACAAAATCACCACCATACTGCATATAGATATAATCATCATCCTGCTGCCACATATAGTCATCATCATGCTGCTCCACACCACTCTTACTATGCTACATATAGACATCATCATCATGCTACTCCACACCACTCTTACCATGCTACATATAGACATCATCAACATGCTCCTAACATAAATAAGAATGCTATTTGTACTTATTGTGGTTTACATGGACACATCTTACCATAATGCCGAAAACTAACTTTTCAGGACCCTCAAGAACTTGGGTACCAAAGGTCACATCTACTCTTGATGTAGGTGGACCTTCCCTCCTCAACTAAGAGTAAGTGGATTCTCGATAGTGGATGCTTACGGCATTTGATGGGAGACGCAAATCTTTTCGCATCACTATCGATGAAAAGAGAAGAATATGTATCCTTCGGCAACAACCTAAAAGGATATATTATAGGTAATGGTACTATTGGTCATTCTCCTTCTCCTGTAATAAAGGATATTTGCCTAGTGACCGAGTTAAAGCATAACCTGCTCAGCATAAGTCATCTTGCTGATCATGGATATGATATTAACTTTGGACAAAATAAATGCTATATTTATGATAGGTCAACAGGAGACATCGCTTTTGAAGGGATAAGAGAGGACAACATTTACATTTTCTATCTATCTAGAGATACTAACAGTACAGGAAGATGCCTCTATGCTCACAAGGATGAGAAATTACTGTGGCACCAGCGTCTTGGTCATGCCAACATGGATATTATATCCAGGTTATCGACTAAGAAGCTAGTTAGAGGCTTGCCCGACATCACATTCAAGAAGGACACGGTATGTGCCGAATGTGAGTTGAATAAGGCAACCAAGTCTTCATTCCATTCCATAAATACTGTAAGCACTACTAGACCCCTGCAATTACTTCATATGGATTTATTTGGTCCTAGTAGCCAGTCTTGTGGAAAACTCTACGCTTTTGTTATAGTAGATGACTTTTTTCTAGATTCACTTGGGTTTTCTTTCTTTCAAGCAAAAGTGATGCTATTTCGGTTTTCAAAATTTTTGTTAAGAAAGTTCAAAATGAAAAAGGCTACATGATTACTCGAATCCGAAGTGATCATGGAGGCGAATTCGAAAATACTGATTTTGAAAAGTTTTGTGATTCAAATGGTTTTGATCATGTGTTTTCTTGTCCAAGAACTCCTCAACAAAATGGTGTTGTGGAGCGGAAGAATAGGACTCTTGGCGATATGCCTAGAGTCATGTTGAATAAGTTTTCACTTCCAAAATTTTTTTGGGCTGAAGCTGTCAGTACAACGTGCCATATTTTAAATAGGGTGCTCATTCATCCTATTATGAAGAAAATACCCTATGAGCTTTGTTTGGAGGAACTCCAAACGTTTCATATTTTAGAGTTTTTGGTTGTCGATGTTTTATCCTTAACACCAAAGACAACTTAGGCAAATTTGATGCCAAAGCTGACGATGGTATTTTCCTTGGCTATGCTGCCAAGAGCAAGGGATATAGAATGTTTAACAAATGCTCATTAATTGTGGAAGAGTCTACAAATGTGACTTTTGATGAGGATAACAGTGCAGCAGCTACTCTTGATGATGATGTTGAGCCATCAACTTCCACTCCGATGAATACCACCACTGAAACCAATTCTCTGGAGGGCTTGCCAAAGAAATTCTCTTTCATGCCGTCACATCTAGAAAACTTGGTAATAGGTGAGGTTTCACGCGGAGTAAGTGATCATCATTAAGAGACTCCATTGCTAGCACTGCCTTCATTTCACAAATTGAGCCTAAAAATGTTTTAGAAGCTTTCAATGATGAATTTTGGATTTCTGCCATACAAGAGGAACTCAACCAATTCGTGAGGCGCCAAGTCTGGAAACTTGTTCCTAGGCCGGCAAATCACTTGATTATTGGTACTAAATGGGTTTTTCGAAATAAAGTAAATGAAGATGGTTCAGTTACACGCAACAAAGCTCGTCTAGTAGCTCAAGGATATAACCAAGAGGAAGGTATCGACTACGATGAGACCTATGCTCCTGTTGCAAGACTGGAATCCATTCGGATGCTTTGTGCATTTGCTAACTTTCAAAATTTTAAACTGTTTCAAATGGATGTTAAAAGTGCTTTCTTGAATGGATTTATTAACTAGGAAGTTTTTGTAAAACAACCCCCTGGTTTTAAAAATCACAAATTTCTCGACCATGTTGTCAAACTCAAGAAAGCGCTATATGGCCTAAAACAAGCCCCTCGAGCTTGGTATGAATGCCTAAGCAATTTCTTGCTTGAAAAAGGTTTTTCAAAAGGGAAAATTGACACTACACTGTTTATCAAAAGTTTTCAAAACACTATTCTTTAGTACAAATCTATGTAGATGATATCATATTCGGTTCAACTAATGAAAATCTTTGCCAAGATTTTGCTAAGTGTATGCAGGACGAATTTGAGATGAGCATGATGGGGGAGCTCACCTACTTCCTTGGATTGCAAGTCAAACAAACTTCGCAAGAAACTTTCATCTGCCAGTCTAAATATACAAAGGATATGCTAAAGAAATTTGATCTTGACAACGTCAAACCAATCAACACCCCTATGGCTACTTCGACCAAGCTGGACCTGATGAAAGCGGCAAACCTGTTGACCAACGTAAGTATCGAGGTATGATTGGTAGTTTACTTTACTTAACTGCTAGTCATCCCGATATTATGTTTAGTGTTTGTCTGTGTGCTCGTTATCAAGCCAGTCCTAAGGAATCACACATATCAGCCATTAAGCGTATCTTTCGATACCTTAAGGGTACTGTTACAGTGGGCTTATGTATCCCAAATCCACATCCTTTGACCTTATTGGTTATTCGGATGCTGATTTTGCGGGATGCAAAGTCGACCGTAAAAGTACAAGCGGCACGAGTCATTTATTAGATAAGGCTCTAGTCTCTTGGTTTAGCAAGAAGCAGAATTCTGTCGCACTATCCACAACAGAAGCTGAATATATTGCAGCTGGTCGTTGTTGTGCACAAATTCTGTGGATGAAGCAAACCCTTGAAGACTACAACCGTTCTTATATGCACATTCCTATATTCTGTGATAACACTATTGCCATCAATCTCACTAAGAACCCTATATGTCACTCATGCACGAAACACATTGAAATGCGTCACCACTTTTTGCGTGATCACCAGCAAAATGGCACTATTAACTTAGAATTTATTGACACTGATCATCAGCTAGCAGATTTCTTTACAAAACCTCTATCCGAAGAGCGTTTCAACTTTTTTTGTCGTAAACTAGCTCTGATTACAATCGCTTTGAAACTTGTAGACCGTACCGTACTGGCAAATCGACTAGAGGATTGTAACTGGCTTGGAATTTGAAAATGGAAGCTTTTTAGAACTCTTTTGAAGAAATGTAAGCTTTAGAAGAGAAGAGATTGAGAGTGAATTTGTTATTTGAAATGATCGAAACCCTTCTCTATTTATAGTTTTTCCAAAGGCAGAACTCTGACAGAATTCGGGCAGAATTCGGACAGAACTCTTTGTAACAAACCGCAACTGAAGGGAGACCAGGTTCAAAAATCAAACGTTCACATAACGTTCAACTTGGCCGATCTCTGGCTGAACTCTGGCCGAACTCTGGCCGAGTTCTGTCAGGGTTGGGTCAGTTGATTTTGTGAAAAATAAATTTTGGCTTTTTGAAAAGTCCTTCAGAAGTTTTTTATAAAATAGATATTTTTAAAAACATAGGTCATTTTAAAAAGATAGGTCAGTTTTAAAAAACGATTTTAGGATAGCCTATTTGCCAGTACGACTTGGTGTAAAATGTATTCCTAGACTCAATAAAATGAAAAATTATATTGCTTTGAAGGAAATACATTCTGAGTGGCAAACAGCTTCGATCTTGAACGGAGTACATATCCATCTTTGATCAGTGTCCAAAACGTCGTTTGTAAACATCTGAATTGACTCGTATTTATATTGAGACAGAGTTTGATCAATTATTAAAATCAGGCTTGACCATGACCAATGGGCCAACAATCTCCCCCATTTTGATAATTGATAAACCTTGACCGATATAACATCTTGGTTTTGATCAATTCAAAAGTGTATCGAAAGTACCGAGAGATAAAATGAAAAAAATTGTTCATAACCTGTAGTCATGAAGATGTTAGAAATAACCCTCGTTGTCACTTAGCAAAATAATTATAAAAGGGAAAGCTCCCCCGCAATAAATGCATAAGTAACAATCAGTAAAGAAACACAAAAAAAATGAATAAAAGACATTATTTCTAACATTATTGCAACACAGGCATGGTATTTGTCACATGCAGTTTATATGAAGCATAAAGAAAGATAATGTTATAAAGCTGAAACAAAAAAATGCTAAGCTGAATAATAAACTAAAGTGAAACATATGCCAAACTGAGGCAAAAAACAAGTATATGAAGAGTCACAAATCATATCCAAAAATAAAGAATACTGATAATATCTTGGAATGTCGGAGCATTTCCAAGTAAACGTAAGACAAAATCGACAGTCTTAAACAGTAACATCTCAAAAATCATCATCCTCATCATTATCATCGGCTGCAGTGCCAGCATGTCCAGATGGACCAGCTCCAGAAGTATGAGGAGTAGCACCAGAAGTACGATACCAATCATATGCGTTCCCTGGCTGAAACAGAGATTAGACCACCTCATCATCAATACGGTAGCCAGAAACAGAAGGGTCTCGATGTAGAGAGCTAGCAGAGTGACTCGTCTGTGCAAATCTCAGATCGGCAAAGGAGTTGGAAAGAGACTGGAACCGAGTCACGTCAAGGAACTCATGTTCCCTGGAAGTGTCAACGAAGAATGACTGTCGATCTGAAAGATGATGGTGAATACCCTCAAAGGTCATAAGGTAAGACTGAGGAGGACCATGTGCTGTAGGAGTAGGTGCAGGAGGAGCAGGTGCAGTAGGTGGAGGAACAGTGGAAATGCTGCGACGAGAGAGTTTGAGGAACTTGGGCTCAGGGTCCAGAGCACAAGTGGATAAGTCAATATCGAATCTCTGAAAGATGCGTGGGAGTATCATCACATAAGAGAGATTGCGGTCTCTTCCGCGATATCTACCCATCATCTGAATGATAGTCTTAGGGGCAGAAAAAGGAATCCCCTTAAGAATGTGATATAAAGCAGAAAGCTCAAGTGCAGTGACATCATCTTTTGAGGTAGATTTTGGAAGTAGAGTTGAATAGATGATGCGATGTAATTCATAGTTAAACAAGTTCAAGTTATCGGCCTTGAACTTTCAGGACGAGCACGTGCGGGCGCACAAAGCTCATTCTTAAAACTAACGAGAGTCGTACCCTCGGGGAAATTGAAATCAGTGATGTCATCGAGCGGGGCACCTTCGTTTGGTAGACCAAAGATTTTCGCTAGGAATTCATCATTGAACTCGATATCTATCCCGCCGAAACGAGTTCTCGCGGTAAAAGTGTCTAACACGAAATTACAGTAAAATAGTCTTATGGCATTAGTAGATATAGGAAATTGTAAAGTAACAAAGTGATGTAACCCTAATGCCTCAAAGTAAGGACGGTGGTCAGGAAATACAGTCCATTTGATCGGAGATCCAGTACAAATAGTACGCATAATGAAATCGACATACCAAAGTAGGGCTTGGTCGGGAGTTTTGAAATAAAACTCGCCCGATGCACCGTCATCCGATTAGACCGAAGAAAAGAGGGAATCCGTATGCGGATCAGAAGATGATGCCTTTCACTGGCATTGGTCTTCTTCCTCTTGAAAGGATTGAATCCCTTAGGCATTCTATCCCAAAAACGAGAAACCCCAATAATTTGAAAGTGGAGAAGAGAAGGGATTATACCTTCCGAGAATCCGGTATGATATAGAGGACGAGATTCTCCGCACGAATCCAAATTTTGGACGAAGATCTCCACGTGGATTGGAAGAAGGAAGGTGGAGAAGAGATAGGGTTTTCGGGGCACGGCTGCTGCTGTTTTGATTAGGTTTGGAAGAATGAAGAAGAGGGGGCCTCGGGTTCTGACTGGTACATATATATACCCAGCCGAACTATGGCCGAATTCGGACCAAAGTCGGGCCGAATTCACCTAGGGTTGCCTGGCTGTATATAAAAAAAATTGTGGGGCTACATCTTTTTCATAAATTCGTTTCAAAAATTTAATTCAGAGTTTAGTAATTTTAAATTTCAAACAATACTATTAATATTATTTTATAAATTAATATTCTTTACTCAGCATCTGTCTCAGATTAGCTGTATGAGTACTATTCCAGCTAACGGAGGTTCACCGGGGAACTCTTAAATACCGCTTCACTTCGACCGTAGTCGTGGTGACAAACAGACTCTTTTTAGGCTTATCTCGAAAACAGTTTTTGAGTATAGAATAAATTAATTAATAAAACAAAATTAATTAATATTATTGATATCTAAAATTCCTAATTCTCGACGTAAATAATTGAAACGATCTTCCGCTAGAGGTTTTGTGAGTATGTCAGCCAATTGATTCTGTGTGTCTATGTATACAAGGTCTATATCTCTATTTTGTTGATGATCTCTAAGAAAGTGAAGTCAAATCTCGATATGTTTAGTACGAGAGTGACATACTGGATTCTTAGTCAAATTAATAGAACTAGTGTTGTCACAGAAAATGGTTATGTGTGTAAAATGCAATCCATAGTCTTCTAAAGTTTGCTTCATCCACAAAATTTGTGCACAACAATGTCCTGCGGCGATATATTCAGCCTCGGTTGTTGATAATGCGACAAAATTTTGCTTTTTGCTAAACCAAGAGACTAGAGCTTCTTCTAGGAAATGACATGTGTCGTTGGTGCGTTTTCTATCTACTTTGCATCCGGCAAAATCAGCATCAGAATAACCGGTTAGGTCGAATGACGTGGTTTTGGGATACCATAAGCTGACAGAAGAAGTGCCTTTAAGGTATCGAAAGATACGCTTAACTGCGCACAGATGTGATTCCTTAGTATTGTCTTGAAAACGTGCACACAAGCAAACACTAAATATAATGTCTGGTCAGCAGTTAAATACAGTAAGGTAACGATCATACCTCGATACTTACGTATGTCGACGGGTTTGCCTTGTTAATCAGTATCAAGCTAGGTTGAAGTTGCCATTGGAGTGCTAAGTGGCTTGACTGCTTCCAGGTCGAACTTCTTTAATAGATCTTTTGTGTACTTTGCTTGATTTATGAACGTCCCATTGTTGGTTTATTTGATTTGCAGTCTGAGAAAGAATTTTAGCTCTTCCATCATACTCATCTCAAACTCATTCTGCATACACTTTGAAAATTCTTGACAAAGAGATTCATCAGTAGATCCAAAAATAATATCATCTACATAGACTTGAATCAAAAGAATGTTGTTATTCAAAAATTTTGTAAATAATGTAGTGTCAACCTTTCCCTTTATAAAACCGTTATCAAGTAGAAAAGAGCTTAGACGATCGTACAAAGCACAAGGGGCTTGTTTTAAACCGTATAAGGCTTTCTTCAACTTGAAAACATATTCATGATATTTGAAATCAGTAAAACCGGGAGGTTGAGCTACATAAACTTCTTTTATAAAACTATTCAAAAATGCGCTTTTGACATCCATTTGAAATAACTTAAAATTATGAAAACATGCAAATGCACATAACATGCGAATGGATTCTAATCTCGCAACTAGGGCATAAGTCTCATCGTAGTCGATACCTTCTTCTTGATTGTATCCTTGAGCTACTAGTCGAGCCTTATTACGAGTCACTAAACCATTCTCGTTTAGTTTGTTTCAGAATACCCATCGAGTGCCAATGACCGGATGATTAATGGGCTTGGGAACAAGTTCCCAAACTTGATTCCGTTTGAATTGGTTTAATTCCTCTTGCATAGCATCTAACAAAAAATTATCACTACATGCTTCTTCAATATTTTTGGGTTCAAACTGCAAAATAAAAGCAACACAAGATGCTATATCTTTATTAGAGGAACGAGTACTTACACCCTTGGTAATCTTACCAATTACCAAGTTCTTTGGATGATCTACCAAGAATCTCATCGCTTTTGGTGTAGCCTTAGGATTGCTAGTTCCTGCTTCTTTGCTTGAAGACTCAGCTGGTGCTTGGTGTGAAGGTTCTATATCTTTGTGTGAACGTTTTACAGTAGCTGTACTTACGTCTTCATAGTCGTTATCGTCTAAGTGTTGATTTAGCTCATTAAACTTGACATTGATTGATTCTTCGATGATCATGGTTCTTTTGTTGAAGACTCTGTATTCTTTGCTCTTTGCTACATAACCTAAAAATATACCTTCATCGGCCTTTTCATCAAATTTACTCAGATTGTCTTTAGTTTAAAATATGAAACATTAGGTGTTCTATCAAACCATAGTTCATAGGGAGTCTTCTTCGATATAGGTCGAATTAGAACCCTATTGAGAATATAGCATGCTGTATTGACAGCTTCAGCCCAAAAGTATCTAGGTAGACTAAACTGGTTTAACATTACTCTAGCCATTTCAGATAGAGTTTTGTTCTTACGTTCTACAACTCCATTTTGTTGCAGAGTCCTAGGGCAAGAAAATTCATGCAAATAACCGTGTGTGTCGCAAAATTGCTCGAATTATGCATTCTCAAATTCGCCACCATGATCACTATGAATGCGAGTAATCATGAACCCTTTTTCATTCTATACTTTCTTGCAAAAGGTGACGAATTCTGATAATGCATCGTTCTTGCGTGCAAGAAAATAAACCCATGTATATCTAAAGAAATCATCTACAATGACAAATGCATATAACTTACCACCTAGGGTAGCAATTCTACTTGGTCCAAATAAGTCCATATGCAATAGTTGTAGAGGTCTAGTGGTACTTACAGCATTCTTGGATTTAAATGCGGATCGGGTAGCTTTGTTCTTTTCATATTTACTACATACCGTATCCTTCTTGAAAGATATGTCCGGTAAGCCGCGTACCAACTTCTTTGTAGATAGTCTTGAAATTGTATCCATGTTTGCATGACCGAGTCTCATATGCCATAGTTGACTCTCAATGCTTTTGGCCATCAAACATCTACCTGCTTTGTTAGCATCTTCCAACAAATAGAAAAATATATATGTTGTCTTTCCTTATACCTTCAAAGATAGTACTACCAGTTGAACCATCAACTATAGTACATTTGTCTTTGACGAAGTTAATGCCATAATCATGATCAGCTAAGTGGCTTATGCTGAGCAGATTATGTTTTAACTCGGTAACTAGACAGACATCTTTAATCACAGGATAGGGAGCCTTACCAATGTCACCGATACCGATTATGTACCCTCTTAAATTATTACCGATGGAGACGCATCCTTCATTATTCTTCTTCGACAGTATTACGAATAATGAAGCGTCACTGGTCATGTCCGTGAGCAACCGCTGTCGAGGATCCATTTGCTCCTAGCATGTGAAGGGCGTTCCACCTACAAAACAATTTGCAGATGAAACTCTTGGTACCCATTTCTTGTAAGGTCCTGACTGTTTAGTTTTTGGTATCCATGCATAAACGTTTAAATCTACTAACTTTCTGATTCTACATGCAGAAGATATATAACCAATGAGGCCACAATAATGATATTTTGCATGTTGAGTGTTGAAATTTGTGTGAGGTGCATGATTGGTATGTTTTGGTTTTCTAGTATAGAAGAATGCATGCCTGTTAGTCTTCTTAGGCATAGTTTTAGTATGGTTTGGTCTGACAATGTTGGGCGTGTTCTGATGATTCGGTAATTGACACGTGTTAGAATAGGAAGCAGCAACTTCAGGCCGTTTTCCTAAACTAATTTCCAACTTTTTGGAAGTGTCATATAATCTAGTATAGTCAGTTGTAAGTATTTTAATTCTGACTTGTGCACATTGGAGACTCTTTCTCTCATTAGATAGGTCTTCCTTTAACTGGATAATAGTTTGGTCTTTTTCTTCGGATAGCTTAACAGTCTCGTGCAACAACTTAATAGATGAAAGTTCACCAGACACATTTGAAGAGTCATTATTTCTAACTTAATCTAGTTTGTCGGTAAGTTTTCCTATTTTACCTTTGTACTCTTTGAGTACCTTCTTAAAGGTTTCATATTGACTACGCAGTTTCTTGTAATCATTTAACAGGTCACTGAAAGCCTCTCCTAGTTGCTCAAAGGTGAAATCATCATAAGGATCAAATAGAGAATTAGTGATTACATGATCGCAAGCCATCAAGCATACATTTGCAGCGTTATCTGATTCTTCGTCTTCTGAGTCGATGGCTTCACTTTCATGCCATATGCTTGTGTTGGCGTACTTCCTTGATGTAGATTTCTTCAGGTAGCCTTTGTCATATTTGCTGTTTTTCTTTGATGATGATGTTGTTGGACAATCTTTCTTCATGTGTCCTTTCTTCTTGCATCCGTAGCAAATAGGAACTTCCTCATTGTTATTATTGTTGCTGTCTTTTGTTCTCCTGTTAAATCTCATGAACTTCTTGAATTTTCTTACCAGAAGAGCTTGATCTTCAGGGTCGGAGTCGCTGTCATCAGAGTCATCTTCGACTGTTCTTCTATGTTGAGCCTTGAGAGCGATCAACTTCTCTGACTTCTTCTTTGGTGTAGCATCTTCAAAGTCTTGAAGTTCTAACTTGTGAGTGAGTAGCTTACCCTTGAGTGTTTCCAGAGACATTGTTGAGAGGTCGTTCCCTTCAATGGTTGTTGTAGCCTTTGGAATCCTGTTCTTTGTGAGAGCTCGTAGAAGTTTGTGAATCTTCTCATGGTTACTGTAATCCTTGCCTAGTGAAGACAAAGGATTATAATATGCAAGAATCTTGTAAACATCTGAGTGACTAATTCACTTGGCTTCATTTTGAACGCCTCGTACTCCTGAATAAGTCTGCTGATCTTTGACTCCTTGACTTGTGTTGTTCCTTCGTGGGTTACTTCGAGAAGTTTCCACACTTCATTTGATGTTGTGCAGGTAGACACCCTGTTGAATTCAGTTCTGTCTAAAGCACAAAATAAAGCGTTAATAGCACGTGCGTCAAGACTGGCCTTTTTCTTTTCATCCTCTGTATATTTATCATGTGATTTTTCAACTAAAACTCCATCAACATTAATACGAGGGGGCTTTTTATAGCCATCAATAACTACAGACCATAAGTCAAAATCCAGAGATTTCAGGAAGAAACTCATACGTGTTTTCCAATAAGTGTAGTTTGTGCCGTCAAACAGTGGAGGCCTGTTTGTGGCTTGGCCTTCACTTGTGAATTTCATAGTTGCCATGTGTAATGCTGTGATCTATATAATAATTGAATATAACTGCAATTTTACTTTGCCTTACCTGTATAACCCGCCCTGATACCAATTGTAGAAACAAAATC
The DNA here is from genome assembly GCA_029216955.1 of Iris pallida. Classification (NCBI taxonomy): domain Eukaryota; kingdom Viridiplantae; phylum Streptophyta; class Magnoliopsida; order Asparagales; family Iridaceae; genus Iris; species Iris pallida. Next base: position 19,888,922 of record JANAVB010026999.1, on the reverse strand, counting down.
CTAAAGCAGAATACTCTAGAGGGGGGTGAATAGAGTAGGCAGCGGAATATTGCTAATTAAAAAACTCGTTATCAGTTAGATCACAGATATAATAATAATCACAAAATAAATGACAATAATAAAAGAGTGATCGGCAAAAGCAAACACCGAGATTTATACTGGTTTTCCACTTGTGAGGACTAGTCCAGTCGGAAGAACTCTAGCTTCCAGTTGAATCCACTATTGGAAAATCCTGCAAGTTTTCATACGAAGTCCTTGCAACTTCTACAGACGCGAGCTTTGATACGAAGAACTCGACCAACTTTAATTGTGAAGAGTGTATCTTCAATCAAGCCTCGGATTACAATCGCTCTGAAACTTCTAGACCGCACCGTACTGGCAAATCGACTAGAGGATTGTAACTGGCTTGGGATTTGAAAATGGAAGACTTTTTAGAACTCTTTGGAAGAAATTTAAGCTTTAGAAGAGAAGAGATTGAAAGTGAATTTGTGATTTGAAATGATCGAAATCCTTCTCTATTTATAGTTTTTCCAAAGGCAGAAATCTGACAAAATTCAGGCAGAATTCGGACAGAACTCTTTGTAACAAACCGCAACTGAAGGGAGACCAAGTTCAAAATCAAACGTTCACATAACGTTCAACTTGGCCGAACTCTGGCCAAACTTTGGCCGAGTTCTGTCAGGGTTGGTTCAGTTGATTTCATGAAAAATAAATTTTAGCTTTTTGAAAAGTCCTTCAGAAGCTTTTTGTAAAATAGATATTTTTCAAAAACATAGGTCATTTTAAAAAGATAGGTCAGTTTTAAAAAATGATTTTAGGATAGCCTATTTGCCAGTACGACTTGGTGTACAATGTATTTCTAGATTTAATAAAATGAAAAATTATATTGCTTTGAAGGAAATACATTCTGAGTGGCAAACTGCTTCGGTCTTGAACGGAGTAGATATCCATCAATGATCAGTGTCCAAAACATCGTTAGTAAACATCTGAATTGACTCGTATTTATATCGAGACAGAGTTTAATCAATTATTAAAATCAGGTTTGACCATAACCAATGTGCCAACACGCAATTCGTAAGTCATGCCTTCTATCGATTATGTGACAAGAATTCGATACAGAATGTGGCTTCAATCGGCCTACAACCCATCGGCTAATGGTCTGGCTGAAGCCGTTAATAAGACCATAATCAAGCTTCTCAAGAATTTCGTGTCTTCAAACAAGCATGACTGGAATGAAAAGCTGGGCAAATACTTTTGGGCGTACCGTACTACGAGTCAGACGGCTACCGAAAATAGACCTGTTCTCTCTGGTGTATGGGAGCGAGGCAGTCCTCCCATTGCAGACTCAGATTCCCTCACTTCATGTGGCCCTTACTTACCAGTTAACGTCGGACGACAACTACTGCCGACGGTTACAAGAATTGGAAGCGTTAGACGAGAAACGTTTGCAAGCTCAACAAAGCATCGAGCTCTATCAAGCACGCATCTCTCGAGCCTTCAATAACAACGTCAAGTAGAGGACTTTCCAAGTAGGCGATCTCGTCTTGGCCGTTCGCAGACCGATGGTCATGACTCACAAAATTGCTGGCAAATTCCAGCCCAAGTGGGAGGGTCCATACATCATCAAGATTGTATTCTCCAACGGTGCATACCAGCTCGCAAAACAGAACGGGGACTTGCTCATGATGCTTATAAATAACAAATTCCTGAAGAAATACTATGTTTAAGGACATGTTGTTACTCCCTCAAACCATGAAATCTCCCAAACTATTGAGTTATGTACACCAAGTACCTCTGAACTACACTCTATCGCATCTCCCTGAGTGGTGAGTCATGTATGATGATACCTCTGAACTCCCACTCTAATGCTTTATCACACATGAGTATGCCCAGCTTATCGTTATCATCTGAGCAAACTTGTTGTTCCCTGATTATCGTGTATCACATCCATATTACCTCTGATACCGATAGTATCTTGACTTAACACCTATACCCAACTCGGGATAAAAGACATAGGTGTTAAGACCACAAAACTTATCACGTCCATATTACCTCTGTTGGGTTTTGTCTTAAAATATATTACTCGTACCACCAGTGCACAGAAGAGTAATAGGTCCACCCAAAAAAATTATTCTTGATTATCGTGTATCATGTCCATATTACCTCTGATATCAATAGTCTTTTGACTTAGCACCTATACCCAACCCGAGATAAAAGATATGGTGTTAAGACCACAAAACCTATCACATCCATATTAGCTCTGTTAGGTTTTTGTTTCAAATCTATTACCCGTACCGCCAGTGCACAAAAGGGTAATAGGTCCACAGAAGTGATCATAATCTATTACTCGCACCATCGGTGTACCAAAGAGTAGTAGGTCCACAAAATATCATTCAAATCTATTTGCTCGTATTTCAGATGCGCAAAAGGGCAATAGGTCCACAAAATATCATTCAAATCTATTTGCTCGCATTTCTAGATGCACAAAAGGGCAAAAGGTCAACAAAAAGTCCCCCATTGGGATGTCCTTTATCAAATACAAATGTTGTATTAGGACCTCTAGTATAAGCACCACAGATACTACAAATAAAGAATGGAGTGAATGTATTCTGTTTATTCAAAATCAGTTACATTCATAGGACTACATTAGCAGCAATAAGAAAAGAAAGGAAAATCTAGCAATACATAGTTTGGTCAATTTGACAATGTCACTACCATATTTAGCTTGAGGGTATTTTGGTCATTTTGTTAATTTTGAATTTATTTTGATTTATTGGAGTGATGATTATTATTTTGACTTTTGTTAGTTGAGACTTTGGAGACTAAGCTAGATGTTGACTCTAGCTATGGTGACTTGATTAGAATGGTGGGACACTAGTCTAACTTAGTCAACCCAAGTTAAGTCACTTAGAATCAAGTTTCAAATAGGAGGATAAATGATTAGGTTCATAGGCTTTTGACTCATGAATTAATTTCCATGACTATTGAGACTTGGCCCAAGCCCACTAGACTAAACCCTAACCCTAATTCCCACTCATTAGGCTGGCTGCCTAGGGATTCCCAATCCTATATAATATCTCTTCCTTTGGTTCTTGCCTCTTTTGTATTGAATCAACTTGTGGAAAAGGAAAGGTATTGCCATTCTTCCCCAATCCATACTATTCCATTTTAATTCCTTTTTGACTCTAGTTTCTTGCATTAGAGTATAATCCAACTCTATTTTCTGTTCATGGAGAAAAATATCATCTTTTAAATAATTTGGAGATTTAGGCAAGCAGGAATCATCCTATTTGGGGCTTTTCTTGCCATTTGTCACACTATAGGTAAACCCTCGAAATTGTGCTTTTATTCTGATTTCTTAGCATTCTATCCTAGATCTAGGTGTCCCCTAGCTATGGTGTGTGATTTGTGTAATTTTGCATTGATTTCATTTCCGTATCGGACACGTATCATAACCTACTTCTAGGTGTTTGTGGAAATGTCTCAAAGGATTTTATTTTGATATTTTTGAAAAGTAATTCAATGGATTTGTTGATTTATATGTGTATACTAATTTCCCCCATGACTGAGCCAACTTTGAGCCGTGTCCGTGCCCAAATAGGACACTGAACAAGCCACTGCACACACGCAGGGCAGTGTCCTGCTGCCCGACAGTTCGTTCTCTTCACACAGGATACATGGACACGTAGGATTTTGGGAGAAATATTGGGGCAATGACTGTCACTATGCTTCCAAAATTTGGGAGCATATGGTACACTACATAGAGAGAAATCCTGCCTACATTGATACGCGCTCTGTGCGCACTGTCACTATACGCGGCTGACATGCGTTTGTGTCCATACTAGACACGACTTGGATACGTCATGGTGTGTCGACTGTGTAGTCCTACACGTGGGCTACACGTGTGCATGACCACGTGACGTGAGGTATCGTGTGTCATGTCCACGAGTGGGTTGAACACGTGTACGAGGACTGTGCACTGTTAGTGTAGACACAAATGTAGAAATGGTTTTGGACACGTTGTGTCCAGTTCTTGGACACTGGAAAACACCCACGACACACTCACATACGACACATGTATTGCCAACCTTTAAAATCAAATATTAGTTGTATTTTTGAATTCGAATCACGGGTTCCCCTAATTTCTGATACCTAGGTCTGTTGATCGATTTTTCTGAGATTTTAAATATATGTTAAACTGTTTTCCCTTGATGATTAATTGCTATGTGGGTACACCTATATACATCTGAGCATTAGTTGCAAATAGGATTCATGATTTGTGTTTGATATTGGGTTTCGATTTTCCTGGAACTGTCAAAACCTGAGAGTATATTACTCACACACACATTATACAAAACTGAGAATTGATGCACTGATTTGTCTACATAAACTGAGGATCACTGATAGCTATATTACACACACATACACACAGGCATTACACTGAAATCTGAGAACAATATTGGACACTCACACACTGATTTTTCACACACACACACATGTATTCGAGACATTCATACACACACATTACACTAACCTATGATTGCAATACTGTCTTGTACTCTAGAAAACTGAAACCTAAGACCCTATGCATTGTTAACACCCTATCTACACACACACTCCAATGAAATCAAACCTGAGAATTGACATACTTTTATGCATGCACTGATTCCTATTCACATCTATACACACACACACTCATACACATCTACACACATGAACAACCTAAGACCCTACATACTGTCACCTACACACACAAACTGGACTCACACATACACACAGGACACACACTCTATAAACCTGAAAACCTAGGTTGAGTCTATACACACACACACACATATAGATATCTGTCATTTTATTCCTCTCTCTCTATTTGTATATATACAATATCTATAGCCTTGTGTGATAATATGTATATATAAATATATTGCCTATATGATTAGGATATATGTGAATGTGGTAATTAAAATATGTGTGCATGCGTATATTATTCTATATGGCATAGAGCCTATGTGAGATAGCCTATGTAATATAGCCTATGTGTATTCCAATGTGCAAGCCTATGTGTATATGGAATGTATACACATGAGTTTTGTGTGTTGTTAGACTTGTATGGCTTGTGATGATGTGTGAATGCTAGGAATAGACATGGTTAGGCTTAGTGAGACTTGTCTGTGTTAGGTTTGACCTAGTTGACCTAGTTTGACTAGAGTAGTTGACTAGAGTTGGCCAAAGATTGACCTTAGCCTAGATTGACCCAAACATCATGTAGAATGCATCAGTAGCAGTTTATTTTACCGATTTGGATATGTTGTGACTTGTACTGTTCTGATTAGGAGGCAGACACCACTCCTCAGGGCAGTATTTCATTTCAGATACTGAGGATATCAGGCGAGTACATTCTCTGACCGTTTCATACTTGCTAGGACTATATTCTTGCTCTAGATTACTTCACTTGATGCTGTCACGATGGAAACACAGATTAGTACTATATGGATCTTTTATACGGTGTTATCTCCCTTGGGAGCATCGGATACATCATGTCATGTGCGTTTCGCTTTCATCAGTGTATTCCTGTGCTTTTACCATTCATGTGCACTCTCGTGATTAATGTACTCTCATGTTTACGGAGCCCCAATGTTTATATTCATGTGCACCCATTTATGGGCCCCCATATGAAATCATGTACAATAACATAACTTGAACGGATCCTTGTGTATTGATTGGGGATGGGGGAGTAGAAATAGTCATGTGGACATTTCCAAAGTAGTGTAGCCATGTACAACCTCTCATGTTTATTATCAAGCCATTCACATGTCTATCTTGTACTCTAAATTACTAGTTCACTGTAGCTCTTTACTTATAGTAGATATTTCTTTACAGTCTTCTCTTTTACTTCATGTATATTCTCAGTAGTTTCATATATCTTACTCTATTGCCTGTATTATATTCCTGTCATGATATGAACTGCGTGAGATATACTAGTGCTCGCTCCCGTCCTGACTAGACCTGTTGAAATATTACAGATGACCTTGAGGAGATTTGTCCCACTTACTATGGAGCAGGCCTAGATGACACATGTAAGGTGGACTCTCAGGAGGACCCAACACTTGCAGAGGATATTACTCCAGTAGTCTAGGCTAGTTAGCTAGACCAGTATCTTATTTATCATCATGTCTTGTTGGATACACTTGTACTTATTTGGAATTTCATTATTCTGGATATTGTGGACTTGTTTATCTTACAAAGTTAGTTTCTTGTATTTAATCTATGGATTCTGTTATTTTTATCCATCTATCTATCTATCTTATCGTACCTTCTACTTTAGCTGTGATTGAGTTGTACCTAATATTATTCCTCCATTCGGAGAGTATAACTGTATAGGTACCTTATAACTGTTAGATGTATGTGACCTAGGAGAGCGTTCTACCACCGACACTGCGGCGTAGGCTAGACGTACCTACTTCTCGTGCCCCTACACTGGGTGCGGGTCGTGACACATTTTTAGTGGTGGCCCATGCAGGTCCAGTTTAGAATTATAGTGGTATTCTAACTAGAGTATCACTGCAGCCTGCAGTAGGATTAGGATATTTTTTTTGAAGGTACTCAATCACATTAGGAAAAACTCTTAATCAAATTTTTTTATCTAAATTTGCTGCTTATTGTCTTCCCTTGAATATAAACTGTCCTCCTTTGCTATTTCGACTAATTCTCAGAAATTGTTTTCTTGTTTGATCTGTCTCCAGGATGGTCAAGACTAGATCACATTGCCCAGGGCAGGGGGACGCTGATGAGAGGTCTGCCACCTCTTATCCTCAGTAGCCAGCCCCCGGTATCGTACCCCTAGTCACGCCAGCTGGGGTGGGTGTTTCAGCTGCATTCGGAGGAGCCCCTCCACCAGCAGTTCGCAGGTAGAGCCCGGTGATTCTAGAGATGCTCCAGTAGCAGCAGCCACCTTCCGGATCCGTTGACGCAGTCCAGCTATTCACTTTCTTTCAATAGTTCATGGAGGCCCAGCAGGCCCAACAGCAGCGTCAGACGGCCGAGTTTAGTCGGGGCGTCGATCTGGCCCGGACGACAGTTGAGAGGGCAGCAGTTCAGCAGCGACATCAGCCGAGGGAGAAGGGCATCCAGGACTCCCAGAAGAGGCACCCGAGGGACTTCACGGGTACAGAGGGCATCCTTTATGCTGATGAGTGGATTGAGCATATGGAGGAGATTTTCAGATTGGCAGAGATTCCAGCGAGGCTACAGATCGAGGCGGCGGCCAGTATGATGCAGGATTTGGCTAGCACATGGTACCAGACAGATCCGAGGGTTGGTACGGTTGGGCATCCTTCAAGAAGCTGTTCAAGGAGAAGTTTTTCCCCGACGCAGCATTTGGTGCCCTCGAGACTCAGTTCGATGCTTTAGTTCAGGGCAGTCAGACTGTCGAGGAGTATGCTGGGGTGTCCTGCCGTCTGGGCAGGTTTGTTGAAGGGTTATCCGAGGCGACGAAGGCCCAAAGATTCAGGAAAGGGCTAGTCATGTAGGTGAAGTCCTATACCAAGATTGCCCGCAGTGCCACTTTTGAGGAGATCTTGGTGGGTGCCTTAGCAGTAGAGGATGATCTTGAGCTGAGGCTCAAGAGGGGGTGAGACACTCAGGTAGCCAGTGGTAGTGGAGGACCGGCCAAGAGGCCGCACTTTCAGCAGCAGCACCAGGAGAGACAGTTTCAGCCGCAGCAGTTCCAGCAGCCGAGGCTTCAGCCAGCTCAGCATAAGTAGCAGAGGCAGCAGCAGCAGGCCCCAAGGTAGCAGTCTACTAGTTGTACCTTCTGCAGAAAGTCGGGGCATGGATGGGCTGAGTGTAGGAAGAGGCTGGGGAAGTGTCTTCTCTACGGATCGTCAGAGCATCAGCTGAGGGATTGTTCCTTCTTCGCAGGCAGAGTGGCAAAAGGAGCAGGAGCCAAGGCTCCAGTATGACCGCAGAAGGGACCGCTGTCGACTCAACAGCAGCGGTTCTTACAGCATCAGCAGCAGGCCAGGGGAGGCCAGCAGGGGCGAGCTTTCGCCATGGCAGCCGAGGATGCAGAGGATATTGGGGAGCTGATCGCAGGTTCTGTTCTTATCGACTTCATTCCTAGCTTTTGTCTTATTCGATTTTGGTGCTTCCCACAGTTTTATGTTTGTATCATTTGCTGTTAGACACTGCCTTGTATCTGGACCATTGCCTAGGACCTGTAAGATCACGACCGGGGGTGGTATTATCCTCGTGAGTGATGTTTGTAGAGGGCTGAGTATTATTTTGGGAGGTCGAGAGTTGGAGGTGAGTCTGCTCGTAATGCCACTATCGAACTACGATATCATATTAGGTATAGGATTGGTTGAGCAGGCACCACGCCAATATAGATTACCGTGGGGGTATAGTTCTATTCGGAGTGCCAGGAGAGCCAGAGTTCGAGTTCACCCGACGGTAGGCGAAGCAGAGCAGCGGACTTTTCTGCGGAGTTTCAGTCGAGGAGCAGGCGGTTCCACATCCTTTGATTGCGGAGGTCATGGGCGTCTTTCCGGAGGAGTTACCAGGGCTTCCACCGGATAGAGATGTTGAGTTCTCGATAGACTTGGTCCCCGGCACGGAACCGATTTCTCAGCATGTCTATCGAGTGAACAACAGCAAGTTGGTAAAATTAAAGAAGCAGGTGGATGAGCTGCCGGACAAGGGCTTCATTCGTTCGAGTTCTTCACCTTGGGGTGCTCCGGTACTCTTTGTACCCAAGAAGGATGGGTCAGTACGGATGTGTATCGACTACAGGGCACTCAATAACCTCACGATCAAGAACAGATACCCACTGCCGCGGATTGATGATCTCTTTGATCAGTTGAGCGGAGCTCGAGTTTTCTCAAAGATTGATTTGAGGTCAGGTTATCATCATGTGAAGGTGAAGAAGGAGGATATCCCGAAGACCGTATTCAGGACGCAGTATGGTCAGTTTGAGTTCTTGGTTATGCCATTTGGGCTGACCAACGCCCTGGCGGTATTTATGAACTTGATGAACAAGGTGTTCCACCAGTACTTGGACAAGTTCGTGGTGGTGTTCATCGATGATATCCTGGGGTATTCGAAGACTGAGGAGGAGCATGAGGAGCATTTGAGAGTGGTTCTGGAGACACTCATGAGGGAGGAGCTTTATGGAAAGCTCTCGAAGTGCGAATTCTTTCTGGACAGAGTTGACTTCTTGGGTCATGTCGTGACTGGAGATGGGATCTCGGTGGACCCGAAGAAGATCACGGCTGTTGAGGCTTGGTCGGCACCGAGTTCAGTAGCAGAGATCAGGAGCTTCTTGGGACTGGCAGGCTATTACAGGAGGTTCATGCAAGATTTCTCCCGGATTACAGAGCCGTTGACTAGGCTGACTCGAAAGGATGCAGAGTTTGTTTGGTCAGAGGAGTTTCAGGTCTCTTTTGATGAGTTGAAGAAGCGGCTGACGACAGCTCCGATTCTGACATTGCCATTAGGATCAGGAGGGTTCACTATCTACAGTAACGTCTCGTGGAAGGGTTTAGGTTGTGTCTTGCAGCAGCATGGGAAGGTGATTGCCTATGCTTCCAGGCAGTTACGTCCCCATAAGAAGAACTACCCTACCCACGACTTGGAGTTGGCAGTAGTGATATTTGCTTTGAAGTTGTGGAAACACTACTTATATGGAAAGAGGGTGGAGATCTTCACAGATCATAAAAGCTTGAAGTATGTGTTTACACAGAAGGAGCACAACATGATGCAGCGTAGGTGGTTGGAGTTGATGAAGGACTTCGACATTTTACTGCAGTACCACCCAGGGAAGGCCAACGTGGTTGCCGATACGTTGAGTAGGTATCCGATAGCCATGTGTTTGACTATGGATCGTCACTTGCTAGCAGATTTGGAGGGCCTGGGGATTGAGGTGATTGTGCTAGGAGTTCAGTTGTAGATGTGGGGCCTTCAGATTCAGTCGGACTTTATGGAGAGGATCAAGTCGATGCAGTTCGAGGATGTTGCTCTACTGTGTATCCGAGAGCAGGTTGAGCAGGGCTGATGGATGGTGAGTTTACTCTTGTAGAGGATGGTGCTTTGAGGCACGGTTCCAGGCTGTGTATGCCCAGTAGAGAACTCAGGGAGCAGGTCATGCAGGAGTCCCACCGATCTCAGTACTCTATATATCCTGGTGCCAACAAGATGTACAGGGACTTGAGGGAGCACGTCTGGTGGTATAGGATGAAGCGGGAGGTAGCTCGCTTCGTAGCCAGGTGTTTGGTCTGTCAGCAGGTCAAGGCAGAGAGGCAGAGACCAGGAGGTTTGTTGCAGCCATTGCCCATTCCAGAGTAGAAGTGGGAGCACATTACGATGGATTTTGTTTCTGGATTGTCGCGTACACCAGGAAGGAAAGACGCAATTTGGGTTATCGTAGACATGTTGACCAAATCGGCCCTTTTTTGCCATTTAAAGTTGGTACGTCTACTGAGAGGCTTGCAGAGATGTACATGTGGCAGATTGTCAGGATTCATGGGATTCCGGTCAGCATTGTCTCGGATCGGGATAGTCGCATTACTTTCCATTTCTGGCGGAGTCTGCAGACTAGTTTGGGCACTCAGCTCAAGTTTAGTACTGCATACCACCCTTATACGGACGGACAGTCAGAGAGGACTATTCAGATGCTCGAGGAAATGCGGCGAACGTGCGTCTTAGATTTTAGAGGATCATGGGAGGATCACCTGCACTTGGTGGAGTGCTTATAACAACAGTTTTCAGGCCAGCATCGAGATGTCACCTTTCGAGACATTGTACGGGCATAGGTGTCGTACACCCTTATCTTGGGATGATATTTGAGAGCGAGCTTTATTGGGACATGAGATGGTTGTTGACGTAGCCAAAAAGGTGAAGCTCATCAGAGACAGACTTCGCGTGGCGCAGGACAGACAACGGCATTGGGCTGATAGCCACCGGAGGCCTTTAGAGTTTGAGGTACAGATTAGAGATAGGATTAGAAGTAGGTTGTTTGTTGTGTTGTTTGATCATGTTTGATTATTTAGTAACTTGAGACCTTGTTTGTGTTTAGGTCGGAGACATGGTTTTTCTGTGGATATCTCCGACTCGTGGTGCCATACGTTTTGGTGGAGGTGGGAAGCTTAGTCCGCGCTTCATCGGACCTTTCGTGATCAGCGGGAGAGTCGGTGACGTGGCTTACAGGCTTGACTTGCCACCTGCACTAGTGGATATCCATAACGCATTCCACGTATCACAGTTGAGACAGTTTGTGGCTGATCCTAGCCATGTACTTCATCATTCGGAGATTGAGGTGGGACCTACTCTCAGTTATCCAGAGCATCCAGTGGAGATTTTGGATCGCCGAGAGAAGGAACTGAGCAACTAGGTGATACCCTTGGTTTGCGTCGCATGGAGGCATCATTCTCCAGGAGAGTCTACCTGGGAGCGGGAGGATGAGATGCGCAAGCGATACCCATATCTTTTTGGACCTTGAGGTATGATTGTCTATCCTTCTCATCAGTCTAGTTTTGTCGTTTAATTTCGAGGACAAAATTCTTTTAAGGAGGGTAGATTTGTCACTACCATATTTTAGCTTGAGGGTATTTTGGTCATTTTGTTAATTTTGAATTTATTTTAATTTATTGGAGTGATGATTGTTATTTTGACTTTTGTTAGTTGAGACTTTGGAGACTAACCTAGATATTGACTCTAGCTATGGTGAATTGATTAGCATGGTTGGGACCCTAGTCTAACTTAAGTCAACCCAGGTTAAGTCACTTAGAATCAAGTTTCAAATAGGAGGATAAATGATTAGGTTCATAGGCTTTTGACTCATGAATTGATTTCCACGACCATTGAGACTTGGCCCAAGCCTACTAGACTAAACCCTAACGCTAATTCCCACTCATTAGGCTGGCTTCCTAGGGATTCCTAACCCTATATAATATCTCTTCCTTTGGTTCTTGCCTCTTTTGTATTGAATCAACTTGTGGAAAAGGAAAGGTATTGCCATTCTTCCCCAATCCATAACTATTCCATTTTAATTCCTTTTTGACTCTAGTTTCTTGCATTAGAGTATAATCCAACTCTATTTTCTGTTCATGGAGAAAAATATCATCTTTTAAATAATTTGGAGATTTAGGCAAGCAAGGAGAATCATCCTATTTGGGACTTTTCTTGCCATTTGTCACACTATAGGTAAACCCTCAAAATTGTGCTTTTATTCTGATTTCTTAGCATTCTAGCCTAGATCTAGGTGTCCCCTAGCTGTGGTGTGTGATTTGTGTAATTTTGCATTGATTTCATTTCCGTATCGGACACGTATCATAACCTACTTCTAGGTGTTTGTGGAAATGTCTCAAAGGATTTTATTTTGATATTTTTGAAAAGTAATTCAATGGATTTGTTGATTTATATGTGTATACTAATTTCCCCCATGACTGAGCCAACTTTGAGCCGTGTCCGTGCCCAAATAGGACACGAACAAGCCACTGCACACACGCGGGCAGTGTCCTGCTGCCCGACAGTTCGTTCTCTTCACACAGGATACATGGACACGTAGGATTTTGGGGAAATATTGGGGCAATGACTGTCACTATGCTTCCAAAATTTGGGAGCATATGGTACACTACATAGAGAGAAATCCTGCCTACATTGAATACGCGCTCTGTGCGCACTGTCACTATACGCGCGCTGACATGCGTTTTGTGTCCATACTAGACACGACTTGGATACGTCATGGTGTGTCGACTGTGTAGTCCTACACGTGGGCTACACGTGTGCATGACCACGTGACGTGAGGTATCGTGTGTCATGTCCACGAGTGGGTTGAACACGTGTACGAGGACTGTGCACTGTTAGTGTAGACACAAATGTAGAAATGGTTTTGGACACGTTGTGTCCAGTTCTTGGACACTGGAAAACACCCACGACACACTCACATACGACACATGTATTGCCAACCTTTAAAATCAAATATTAGTTGTATTTTTGAATTCGAATCATGGGTTCCCCTAATTTCTGATACCTAGGTCTGTTGATCGATTTTTTTGAGATTTTAAATATATGTTAAACTGTTTCCCTTGATGATTAATTGCTATGTGGGTACACCTATATACATCTGAGCTTAGTTGTAAATAGGATTCATGATTTGTGTTTGATATTGGGTTTCGATTTTCCTGGAACTGTCAAAACCTGAGAGTATATTACTCACACACACATTATACAAAACTGAGAATTGATGCACTGATTTGTCTACATAAACTGAGGATCACTGATAGCTATATTACACACACACATACACAGGCATTACACTGAAATCTGAGAACAATATTGACACTCACACACAGATTTTTCACACACACACACATGTACTCGAGACATTCATACACACACATTACACTAACCTGTGATTGCAATACTGTCTTGTACTCTAGAAAACTGAAACCTAAGACCCTATGCATTGTTAACACCCTATCTACACACACACACTCCACTGAAATCAAACCTGAGAATTGACATACTGTTATGCATGCACTGATTCCTATTCACATCTATACACACACACACACTCATACACATCTACACACATGAACAACCTAAGACCCTACGTACTGTCACCCACACACACAAACTGGACTCACACATACACACAGGACACACACTCTATAAACCTGAGAACCTAGGTTGAGTCTACACACACACACACACATATAGATATCTGTCATTTTATTCCTCTCTCTATTTGTATATATACAATATCTATAGCCTTGTGTGATAATATGTAATATGTATATATAAATATATTGCCTATATGATTAGGATATATGTGAATGTGGTAATTAAAATATGTGTGCATGCGTATATTATTGTATATGGCATAGAGCCTATGTGAGATAGCCTATGTAAGATAGCCTATGTAATATAGCCTATGTGTATCCCAATGTGCAAGCCTATGTGTATATGGAATGCATACACATGAGTTTTGTGTGTTGTTAGACTTGTATTGCTTGTGATGATGTGTGAATGCTAGGATAGACATGGTTAGGCTTAGTGAGACTTGTCTGGGTTAGGTTTGACCTAGTTGACCTAGTTTGACTAGAGTAGTTGACTAGAGTTGACCAAAGGTTGACTTTATCCTAGATTGACCCAAACATCATGTAGAATGCATCGTAGCAGTTTATTTTACCAATTTGGATATGTTGTGACTTGTACTGTTCTGATTAGGAGGCAGACACCACTCCTCAGGCAGTATTTCATTTCAGATACTGAGGATATCAGGCGAGTACATTCTCTGACCGTTTCATACTTGCTAGGACTATATTCTTGCTCTAGATTACTTTACTTGATGCTGTCGCGATGGAAACACGGATTATTACTATATGGATCTTTTAATACGATGTTATCCCCCTCGGGAGCATCGGATACATCATGTCATGTGTATTTTACTTTCATCATGTATTTCTGTGCTTTCACCATTCATGTGCACTCTCGTTATTCATGTACTCTCATGTCCACGGAGCCCCCATATTTATATTCATGTGCACCCATTTATGGGGCCTCAATGTGAAATCATGTATAATAACATAACTTGAACGGATTCTTGTGAATTAATTGGTGATAGGGGAGTAGAAATAGTCATGTGGATATTTCCAAAGTAGTGTAGCCATGTACAACCTCTCATGTTTATTATCAAGCCGTTCACATGTCTATCTTGTACTCTAAATCACTAGTTCACTGTATCTCTTTACTTATAGTAGATATTTCTTTACAGTCTTCTCTTTTGCTTCATGTATATTCTCAGCGTTTCATATATCTTACTCTATTGCCTGTATTATATTCCTGTCATGATATGAACTGCGTGAGATGTACTGTGTTCGCTCCCGTCCTGACTGGACCTGTTAAAATATTATAGATGACCTTGAGGAGCTCTGTCCCACTTACTATGGAGCAGGCCTAGATGACACATGTGAGCTGGACTCTCAGGAGGACCCAGCACTTGCAGAGGATATTACCCCAGTAGTCTAGGCTAGTTAGCTAGACCAGTATCTTATTTATCATCATGTCTTATTGGATACACTTATACTTATTTGGGATTTTATTATTCTGGATATTGTGGAGTTGTTTATCTTAGACATTTAGTTCTCTCACTTATCTTGTATTTTATCTGTGGATTCTGTTGTTTTTACCTATCTATCTATCTTATCGTACCTTCTATCTTAGTTGTGATTGAGTTGTACCTTATATTATTCCTCCATTCGTAGAGTATAACTATACAGGTACCTTATAACTGTTAGATGTATGTGACCTAGGACCGCATTCTACCGCTGACAATGTGGCGTAGGCTGGACGTACCCACTTCTCGTGCCCCTATACTGGGTGCGGGTCATGACAGACAACACTTTGCCTTTATCAAAAAGCAGTTTCTTGGCCCTCGAAAGAAGTCATGTTTTACTGCTGAGAGGCAAACAAGGCTGTTGAACCTCCAAGGAGCTACACAGAGGAGGGCAAATATAACATGCTTTTCTCCCCTCCATATTGCGGATATCTTAGCCCCGTTCCTCCAAAAGACCATACCTCCAAAACAACATCCCTAATGGTGATTTTGCCTACTTGGAGAGCCATGAAAACAGGACTTTCATGATGAGGGTTCTGAGTTGTTTGATGTGTATGCCAAAATGGCATAGGGAAAACTCTTCCGAAGCATGGGGAGTTCTGAGCTGTCTGATGTGTATGTCAGAATGGTGCATTTTTATTCTATCGCCGATACCAGTTCTGGAAAAATTCGCTAGCTAGATCCCTGTAAAAAAAGGGGGGTTAGCAGTTAGAAGAAAACAACATTCAGCCAAATAGACCCCAGGCAGCCTAGTTATGAGGTACACGCATACAGCTTAAAAACATAAGACATATACGGCTCAGTCTTAAAGCACTTACGCTATTCCGTTATGCAATGTTCATGCGACTAAGCCATGAGGTATTTATGCGGATCAGTTATGAGATGTATATGCGGTTTGGTCACGAGGCAACCATGCGGTTTAGCCATGTAGCGCTCATGCGGCTCAGGTATGAGGTATCCATGAAGGTCAGTGGCGCTTATGCGGCTCAACCCATATGGCCCCATCATACAGAACAAATGCAGTCCCATGAGATGGGGGGTATATCGATCATGCCCGGAGCACAGAGGCAATCTATGACAGGCCCGCACATAAAATATGCGATATGGCCATTCAAACTTAAGTCATTACTTTCCCACCGTCCTTACCCTTAACAGGGGGTTGCACGTCGGGATGAATGGGAGGAGAGTTTGCAATTCTCGACAGAGAGGCGAGTCCCTTCCCTTTGGACGTAGTGCTAGTCGACTTGGAAGGTTTCGGAGCCATAGCGAACTAGGACAGAAAGGATGACGAAGATGATGAAGACGAGGAAGAAAAAAGTTGAAAATTTTCTTTCTTCGTATGGCCCATATTTGTAGCTCGTCAAAGTGGAAACAGATGAACGTCGCATCGGTTAGCGTGACATTAATGATAATAATAACACTTGGGGATTTTTATCCCTAGTAACCGTCATTGCCGCTTCGATTCTAGTATTCATTAAAGATAATGATGACGTTTAGGGATTTTATCCTTGGTAACCATCAGCTTTATCTCGAAAAAAGAGCCAAAATACAAAACCAAATCAAAGCATTAAATGTAGTAGTGACAGCTGGCAGACAAGGATTTCCCTGCAGCACAAGATCTCCTTGCGGCACAAGATCTCCCTGCGGCACAAGGTCTACCTGTGGCCCAAAAACGTCCCTGCGGCTCAAAATGTCCCTGCGGCACAACGGCTCTCCTGACTTGAAGATTTTCCTACGGCATGACATATGTCCATGCTTCTTATTCAAAGTATTCCAAAT
The DNA here is from genome assembly GCA_029216955.1 of Iris pallida. Taxonomy (NCBI): domain Eukaryota; kingdom Viridiplantae; phylum Streptophyta; class Magnoliopsida; order Asparagales; family Iridaceae; genus Iris; species Iris pallida. The sequence continues at coordinate 19,872,028 of JANAVB010026999.1, read as the reverse complement.
TTATAATTCAAAAACATTGAAGGGGGTCTTATAGAAGCATGGAAAATATGGGGTTCATGCGGATCACAACTAACCGCATGAGTACTCTGGAACAGATTGACCTGCATAAAGAAGAGAAGCATGGCAGACTCAGCACGCCCCCTAATCTTCACCAGACTGATTTTTTTGAGCCGCATAGTTACTTATGCGGCCAAGCTAATCAACCCTTCCAATAAAGCTGACAAACTCTGTCAAAATTGGCAAAAATGACAGCTCTGATAGCTCTGACAAACTCTGACACTGACAAAAAAGAAGATAAGATATGATCAAACAAAATGTCATGTCACCAGACTAGACATGGGCATGCGGCCAAAAGAACTACGACCTGAGCCGTATGAACCTTATGCGGCTCAATCTATGTGCTTCATGCGGCCAAGGATAACTGTAATCTGAGCTGCATAAGCTTTATGCGGCCCAGAATATAGAGCCTATGCGGCTCGAATGTCGCCGAGCTACATGCGGACTAAGGAAGACTGTCGCATGAGTCTTATACGGCCCAGCATGGCCGAACACTGAAAGACTTATGCGGCTCAAAATGACTCCAGCAGATTGATCCTATCGTGCGATAGGACACGTGGCATGCTGACCAAGTCTCAACCACTCAGATTTGCTGCAACAAAATCCCAACAAGTCGCCAGCTGGCAGCCAAAGAGTGGGTCTTTATGTGCTATTGTAGCCACGTGGCCTCGTGGCCATCTATGCGGCTCAAAACGTATATCACTATAAATAGCAGGGTGCCACACCCCTGCAAAAGGCGGGCAACCTACGAAGGGTAATTTCTTCAAGAGCAAGGAACGCGTCAGATAGTCCAAGGAGTAAGGTAGAGTTGCTACACTTTCCCGAGCCTCTATCGTCACCCCCAGAATCAAAACTAAACAATTGTACTTAGATTGTTTGCTATGATTTCTTTCTAGGCTTTCTCTTATACAAGCGAGTTTGCAATCAAGTTTAATTCTTTTATAATTTGTTGTGCTTGATATTTAATGGCAAACACCTTGGATTTGAAGAATGTGACAAAATCTGAGGGGTGAAGGGTATTCTTGGTCATGGTATGATTTAAGGAATACAGAAATAAATATTATGGTTTTATGGAAAATCAAGATAACAAATAATTAGGAACTCCAATTGATATTATGATTTCTTAAGAAAGGATAGTATTCTAGTTCTGAGGTCATCGTATGATCAGTGAATTCTCTCTAATCATTCGTAATTACCAAAAATTAGAAAGAAATGATGATGGATCTATTTTAGGGTAAGGGATAAGTAACTTAAGATGAAAATAAGAAGGGACTCGTGAGACGTAGTTCCTTGAGAGAAAATTAACCTTCTAGATTGGGATGTAAAAAAGGGAATGATTCTAAGCATTCTTATGTTCTAAATGATTAGAAGGCCACAATAATAGATCTAGAGTTGAGGAAAATAATGAGTATACAACTTGTGTATACAACTATCATGACCATAGGTGATATGGCAACCGAGCGTGCGACACTCCTATTCTCATTAGGATGGCATAATGTCACTCTTGGTTTCCTATCAAGATATAGTCCAATCCTTAACTTTGAGTTTCCTCAAAAGATCCTTAATATGTATTTCAAATCTCAATACTACCACAATCTCTAGTCATTTTAGATCGTCAAGCCAAATCATAACTTTAATATTTCAAACTCTCTAATCAATCTCGAAATACACTCGTATTATACCACAATCTTTTTTCAAAATTTTAATATTATCTATCCAAACATAACTCAATTTTTAATAAACTTATCCACCATAATTCATACGACAAAATTTGAAAATTTAAAATTTTCCTCAAATCGATTTCATGTCCTTCAAATATGTATATCCATAAATCCAATATGTCATAAATATTTTCTAAAATATTAAAAAATAATAAATCAATTGGTTTTCTCAATCCTTTATATATTCTATCGATCTTCTTGTGAATACCACCTAGTAACCAAAATAAAATTCTATCTATCGCTACTACCCAACTTAGAATTAACTAATCCTTAAGATCATACTTTTAGGAAAAATAGGGTCCTCGATCCTTGAGTATAAAATGCCTTTATAACCGAACTAGGACCTTTAATGCATACTAATGGCCAATGTAATCCTTTTAGCCAAGTAATTGACCTACGAGCGTATACTATTGTAGTAATCTTCCTAACCACTATTAAGCACGAGAAATAAGGTTCACGGTAGAGAGATATCAAGCAAGATGCAAATCAAGGGGGTCAAACGAAAGTTGGAAAATTGGAATAAAAAAAGGAGATCAAGTATGTAGATGAGGTCCTAGACTCTAATCCTATATGCAGGCTTGTTTGGTATAGTCATATAACCAAACAATTTATTCATTGACCTGCATGAGCCACCACAAAAACATGTAACACCTTAGTCCTAATATACTTAGGACTAGGCATACGAAACATGCCAGCTCCATACATACAAAAAATACTCTAATATATGGAAACCTCATATGTACATAAGATATATAAAATATAAATTACAGGCAAATCACAGAATAACTACATCTCATCTACAGAATACAAGAGATAATAGAAGTCCATATAGAATAAAATAAATGAGTCAAAAGATGTAGTCGGGTGGAAACAGATCCACTACCAAACAACTATGAAAAATAGTCTGACATAACTGGAGTCCGGCCTCCTAAAATAAAATAAAAGAATAATAAAATATATATATATATATATATATATATATATATATATATATATATATATATATATATATATATATATATATATATATATATATATATATATATATATATATTGAGGGTGTCCACTTCTTAATGGCGCTTGGAGGCATGCCTCCAAGGGGGCTCGAACCTGCGCCACTGCGCCGGGGTGCTCCACCATTCCCAACGGGCTACGTCCACTGGGACAAATATATATATATATATATATATATATATATATATATATATATATATATATATATATATATATATATATTATTGTAAAAAAAATTCACTATACCATGCTGTCCCGTAGGTATTTACTACTCAGCAATTGTCAAAGCCCTGTAGGGCCTAAAAATCAAGTTGTGCCATGTATTTACTACTCAGCAATCGAGTTGCGCCCCCAAAATCAAGCTGCGCCACTAATATGGAGCTCAGAGATCAAACTGCGCCATTGATCAGGTTGCGCCATATATCAGACTGCATCCAGTCATATTGCGCCAAAGTCTACGTGGCGTCTGACATTTAATGGCCATCATTACATGACAGTACTGACAACTGACAACACAGTAAACGATAAAAATCTCTTCGAATCTCTCAAATTATGCCGCTCGAGGAAAGTTCGTTGACAGCTGCCCTGTACGTCTTATGAGTTGCGCCTAGGCCCAATCTAAAACAAAATCCTTAGTAACACCTAGGCGCAATCTGAACAACTATTTCTCAAAAGCTGCCACATGTCTAGGCACAGCCTAATCAGGCGCAGTTTAACTTGTTGACTAAAGCTCGTGCAACCTGATAAAGTTGAGACAATTTTCATTTCCAAAGCAGGATGACGTGGCGCACATGCCACTAATCAATCAAGATGTGTCTACTATCTTGTACACGACCATGCGCATCTCAATCATATGACACCATGCGTCTAAATACAGTTAGTACACGACTGATAACTGAATGAAAGTTGGTGCAACATGAGATTGGCGCAACCCAATGTGGCACAACCCAGCCTTGCACACATCACAATAATTGCTAAAACAGTTATTTATAGAACTCTATAAATAGAGTTTACAATCATTGTTAAAGGATCACACAGAGAGATCAAGAACACTTGCAAAAATTTTGCTGCATTCTCCAGAGGCTCTAGTCTTCAAGTTAACATAGTCCATGGAATAAAGTGATCATCTTCTGATCAGATTCCTACAGTTGTACTTCCCCATAATTTAAATTGTACTCTTTTACTCTTTTGAAAAGTTTATAATAGAACAACTTTTTGTTTCTGCAAACAAAATGGCGACTTTGCTGGGGATGACTTTCTCCTCCGACGAGAAGGTGACAACTTAATGTGATACTGTGTCGATCGGCAAGACGCAGAAGACTCTGGTTGTTCAAGTCAACTATACAGCTTACGAGGATATGATTAACACTAAGAGCGACAAGTGCACGGTGGCAATCAACAAGAACAGGACTGTGTGGACTCCTAAGTCTCCCACAGTTGCTGTTGCCCAGGCGCAACCTGAGCGCTCAGTGGCTAAGGCGCAATCCGCCTCAGTAGCCCACGTGCAGCCTGCTTCAGTTGCCCATGCGCAACCTACTCAGCTTGCTGCCAAGGCGCAGTCTATTCATCCTGTTGTCCGAGCGCAACCTACTCATCTTGTTGCCCAGGCGCAACCAGTGGCCCCTGTTGCCCGAGCGCATCCTACTCATCATGTTACCAAGGCGCAACCAGTGGCCCTTGTTGCCCAAGTGCAACCTACTCATCTTGTTGCCAAAGCACAACCAGTGGCCCATTTTGCCCGAGCGCAACCTACTCATCTTGCTGCCCAGGCACAGTTTGCACATCATGTTGCTCTGGCGCAACCCAAGGAACTAGTCTTTTGGCTATTCCCTCTTCTTCTCCAGTTCTGAACTTGGAGAAGCAATGTTCTAGTGCTAGCACTAAACAAAACAAAGGGAAGGGTCCTTTGACACTTCCTCAACTCGTACAAGCTGCACCTAAGACGGTTCAACAACAAAATAGAGGGAAATGCTTCTTAGCTAACCCTCTACAAAATAAAGGAAAGCACCCTTTGGTCTTTTCTCAAACTTCCCTGGTCTATGACCCAGAGGAAGATATATCAGATTATATTCCTTTAAACAGAGGTCTTCAGATCCCTGATATTGGAAAGATTACTGATCAAAGAGGCATCTTGCCTACCCCTATGGGGTCTGGTCAAGATCTTCCAACCTTGCAAATTTCAAGATCTAAGCAAGGAAAATTGATGGTATCACAAACAGAGACACCTGGAGCAGAATTTTCTGATTTACGCGCTTATCTCAATAGACGTCAACCAGTATCAACTTTGGTGAAACGTAAGAACCCTATGCCAAAGGCTAATCTGTACCAAAAGCTAAAGTTTGAAAAGAAAGACCCAACCACTTATGCTAATGAGTTGAGTACATCTTTGTACACTCAGGGAACTAAACATCTGAAGAATAGGAGACATGTTCCTAACATCATTAAGGAATATGTTCCTCCAACTTCTTCTCGTCCTGTAGTAGTAACTGATCTCCAGGAACGTCTTACACAAAGACGAGAGATTGCAGGGAAGTCTCCTTCAACTCTAAATCACTCTTCAGATCACCACTGCCTTCATGAAGTCGTCATCAAGTGTTGTTGCCAATCAGCTCGACGATATGTCTTCGATTGTCTGAACTATGCTTCAACTCCTGAACCTATAATAGAAGATGAAGATAAACTGTTTTATGCTTCTGTCAACATGACTTCTCAAGCACTTGGGGTGGGAAACGTCCAAGACGTAATGCTTCCCGTAATCCCAGTCAGCAATACCTAGATCGGATTTATTCATCCAGTGAAGGGGTCTTTCAATACACTCGATCAAGAAATCAAAATTTGAATCAAGGTGTCTTTAATCAAGAAGATCTCCTCATTGCTCATATGGAAGAGGACTCTTTATCAGAGTTTGATGCAGATAGTGAAAGTTCTGAACAAACTTTCTCGTCAATAGCAGCAAGAGAAGTGACGGCATATACCATTACGGAAGATCAAGATGCTTCTAGTACAGCCAATCAAGAGCAACGAATTGTTGCACTAGAGGAAAAGCTGAAGATCATGGCTGAGATGGTCGCAAGTATGCATACTATAATCGTGGCTCAACATACAGTGCCACCGGTTATAAACCCTGCTACAAATCCTGAGCTTATAGCATCTTCTGTACTGTTAGTCTGGAGGTATCGCCTCCTCAGGTTGCTTCTGTGCCAATTCAAGCTGATCCCAGTCAATCTGGTGTTGGGGTGATAATTATCACGCTGTTCCTCCTTCCAACAATTCTAACCAGCTTATTAATTTCCAAATATCAGGGGATGCTAATGAGGCGGTAAAACTCTTACGCACTCAGTTTGAGGCCTTCAAGCAGAAAGATGGCCTACAAAGATTGGGCATAAAGCAACCATATCCTACAGAGTGGAAGGAGGTTCCATTCCCTCCTAAATACAAGTATTCGACCTTTATGTTGTTTGATGGCAGCACTTCTCCAAGTCAGTACATTAATCACTTTGAAGTGATGACTGACCAATTACAGCCAAATAATGCTCTTCTTACCAGAGTATTCGTCGGTTGTTTAGCCGGCACAGCATACGACTGGTATCGTAGCTTGCTTGATGGCTGCATAACTTCTTTTGTTGGTTTCAAGCAAATGTTCTTGGAACGGTTTTATGAGGGAGTCAACGACATGACAATGTCTGCCCTCATTAAGATTAAACAAAGGCACAATGAAACAATAGAGAGTTTCATTGAAAGATTCCGCCGAGAGGCACTTAAAATGCCTTTAGGAACTCCACCTGCTGTAACAATAGACACTTGCAAATCAAACTTGTTGCCTATTATCAGCATATGGACGGGATCAACACAATTTCAAGATTTGCCTTCTTTCATTGTGAATGCCAAGGCGGCGGAGGTTAGTGCCAAAAAGTTCAAACAGTTAGGAGTTTAAATGACTCATCCTAATCAAGATGAACATTCTACACCCGGTGGTAATAATCGCTAGAACAACCGCAAGGGTAAAGAAACATTGGCTATTAATCTCAAGGGCAAGGAATCTCTGGCTGTTAATGTTACTCAGACGGCACCTACTCCATCAGCACCACCACAGAAAGCACCTCGTCCAAAAGAAGAGTATTCTTTTGACGAAGATGATACTATGAGCATCTTTGATTGCTTGATTAGAAGCAATAAACTTCAACTGCCAGAAGCAAACGGCCAGAAGAAGTAGGTAAAACTGACCACCCTAAATATTGTGTTTATCACAGATTTATAGGGGGCATCCAACCAGAGCATGCTACGTGCTCAAAGGCAAAATCTAAGAGATGGTCAACTCTAGAGCGATTACTCTTCAACAAGGTGAGAAGACGGTGACCGCTAATGTTGTTTCTGTGCAATTTGGTGACTTTCCACCACAACTTGTACAAGATGGTATTGTCCCTATTCCAAGAACTACTCTCGAGATCGTGAATCTTCCCCCTCCCCAAAATGAGGGTCTTGTTCCACTATCAACTGACAGAGGGGAGATCATATGGTTTCATCCAGATCTGGTAGCAGATTTCGAAGCACCTTCCTTTTCCAAGCAAAAGAAGCACTCCAAAACTAAATCCAAGTGCTGCAACATGGTATCCTTCGAACCAGTAGCAGAAGAAGAAATTTTGATTGGTACTAGATCAGGAAAACCTTATCTTCGAGAATATCCCGAAACTCAGGAAGATTTTGCCCCATCTTCTGATGCTCCTCCTACATCATCTTTCCCTGCTGAGAATATACCATCTACATCCCTGCCGGTAATGGAACCAACTCCTCCCAAACTGACATCGACAGACAAGGGAAAATAACTTATCCATTTTGATAAAGCATTGAAGAAGTCCTCGTCTCTTGGACTTGAAAAGCCATATAACTTTGACATTTTGGCTCAATTATCCAATACTCCGGCAAGACTTTCAATCTGTGAACTCTTAAGTCTCTCAAAAGAAACTTGAGAAATATTAAGTGAAGCTTTGATGCAGGCTGATGCTTGTCTTACTCTTCTCAAAAAGCCTAAAAAGGAACCAGTCAGCTGTGCACATTGTCATAGTATATTTGAACTAATTCTCAATATTACTTTTACACAAGATGACATGTTGTTAGAAGACAATCGTCATTATCGTCCTCTCTATTTTACGGGATATGTGGACACCATGAAAGTCGATCGTATTCTGATTGACCCAGGGTCTGCTCTTAGTATCATGCCGAAGTCTTTGCTAGATGCTTTGAAGATCCCAGTGCATAACCTTTCTACAACTATCACTACCATCTTGGGTTTCAATCAAGGAAGAAGTGAACCTTTGGGGAAGATACGCCTAAAACTTTAAATTGGCAATCTTCGTACAAAGGTAACTTTCTATGTAATTGACAATCATGGCTCATACAATGCTTTGTTAGGAAGACCATTCCTCCATGAACACAATATTGTACCTTCTACTCTCCACTAATGTTTCAAATATATGGATGATAATAGAAAAGTCTAAAAAGAGGTTGCAGATCTGAATCCTTTCAAAGGAATTGAAGCATACTGCAACGATTCTCGCATGTACAAAGAGGAATTCATTAAGGTGGTACTAGCAATGGACACAGATTAAGAACAAAAAAAGTGTGTCGAATGATACTCTGGTGATTTCTGTCAAAGGACGTACTTCCTGTCCTCGGTCTTCCAAACCACTGACCATCTATCTTCCTTCCCATGAGAAGCAGCTTCCTGGTGATAGTCAGGAACAAAATGAGCTCACCTCTTATGAGCCGCTTGGAATCGACCTTCGTCGTAAGAATCCCCTCCTCCTTCTCGTTCTTCTTCTTCCCCTCTTATCATCAATCTGACTAAGCCTGCTAAGGCCAAAGTTCCTATTGTAAATGATGGTATTAAAATCAATAAAGCATCTCCTTTGCAGTATATTGATATCTTTTACTATACTCAATGTTATTTGGATATGCTAGATAACTTTAAACCACTTACAATAGGAGTTGTATCATCTCTGCAAAATATGGTATCAATGGATTCAATATAAGAGTCGTACTTCTTAGTACCATCTCGAAAGAAAGATGAAAGGCCTATATTCTTCAATAAAAGAGAGGAACAAAAAATCATGCTCTATAATGAAAATAGAGATGATACAGGAAGGCTACAATTACGTCGCTATAGTCCACAAGCCAAAGCAATCATCCGTAAAATGGGCTATGATTTCAAAATCGGTCTTAATAGCGGCAATGGAAGGCGGACTCCCCTTCGTATCTCTATTCAAAAGGAAAATCACAACAATAACACAGTAAAACGAAGCGGGGACTAGGTTATACTTCACCACTTCCAACTCCAGAACCTTCTGAATCTGATGAAGAAGAACGATCTAACTCTTCTGATTCTATCTCATGGGATTCTGATACCAGCATTGGTCATGTTCATAGGGTGATAGTATCTTCTAACATGGCGTCTGCCGAATTCTCGGAAGATGACAAAGATGACATTGAAGAAGATCCTGAAGTGGACCCTTGGGCACAAAGGATGGACAATCAGTGGGAACTTCGTTTTGAACAACGAGAATCGCCTACTGAGGATCAACTAGTCCAAATCGATATTGGAGAGAAGGGCGTATCATGACCAATCTTCATTAGTAAAAATCTCTCAGAGGATGATAAACAAGAATTAACTCACCTTATTCGTGAATATATTGATGTCTTTGCCTGGAGTTATGAAAATATGCCGGAATTAGATCCTCAAGTTGCAACTCACAAACTTAATATTTTGCCGAATGCCAAGCCCGGTCAAACAACAACAACGACGATTCAAGCCTGAAATGATGGATGCTATTGATGATGAAGTCAAAAAGCTTATAGCTTGCGGTTTTATCAGAGAAGAACAACATCCTGACTAGGTAGCCAACGTTGTACCAGTTCTGAAGAAGTCCGGAAAGGTTCGAGTTTGCATAGACTTTCGGGGTCTCAATGATGCTTGTCCTAAAGACGAATTTCCTCTCCCAATTACTGATGTCATGATCGACAATACATGTGGATTCGAATGAATTTCTTTCATGGATGGGTTTTCCGGATATAATCAAATCCGGATGAACCCAGAAGATGAAAAACATACTTCATTTCGTACTCCTCGTGGAGTATACTATTATATAGTCATGTCGTTTGGTCTTAAGAATGCAGGTGCAACTTACTAGCGGACTATGAGTACTATCTTTCGAGATCATCTGCCAAAGACTGTCGAATGCTATGTGGACGATATTGCTGTCAAAAGTCGTCTGAAGATAGATCACATTCAAGATTTAAGAACTATTTTCAATCTAATGCGCCAGCATCAACTCAAAATGAACCCCACCAAGTCTTTCTTGGGTGTCTCAAGTGGCAAATTTCTCGGCTTCGTCGTTACCTCTAAGGGTATACACGTTGATCCTGAGAAGATCAATGCCATTCAAGATATGCGTCCTCCACACAACCTAAAAAAACTGTGAGGATTCCAAGGTCGACTTGCGTATACCAGGCGGTTCATTTCGAATTTATCTGGACATTGTAGACCATTTACTCAATTAATGAAGAAAGGTGTACCTTTCGTTTGGACGGAAGAATGTCAACGAGCATTTGATGACATAAAACGGTATTTAATGAGTCAACCGGTTCTTGTACCACCGATCTCAGGAATACCTTTCTTGATGTATGTCCGGGCAATGGATCATTTATTGGGAGCTTTGCTAGCTCAGAAGAACAAGGAAGGTCATGAACAAGCCATCTACTATCTTAGCCAAACGATGATTGGAGTTGAACATCGTTATAGTCCGGTGGAGAAGGAATGTTTAGCCTTAATGTTTGCTATGCAGAAGACAATACATTACATCATAGGCCAAACTATTCATGTCATATCCCGAGTCAATCCTCTTCGGGTCATAATAAAAAAGCCAAGTACACTCAATTCCAGGCTTTCCACATGGGCCATATTATTATCACAATATGATGTGGTTTATGTTCCTCAAAAGTCTGTGAAAGGTCAGGCACTTGCTGACTTCTTAGCAGCTCATCCTGTCCCTGAAACATCTAAACTCTATGACGAGATTCCAGATGAAATATTAGAATCAAATATGATCTCAGAAGAGTTTCCTACTTGGCGGTTGTTCTTCGATGGAGCTTCTAGAATTGGATCTGGAGGTACTTTTGTTGCTGGAGTGGGTATTGTTCTCGTTTCACCCGATGGATTAGCTATTCAAAGGGCTTATTCTTTAGATGAATCATGCTCTAACAATGTAGCAGAATACAATGCCTTGCTCATTGGACTCCAATTAGCCAAACAATTGAATAATGAATATCTTGAAGTATATGGTGACTCTAAGCTGATTGTTAATTAGGTTAGAGGCATATATGAAGTCCGATATCAAGATCTGGTACCATACCATGAAGCAGCAATTAGAATAGCTTCTTCGTTCAAAGGGTTCTTCATCGAACATGTACGTCACGCATGCAATACAGAAGCTGATGCCTTAGCTAACCTAGCTGCAGTTTTGGCAGTACCAGTCAAAAGGCAGCAAATGGTTGTTATCTCTAATAGAGAACTATTTTGTGATGAAAACAACCACAATATTGAATTCAACAATCTAACTGAAGTCAATGTCATTAGTGAGGACTGAAGAGCACCTTTCATTGATTTTGCAGTACACAACATATTGCCAGAAGATTCTAAGAAAGCTACAAGTATTTGTCGCTGATCGCTTTGATTCTATTATAATCATACTACTAAAACTCTCTATCGAAGAACTTTTGATGGGTTACTCTTGAGATTTCTTGCTGGTGATGAAGCAAAACAGATATTACACGAAGCTCATGATGGTGTTTGTGGAGCACATCAGCCTGGTCCTAAACTACAGGATCGTATTCGACGTATGGGTTACTACTGGCCCTCTATGGTATCAGATGCTATTGATTATGCAAGGAAATACCATGCATGTCAAATTCATGCAGATTTCATTCACCAACCATCGAAATTTCTTCATCCGACTGCTACCTCATGGCCCTTCGAAGCTTGGGGCATGGATATAATTGGCCCTATCAATCCTCCTTCGTCTAAAGGACATCGGTTTATCTTAGCTATAACCGATTATTTTTTCAAATGGATAGAAGCTATATACCTTTGGTTGAAGTAAAGACTAGTAGTGTCATCAACTTCATCAAACATCATGTGATCTACAGATTTGGTGTCCCTCGTCGAATCATCCATGATAATGGGCCATAATTTATCAGCCAGAAGTTTAATAGATTCTGTGATGACAACAGAATCAATAATGTCGCCTCTACGGCTTATAATCCTGCGGCTAAAGGGTTAGCTGAAGCATTCAACAACACCATTATCAAACTCCTTAAAAAGTTTGTCTCTATTAACAAACGTAATTGGAGTGATAAACTTGGAGAACGTCTATGGGCATATCGCACTACTGTCCGTAACCCCACAGGTTGCACACATTTTTCTCTAGTATATGGATATGAAGTTGTCTTACCTCTGGAGATTCAAATTCCATCATTGAGAATCGCCATTGCTAATGAGCTTACTACAGAATATAATGATCGTCTTCGACTTCAAGAATTGGAGGCGCTCGACGAGAAAAGACTACTAGCTCAACAACACATCGAACTTTATCAAGCCCAGATTTCAAAAGCATTCAAATGCAAAGTTAGAGTGCGAACAGTTTAGGAAGGCGAGTTGGTTCTTACAGTCAGACGTCCTATGACTATGACACATATGAGCAAATGCAAGTTCGAAGCGAGATGGGAAGGTCCATATGTTGTAAATAAAGTTTTCTCAAATGGAGCCTATCAATTAACAGATATGGATGGCAGAGTTGCTATGATGCCTATCAATAGAAAATTTCTCAAGAAATATTATGTATAAAAGCAAAATGTACTTTATTTCAGAGACATGATGTAAATAAAAGTTCATTTAATTCAAAAGCAGAATGAAGTTACATGATATTAAGGATGGGGAGGAGGCCCCGATCCTTCACGATTAAATACATAGTTTGCCAACAGTTCAAACATCTCATTGTCTGAACTCACAAGAAACTTACAGGCAGCCATCCTCAATGTCTCTTCTTCGGCAGTCTTCCCAGGCTCCACTAGCTTGGCAATCAAGTCCTGTCCTGGTGCAGGAGCAGTTGAACCTTCACCCATTTCTTTCTGAGTAGGCACTGGAGGCTCAGCAAGGGGCGTCTCGGTCTTTCCTTCAATCTTCGGAGTGAGCAAATCTTTGGAGGACATTTTGTACAGAAAGAAAAGAAATTGACAATATCTACGAAAGTTTTGTTCTATTTATAGACAGAACAACTAGATAGTCAACCTCGAGAACTGATACGACTTTTTGAAAGAAGCCCTACTGTTTGTTCATTTATAACTGTTCGTTCATTTATAAGTTTTCATTCATTTATACCTGATCGTTCATTATCCGATGCGATTGTTCATTCATTATCTCTTCCTCGAGAATCAAAGTGACTGTTCACTTTTCATAATGAGAATTCACATTCTCTATACTTCTGAATTCAGCAACTTGTCACATCCTCACTTCTCCTTGATTCTATTTTCTATATCACCACATCAAAATCAAATCATAAAGAAGAGAAGATCATTCTTTATTCCTTCTTTAAAAACATAGGGGTAGAAATTCATGAAAAGAACACCACACAACACAACTCTTCTTCTTCTTCTCCAACTTTTCTTTTGAAGTTTTGATGAACATGTGCGGCTAAAAGTCTTGTTGGTCGAAGTGTACGGAAGCCTTGGAATTACTAAACTTGTGAGATCTAAATTATTTTTATATGTTTGATTTATACTTTGAATATTGAATATTTTTCTATGCCAACTTTCATGATTGTTTTGTTTAATTACTAGGAGGCCTACTAGTTTATTATTCATTTCGATCTACCGCTAAATTAGATAACAAATCCGTAATTGTTTGATGTTTCTAATTTGTGAAGCAACGAAAACTGCTTTGTTTTACTAGATCTTAGGAAAAAAACTTTTGGCAAAATTAAATGCATCCGCTTGTGCTTGTGTTGTTTTGTTTTACCGATCTCTTCGTTCTTTAAGAAATTGCTAGATTAAATCTTTAGCGCTTGTCTTAGATTATTTAGTAACTAAAGTTAATTAGGACATTTGTATCTAATTAACTAAGCCTGAGAGAGATAGGAAGAAACTTCCAACGGTAAATATTCAAAGTATACTTTAATTTATGCTTGTATCGATGACCAATTTTAAGATCCCAATGGTGAATGTTCACTGAGATCAATATTTGTTCCTTGATTGATTTTAATACATTAATTGCTTTAGCTCTTCTTAATTTTTTTTTCAAAACTCTCTCCCCCAATCCTTGTTCACATAGCATAAAATTTATACTAATTACTCTCCGTGGGATCGATCCTTACTCTCTCTACTACATATAATTTTAAGAGTAAAGGTTTTATTTTTGGGTTCCTGCGACAGCACACCATGATTCAATAAAAAACATTCTAAAGCAGAACAAGGGAGAAAAAGACATTATTATGCTCGGTCGTGGCTGCAAGTTACTGAACAACAATCGATGGTGGAGAGTTGTCCTTCGCCTAAACTGGTCCGCACCAAATGGATCACGTTGTATGCCGTCGAAGAACTCGTGCACTGATCTTCTCGTCAAAAATCTGTTGTTGAGACCATCAATCGCCAGAGAGGAAGCTGTTGCTACTGGAAGGGTTTCGCATGAGGGGTCGATCGCCGTCGTGGAAGAGGGGATCACTGGAGAAGACGAAGTCGCCAAAAATGCTAACCGCGACCATCACCATGACTGAGAACTCGTCGCAGGGAACGATTGAAGAAGAGGGAAAAGTGTGTGGGAGTAATTGACAAGGCTTCTCTAGAAAGAGAATGGATGAAAAAAGAGGGGGCGGTTACTTATAGGTGCGGCAAGGTCGCCGGCCGTTAGAAGCGAACAGTGGTGATCGGTTGGGGCTATGTCGATAGTAGTGGACGATTGCGATGGGCCGGTGTAAGGCGGTGGAGAAGATCCTTCTTGAGTCTCCTAGAGCGGTCGAGGCAAGGTCGTCCCGTCGATCGTTGTTGCTTTACTGATCGATGTTGAAGAAGAGAGAGAGTCTGCTCAGAACTGAATCGATCTGACCAAAAGTAAATGTGGGTGGTTAATGAACTTTATCGGGTCGGGTGGTATCCTAATGGGTTTGATTGAACACAACCCGGATTCTTGTGGTGGCCTCTGATCTGGTGTGTGGGCTTAAGTTGATCACGGGTTTTGGTTAATAATAAGACTATGGCCCTAAAGTTTAGCTCTATGGCTTGATAGTCTGTAGACTTAATATCTAGGCTCTGGTTTGGTTAATTAGAAACTCTGTGGCCAACTATACCCAAATTCTATAGCTAAATATAATAAGTATATACATTTAATAACATAATAGATAAGAATAAATATAATTAACAAAATGAGAAATGAGTAAAAAAATTTTTTTTTGAAAAAGTGGAGTTACACCACACAGTCATGATATTTTCCTATGCCCATATTACCTCTAGAGAAATATCAAAAATCAAATATCCTAAGCAACATGAAAAGTGTTCTTTATTTTCAAAATTCTGTGAAGATACATAATACTCTCATCATCAGCCACAAAGGGAAAAAAAAGAAAAAGGATCACAGAATCCCTTCCACATGTCAGAGATAGAACACCAAAATTGTTCTTCTGCTAGAAAATTCCATGCGATCACTCTCTCTTCAAGTCATAGGATACGCATAAGAAGAGCCTATGCGGTTATTTCTTTTTCAAGCTATGAAAAGAGTGTAAAGAGACTATTTGCGTATGCGTTTCATTAATCTTATGAATCATTTATCACAATCAAGACTGTTAGAGTGGAAAGGAGATGTTTTTATGCATCGAGTTATTTGATTACCTTATGTTTGTCACATTTAATCTTATATGATGTTCATGAGATTTTTCTTACAAATAGATCAATAAATTACTCACAGCAACTTGGCAAAATAAGAGACTTTCATTACTAGCGATAGAGGGTTTACAAAATATTGCTAAGGGGAGACCAAGAGAACCCTAAAATCTAATAAAACCCAAAACAGTTAGGAAGAAATCCAACTAACACCTAGAGAGATCACTAGGTCCTCAGAGGGGCGTAACAAGATACAACAACTGGCCACAATATGAACAGTAAAAGTAATATACATGAACATGAATATAACTAACAAGTACTACAAGAAAAATACCATTTTATGTCAGGTAAAAACCGTCATATATGACATTTTATGAGAGTTTTTTTATATCAGCAACCGTGATAAAAACGGGTGTTATAAATGTTTATAATAACCGTTATGAATAGGTAGACTTTATATGACATTTTATGTTCGGAGTCGATATAAATAGTTCTAGTATATACAATACAATTTTATAAACCGACATTAAAGACACCATTATATATAACAATCAAATGTTCAACAGAGATTATAGACACATCATTTATAAAAAAAACGTTATAACTACCATATATATATAACATTTTTTAAACGGTTTATCAATCCAACAAATCATAAAACGTAATATATGGAACAAATATACATAACGGTTTTAGCCATATAATCTGTGAAAACTTATAAATCAATGCGTTATAAACGCAACGACCAATATGAATTTCCAGAACATGCATAATTTCCAGAATAACACAAATACTATAACATCTGGAACATTTCATTCATATTTTCCAGTTCCAAATATCATACCATCTTAATTACATATATCTCTCTCTTTTTTAGCCTTTGCTTAACATATCATCATCTTAGCTATACATTTCAAAAACAATTCCCTTTCCAGCTTTTGCTTAACCAACATATCCTAATTTTAATTACATTTCCAAAAAAATTCAAAATATATATATCTTCTTTCCTTTTTAGCGCACCAGGCCTCAAAACAATTCTTCTGCATTCACCAACACAAAATTTTCCTTCAAAAGACGGTCGACAAGAGCAACTTGAGAATCCTTGATTCTACAACCACCAAATAAATAAAGGTACAAATAAGATAATTCAAACTTAAAATCAGATGAATCTAATACCTAACCAAACTGTATTGGCTGAAGCCCAAAAAATTCTAGTTATCCCACCAAAAGAAACAAAGTGAAACACTTTATACCATCTGTAGATACACATTTCAGAAAGCAGCAGTTATATGCATAAATTGATAAATGAAGGTAACTAGAACTAGTTTTGGTATTCCTGATACTATAGGTATTCCTGATACCCTTTATTTCTTCCTACAGGTCTCTAATTAGAAGGTAGCAGTTAATGGAGAACCATTCAAATTAAATGATACTGGAAAAAGGAACTTAAAGAGTTTCTGACATAAACAACACATAATCACCAAAGCACAAGCCTATCTATCCTTGATACAACTCGACACAAACACCAAAGCACAAGCCGAAAGAAAGAATACTGATAAGAGGCTCATAATACTGACATCTTGTAGAGATTCACTCAATAAGAATTCTCATTGTTGTCATTATCCCATTTTTATAGATTTTTTTGATAAAAAATGAATAAAATAAAGAGAGATTCCATCAGATTGTGGATTTTGAAATCACGTACATCTTACCAAACTGGCTGCAGCTGAATCACCACGGCATCGGAAGAGAGAAAAAAGAAAGCCAAAAACCCAATAAATAAGTACAACTTAAATGGAAATTAGCAATCTGCCAGAATCATTATTGCTTCTTTTAAAAACAGATAGCACATATCAAAACCTCATTAAAAGAAAGGATTAAGTCACGAAGGGACATGAGGAAATCCCCTAACAAATATAGTATATATATGTGACATCGACAAGCCTCTATATGAGGCATTGCATGAAGTCTTGTCGGTTCTATATAATTTCCTCTCTATCCAAAATCAATAACAGAACATCAACGCCCAGTAAAGCAAGCCCAGTAACATGAAACTAACCAAATGAGCAGTCTCGTTAAAGAAAGGGTATCCATCTCTTTCCTCCCTTGAAATCACATACATCTTAAAAAACTGGCTACAGCTGAGCCACCATGCCATTAGAAGAGAGGAAAAAGAAAGCCAAAAACCCAATAAAAGTACAACTTAAATGGAAATTAGCAATTTGCAAGAATCATCATCGCCTCTTTTAAAAACAGATGGCACATATCAAAATTTTAGTAAGAGAAAGGATTAAGTCACGAAGGGACAAAATGAAATCCCCTACCATCTGCAGATACACATATCAGATAGCAGCAGTTATATGCATAAATTAATAAATGAAGATAACAAGAACTAGTTTTGGTATTCCTGATACCATAGGTATTCCTGATACCCTTTATTTCTTCCTACATGTCTCTAATCAGAAGGTAGCAGCAGTTAAAGGAGAGCCATTCAAATCAAATGATACTGCAAAAAGGAACTTAAAGAGTTTCTGACACAAACAACACATAATCACCAAAGCACAAGCCTATCTATCCTTGATACAACTCGACACAAACACCAAAGCACAAGCCAAAAGAAAGAATACTGATAAGAGACTCAGAATACTGACATCTTGTAGAGATTCACTCAATGAGAATTCTCATTATTGTCAATATCCTATTTTTGTAGATATTTTTGATAAAAAAGAATAAAATAAAGAGAGATTCCATCAGAATGTGGATTTTGAAATCATATACATCTTACCAAACTGGCTGCAGCTATGCACCATGCCATCGGAAGAGAGGAAAAAGAAAGCCAAAAACCCAATAAATAAGTACAACTTAAATGGAAATTAGCAATTTGCCAGAATCATCATCACCTCTTTTAAAAACAGATAACAAATATCAAAATCTCTGTAAGAGAAAGGATTAAGTCACGAAGGGACAGGAGAAAATCCCCTAACAAATGCAGTATATATATATATATATGTGACATCGACAAGCCTCTATACGAGGCACTGCATGAAGTCTTGTCGGTTCTATATAATTTCTTCTCTATCCAAAAACAACCATAAAAGAACATCAACGCCCATTAAAGCAAGCCCAGAAACGTGTAACTAACCAAATTAGTAGTCTATTTAAAGAAAGGGTATCCATCTACAAGTAAGAAGTACCTCAACTCTCATGTAGTCACATGAGTGGCAATGAATTCGATGAGTTCGCACCAGACTTCATCTATTTCCTCCCTTGTATATGTTGGTTTTTTAGCCAACTTTTTTAACTGAATGGTTAGGAACTCAAAGTTTAGAATATACCAACCTCTCTGGTGGGTACATCCATCGGAAGAAAACCGGACCACCAAGTTCAACCTCTCTGATAAGGTGCACCATTAGATGCACCATTATGTCAAAGAATGATGGTGGAAAATATTTTTCCAATAAGCATAATGTGACCACAAGATTATCATGTATATCTTGTAATTTATATAAATTCACGACTTTGGCACAAAGGGCATTGAAGAAGAAACATACACGTATAGTAGCATATCTCACATGCTTTGGCAACACACCATGTATTGTAACAGGGAGTAGTTGTTGCATTAGGACATGGCAATCATGGGACTTGAGACCATATAACTTTAGATCTTCCATGGAGACATTAGTTCTAATATTCGAAGAGTAACCATCTGGGACCTTAAGGTCACGCAAAGTTTCACACACCATTCTTTTTTCTTTCCTCGATAATGTATAACATGTTGTTGGAAGATAAATTTCATTTTTTTTACTATGAGGTGCCAATTCTTTTCTTAAGCCCATTTCTACAAGATCTTTCCGACAATTGATCCCATCTTTTGTCTTTCCAGGAATATTTAATAGGGTGCCAATGATACTATCACAAATATTCTTATCAATGTGCATAGCGTCCAATTTATGTCTAATAGGAAGAAATCTCCAATAGTCGACCTAAAAAAGTGGATTTCTTCTTCCGACAACTTGTAACTTTGTCTTTTTGTACTTCTTTTTTCCTCTTCTTTGGTGTCGACTTCTTTTGTACTTCTGCTTCTTCATCTTCTTTGATGTATTCTCTGATGTCTTTTTTTTGGAACATCTTCTTTTTCTTTCCCCAATGAACATCAATCCCAGCAACCTTCATTAATATTTGTTCCCCACTCAATGGTTCAGGAGGAGATTTGAACTCTTGGTTACCATTAAACACCTTTCTTTGGTAGCGAAAAGAATAATTACGCGGCAAATACCTTCTGTGACCAGTGTAAATGTTCTTGTTACAATATTTCAATTTATCCGAATAAGTTTTCTTGTTGCATATTGGACAAGCCAGATATCCTTTCACACAACAACCGGACAAATTGCCATATACAGGAAAATCGTTAACTGTCCATAACAATACACTTCTCAATGTAAAATATTCTTATCGATATGTATCATAAGTCTCAACTCCATCCTTCCATAACAACTGCAGATCCTCAATCAATGGTGCGAGATAAACATTTATGTCATTTCCAGGTTGTTGGGGGCCTGATATCAACAATGTCAACATTGTGAACTTTCTTTTCATGCACAACCAAGGTGGCAAATTATAAGTATTTAGCATTATAGGCCAACAACTGTATCTACTGCTGAGTGAACAAGATGGATTAATCCCATCGGCTGAAAGACAGAGTTGAAGGTTTCTTGCTTCCACTGTAAACTCTGGCAATTTATCATCAATTGTCTTCCATGCTGATGAATCTGCAGGATGACGTAATTGGTCATCATCTTCCCTTCCATCTGCATGCCATGTCAAATTCTTTGATGTTTGTACCGATCGAAACCACCTTTTAAAGCACAAAATTGATGGAAAGTACCATAGTACTTTAGCTGGGATGCCTTTGTTTTGCCCTTCCATTCTTTGTTCAGACATATTCTTCTTTACCTTATATCTCGACGTTCCACACGTAGGACATGAGGTTGCATTTTTATACTCTTTTATGTAAGTATGCAATCATTAGGGCATGCATGTATTCACTTACATCCCATTCCAAATGTTGAGAAACATCTCTTAGCCTCCCTAGTAGTTGAGGGCAATTCATTCCCTCCGGAAGCATATCGTCGAACAAAGTCAACACATCTGAAAAGCTTTTATCACTCCAACCACTCTTGGCCTTGATACTAAAGAGCTTCACTATCGCTGAAAGCTTCGTATACTTTTTATAACCAGTATACAAAGGTTTCTTAGCATCATCAAGCAATGCATGAAAGTTCACTTCATCATCTCCTGCAGCATCCTTCTCTTTTAATGCATCGAATATCTCTATTATATCTGCTACATCATTTAGAGTGTCCATGTCTTCATAAATAGGCGCATGGGTATCCTTACATGAGGGTATTTCATTAGGATCAACTTTCCCGTGCCATATAGTATACCTTGGATCGATACCAATTGTCGTCAAATGAAATTTTACATCAGCTAATCTTAGTCTATAGAGATTCTTACAGTCATTACATGGGCACCGAATGAAGTCAAGATTAACTGCATTAGCTTTAGCATACTCTATAAATTCTTCAACACTTGCTCTATATTCTTTCGATAATAGTTGCTCTCTCATGTAGAAGCATAGAAAATATGGGGTTCATGCGAATCACAATTTGTCGCATATATACTTTAGGCGAAACAGGTCCGCATAAAGGAGAGCCACATGACAGATTCAACACCTTATGCGGCCCGTCGACAACCAAACTGATTCGAGCCACAGAAGAAAAGATATGCGGCCAAGTGGATCAGTTCGTCTGATAAAGCTGACAAGTTCTATCAAAACTGACAAAAATGATAGCTCTGACACTTTGACAAAAAGATAAGACGTGAGACGTCACCAAAAGCAGGGTTCATATGCTTTCATGCGGCCAGATGGAGTGTTACCCAAGCCGCATGAACCTTATGTGGCTTAAACATATGCGACCGCAAAGTCTCCGAACTTCATGCGGCCAAGGGCGACTGTGACCCAAGCTGTATGACCTTTATGAGGCCAAAAATACAGAATCTATGCTACTTAAAAGTCCTTAAGCTATATGCGGGATAAGAAAGATAACGACTTAAGCCACATGAGTCTCATGCGGCCCAACATGGTCAAAAACTTAGAGACTCATGCGGCTCAAAATGATTCCTATCCTGCGATAGGACACGTGGCAGGCTGACCAAGTCTCAACCACCCAGATTTGCTGCAATAAAATCCAAAAAAAATTAACAGCTGGCGGCCAAAGAGTGGGTCTTCACGTGCTGATTAGCCACGTGGCCACAGGCTATCTATGCGGCTCAAAATACATACCACTATAAATAGCAGGGTGCCACACCCCTGCAAAAGGCTGGCAACCTTCGAAAGGCAATTTTTTCAAGAGCTAAAGACTGTGTCAGATAGTCCACGGAGTAAGGCAGAGTTGATACACTTTCCCGAGCCTCCACCGTCACACCCCAGAATCAAAAACTAAACAATTGTACTTAGAATATTTCCTATGATTTCTTTCTAGGCTTTTCTTTGTACAAGTGAGTTTGTAATCAATTTTAGTGTTTCTGTAATACCTGTCTTTGATTTTTTATGGCAAAGACGATAGCGACTATGTTGGGGACGTCCTTCTCTTCTAATGAGAAGCTGGTGATGCAATCTGACACGTCCAAGCTCGGTTCTATACAGCAGATGCGTGTGGTTCGTTTTGACCAACAAGCCTTTGAAGTATTGCTCTCTAAAGGGAGCGCCAGCCCGTCACAGAAGCGATCCAACCCAAAGAGGACTCGCAGGACGTCGGAGCACAAAACTGTTGCCCCCGACCAAGTTCTCAAAGAAGCTCCATCTACAGCCCAAGACGGTGACCAAAGATCTTCTATGGCTTTGCTTCCGACCGCAGAGGACCCCACTGTCCCCAAATCTAGCAGAGGAAAACACTACGATACTGAGTTTTTAGGGACACAAGGGAAATCCATGCGGACAAAAAAGAAGCCGCATAAGAGAGATTGGCAGTCTGTCCATGCGGTAACCAACTCTGGCCGCAGGCAGATAACTCATGCGGCAGCTAACTCTGGCCACAGGAAGACGGCCCATGCGGCAGCCAACTTCGGCCGCAGGAAGATGGCCCATGCGGCAGCCAACTTTGGCCGCAGAAAGATGGCCTATGCGGCAGCCAGCCCTGACCGCAGGAAGATAGCCCATACGGCAGCCAATCCTGGCCTCAGACAGGACGTCTCATGCGGCCCTGTCAGAAGCTTTGTGTTCAACCGTCTCTCATGCGGGCCCGACTCCATGTGGCCCATTGAAAGTGTGGGTTGTATCAATCTGGACCCTTTTTACTATGCGCCTTCAGGTGCTAAGTCAAAGAAGTCTAGGGCAGTACGGGACGAACAAGCCCAGTCAACTGTCTAAGTTGCTGACTATTAGCGGGCCCCATTAACTGTTACACGGGCTCATGATAGAAAGTTGTACAGAACCACCCGCGTCCAGTCCCCCAGGGCTGACGGACAGGGTGGGTCTTTAAAGTCTACCTCCAACGATCCAGAGCAAGTGCTTTTACTAGCCTCGGATCTAGGAGCAAACATGATATCCAAGCACATGTGCACTTGGGATACCCGAGTCTACAAGTTTGGTGCAAAGGTAGATCAGCATGCTATCGACTTGCATGAGGTGATTACTCACAAACGCAATGAGGCAATATTGGCATGCGATAAGTCCCTCTCGGGATGTCGTTGCACCCATGTCATCATCAACTGCTGCTGCGACAAATCGGCAGCACCTGAAGGTCGGCAGTCAGTTTTCCAACGACTGCAGCAGCCAGCACCTGTCCGACAACAACTCGAGAAATAGGTGCAAATTCTGGGAGACGAGGAGTTTTCTTTCGCCTCCTGTAATTTAACTCAGAAGGTTCCTTCTGGCAACGGAGGAAAGAAGACAGGCTCTTCCAGCACGGCAATCTCGGCCAGTATTGCAAAGAAACTATCATCTGGAAGGTTAACGCCAACGGCCAAAGGGGGTGTCTATTTAGGCACTCGATCCAAAAAGAAGCTTCCAACACCTGGGGGTGCATCCTCGACCCCCTGGGGGAAGATGAAGCCGGGGGTAGCAGTCCCCTCAATATATGCGACAACCCACTGTACCAAAAGCACACACAGGGGGTAGAGAGCCCCCAGAACTGCATAACAGACTTGGACGGTCCTGAGGGCCACCACCCTCGCCAAGACAATGCGGCTTCCTGCACAGGGGGTAGTACCCCTTCCGAGTTTGAGGAAGGTGAGATTCTGACATTCTTCGATGATTTTTCTGTACAAGGGTATGACACAGAGAGCACCTTTGCTACGATCCCTTCCAACTCTACCCACGTAAGGACAGTCTTTATGGCTGACGACGATCATGAAGCGCCTACTGACCAACAATGTCTAGAAGTACTTGAAGCCATGCTCCTGTCCTTGGTCAATTCTGTAGACGTAATCAAAGCTGCCTTGCCTACTCAACCAGCAAGGACGCCCGGGCAAACAAGCTTGGGACCCGCAGTCACAGGGGACTCCAACACAATCGCCCCTCCTTTGGGTGATGATCATTTAGGAGCATCCGTTCCTTCAGTTACGGACGAAGCCAAGGAGGCGAGAAGGAAAGTCCAGGAGCTTCAAGCCATGTTCAATGCCCGAGACTCCTCTCGGGACCTCAGAATACAGCAGTCGTATCCCATTGCATGGAGAGATATGCCTTTTCTTCCATGGTACAAGCTGTTCCATATCGATTCGTATGGCGGAAAGACCTCTGCTAGTCGGTACATGACTTACTTTGAAATCACAACCGACCACTTGCCGTATAGTGACGCCATCCTCACACGATTATTCATCGGAGCATTGGAGGAGATCGCGTTCGACTGGTACCGCAACCTTCCCGACAACTGCGTCCATTCTTTTGACGGCTTCAAGCACATGTTCCTGGAGAGATTCTACGAAGTGGGGCATAATGTCACGATGTCATCTCTCATGGACATCGTTCCGGGAGAGAGGGAGCTAACAAGGAACTATATCGAGCGGTTCTGCCAAACCGCAATGAGATTGCCCCAAGGCAATCCCGAGAGCTCCTTGATTGAAATCTGCCAGAAGAAGTTGCTCCCCGCAATTATCCTCTGGATGGGTGACGATCAGTTCAGGGATTGGACGACCTTCATCATAAGTGCTACAAATGCGGAGGCAAAATTAAAGAAGCCTCGCCAACTGGGATTACACACCCAGATGGAGAAGATGAGGGAAAACGTCCTGGTTCCACCTCCAGCAACAACAACAGTGGCGGCGCCTCCAACCGGGACAATAAAGGCAAACAGGCTATGGTCGCTGATGCGACCCAGAAGCCCGAACAAAAATAGCAGAAGGGCAGTGGCCCAAGGTGAATTACTCATTTGAAGATAGTCATGTCAAACCTATCTTCGATATGCTCTTGCAAGGGGTAGGATCCAGCTCCCTCCACCAAGGCGCGATCGCCGAGCGGCAGAAATGGAGGACCCAAAATATTGTCACTTCTACCGATATGTCCATCATTCCACTCATGACTGCTTCCAATTAAAACGGTACATCCAGAGTCTTGTCGACTCCAAAGCTCTGTCGAAAGACTTTGAAGAGGTTACCGTGGCGGCAAACATGGTATCAATTCAGTTCGATGACTTCCCTCCAACAAGCACTCCAGACGGGATAATACCTGTCCCGTGGGCAACGATGGAGGTTTTCAATCTTCCACCCATCCTAAACCAGACATCTGGATTGGTACCTCTCACCACATCACGAGGAGAGATCATGTGTGTGCATCCGGACTTAGTGTCCAAAGTTAACTAGGAGGTGTCATCTCCTAACAACAAGAAAAAGGGCAGGAAATTTAGATCCTGCCATACAATTTCAGCCGAAGTTGAGGAAGCGATAGCTGTTGTTACCCGGTCTGGAGCACAAGTCCAGCCTACACGGGACAGTTCAGTCGAAGATCCTCAGCCGGCAACGTTGCCTCCCTCTGATGTTCCAAGGCCGTCTCAGCCTCCACTGGCAGATAAGTCCAAGCCAAAGGAAACCCGTTTCGACAGGCACTCCGTAACGATGCACCTCAAGGACTGGAGAGACCTGACAACTTTGACATATTAGCACAATTGGCTAATACACCAGCAAGGTTGTCGTTATACGAGCTCATAAGGCTCTCCAAGGATCTTCGTGTCGTATTGAGCGAAGCACTCCAAAATGCTGATGCCTACTTAGCTCAGGTCAAGCCTCCAGGGGAAGACCCGTCAGCAGATGTACAGGGTAGCAATGGCACTGATGCAATGCCCAACATCATATTTACTCCACAGGACATCTTGATCAAGTCCAACTTGCATGATCGCCCCTCGTACTACACTGGGTACATAGGCGACATCAAGGTTGATCGGATGCATATCGTCCCTGGCTCGTCAATAAGCATCATCCTGAAAAGCTTGCTCCAACTTCTTGGCATCCCTATGCACCAGCTAGCGGTGACCAACACTGCCATTAGCGATTTCAACTCGGGAAGAAGCTATCCCCTAGCGAATATCCGATTGAAATGTCAGATTGGTGACCTAAAAACGGAGGTTACCAGCTACGTCATAGATGTTGACACATCCTACAACATCCTCTTGGGGCGTCTGTGGATACATGACTATATGATCGTGCCATACACCCTCCACCAGTGCTTCAAGTATGTCAGTAGGCACGGCTTCGTGAAGACTGAATTCGCCAACATCGATCCCTTCAAAGGGGTTGAGTCTTATTATTCTTCGGAGGCTTGCCTATATGAAGAATCCATGAAGTACATCACTGACAAACTGGAGACCATCATAGGGCCAGAGGAACCCTTGATAATTCAACTCCAGGCCCGTAAATCAGGCAAAGCCGCACCCCTGGTCGCAACTTTGCATAAAGAGGTACCCGATTCTCTCGTCCAAGCTGCACGGTCGGAACTAATGGTCATTGACCCCCAAAGCCAAGGGCCAAAGCCCGTCATAAGGCCAATGATGATCCGATTGCCAAAATCCACTCAAAGGCAATCGGAAGACACAAAGTATCTTGCCGAGCCAATTGTCATCCGTCTTCCCAAGATGAGCCGGCAACCAAGTGCCGATCCGACGCACCCAGGCAAGCCAATATCACAAGCTCAACCCTTGGTGATCAAGTTGCCCGAGAGAGCATCCCGACCTTTGGGCTCGCAGGGGGTAGCCGAAGAGGACGTAGAACTCGCCAAGTACCTAGTGGCACAAACGGATGGTCCCTCTCCTGATGATTTAATTCTCGGGGACAAAGTTCCTTATTTCATCAATAAGAGTCTGCCGATTAGATAAAAAAATTACTGCCTAGAGTGCCGAGTTATGTACATCAGGTACCCCTGAACTTACACTCTGTTCCCCCCGAGGGGACTCGCATTGTATCTCTACGAGTGACAAGTCATGTACATTGATACCTCTGAACTTCTGCTTTGATATTTTGATTGTCATATATCACGTCCTTATTACCTCTGTTAGGTTCTGCTTCAAAATCTATTACCCACACCACCAGTGCGCAGAAGGGTAATAGGCCCATAAAACTTATCCTAATCTATTACTCGTACCAATCGGTGCACAAAAAGGGTAATAGGTCCACAAAATTCCCAAACTAGAAAAATAACCACGTCCATATTACCACTGAGTTGTTTTCCCGTCCATCACAAACAAACTACCCAATACGTAGAACTTCCACGTTGATAGTACCTCTGAGTTGTTCTGTGTATCCTTATTGGGCCTACTCCTACCACGTTCTCATTACCTATGAGTTGGGCGGCTCTACTTTAGACCCATATTTATCATGTCCTCATTATCTCTGAGTAAATATGTTGATTTTATCTCCACTTATTATCAGTACTCGTATCGCTAGTACATAAAAAGGGTAATAAGTCCATAAAAGTTATCCTAATCTATTACTCGCACCATCGATGTACCAAAGAGTAGTAGGTCCACAAAATATCATTCGAATCTATTTGCTCGCATTTCCAAATGCACAAAAGGGCAATAGGTCCACAAAAAGTCCTCCAGTAGGATATTCTTTATTAAAATGCTATATTAAATCCTCTAGTACAAGCTCCTCAGAGTGGAGTGAATGTACCCTGCTTATTCAAAATAAGTTACATGCACAAGACCACATCTCAAAAAAAAGAGAAGAAGGGGAAAGGAAAGTCTATTATTCATCAGCAACACATAGCTTGAAGAGAACGCCTTCCAGCTGCGCAGTTGAGCGCTCAATTCTCAGTCTGGCTCGAGGTTCAGCTTCCTGTGATAGCTTTTCAGTATCCTCAAGATGTGTATGAGCCTGCCAATTTTCCTCTAGTTTCTTCAGTGCACCCTCTAGAACAGTAGAGGTTCGTATGACCTCATCAGTCTCCTTACAAATCCTCTCTCTCTCTTTCCTAACGAGTGGCTTGGAGCTCATTCCCCAGAGATGTCAGCCAGGCTTGGAGCTAGAGGAGCTGCTCGTTAGTTTCGATCATAGTACGAACAGTGATCTCCTCGCGAGTCAAGCAGATCTCTCCCTCTCGGCTCAGCTTGTCATATTTAAGGGACAACTTCTGGAGGTCCTTCTCCAAAGTGGGCTTGGTCGTCTCTTGAACAGCCTTCACCTTTTCTACTGCTTTTATAAGGAAAGCGTGCTCCTGCTCCACCGCAGCAGACACATCGACTTGCCGCAGTTTTCGTAACTGGATTAGGCACTGATTAGCCTCTGCCAGCTTATGCTCCAGAAGGACGACCACCCCTTTTCCAACCAAAAGCGTCTTCAGCAGGTCATCTAGCCTTGGGCACAGTGACGGGCCACGACAAATGAAGTCCCTCTCCTAGAAGTAGCTTCAACCCCTCGTTTTAGATGGGGTAGAAGCTCTCAACTATATCCCTCGATGATTCGTCTAGATTCTCCAAGGATGACGGTGTTTAAGGAATATCATCCAAGGAACCTGAAGATGTGTGAGAAGAAGGCATAGCAGAGCTTGACGACCCTGTCAAAAGGGAACCAAACTCTGAGCGACGAGACTCCCGTAAAGCAGCAATCTCTTCTTCCGCAGCCCGAAGAAACTGAAGACTAGGCAGAGTGGAGAGTTCAATCTCCGAAGAAGAGGCTTCAATGAACCCTACATCCACCGATGCGGGTATAGGAATCATCGCCTCAACCATTGGTACTTCTGGTATAAGCGGCTCTGAACTCGGCTCAGCGGGGTTCTTTTCGACTTAAAGGAGGGGAGGTCTATTTCCGCTCTTCGGTAAGAGGTCCGCCCCGACATCGTCCGCTATCTCCTCCTCCGCGGCCACATCCGCCATCGGTAGTGGAGAGGCAGGTCCTGTAGGTCCGGAATAACCAACAATCAGCTTGACTCGAAGGATATGAAGAAAAAGAGCGAATGAACCTCCTTGTCGGTAAGAATATGACATAGCTTACTAGGGGAGGGCGGTGGAGACCGTGGCTTGCTCTGGACAGTCATAATTCCTCCCACTGCTCCCATATCCTCATCTACAGCAATATTCGAATCACCTGCATCTGTCACTCCAGTCCCGGTCAACCCGAAAGGAGGTGTAGCTGTGTCGGTTGCAACCAACTGAGACCCTGTAGCCTTGATATTTGATTCTTTAAGGCTTGCACCTTCTTTGACCAGAGTGCCCGTAACTGGAGGAATCTCAAAAACAGCATCGGGTTTCGGAGGGTTTATGTCTGTAAACCCCCTAAATTTTTACTACAATTTTTATTTTTGGTGTTAAATTTTTTCGTATTTATACGTCGCGTACGAGTTCGCATTTTTTGTATTTGCTCGTCGAGTACGAATATGTGTGAGGTACATATTTTATAAAAAATATTCTATTATGGAATTCAAATTTCATATGGTAAATATTTTATTTATTTACTTATATTATCTTTATTATTCGATTTACAAACTGCATCGATTTAGTATAAAAAAGAGAGCTATTTACTTTTATTATACAAATATAATTGATAATTTCAAAAATGATGTTTTACATAAATAATCTTTTACATACGAGATACATGACTTTAAATTCATTATATTTTCGAAAATTATTTAATATTAATATTTTATTATTCGAAAAAGTATTTTAAAATAGTGTTTTGGTTTAAACTTAATTAATTGTGATAATTTAAATTTGAGAAGATTTTATTGACTTTATTTTAAATAGCTTTTATTTGAAAATGGAACTTATCTATGTAAATTAAGATTAGATTTATCTAAAATTGAATTTGGATTTGGATTTGATTGGAGTAATTTTTAAATTAATTTGAATTTAATTATGAAATTATCTTATGGGCGTTTAAACTATCCTAGTCTTTATCCTTATGGGTTCCCACCTCCTATAAAAGGAGAGGTACTTGCCCACTTTTTCTCCATGAACTCCACAACATCAAATTTCTACCCCATTGTGCATCATGTCCGTGCGTTCCATCCACTATATTTTCCAGTACATATACATCATTCTTTTTCGTGTCCGACATGCCGGACTCAACCTTATTTCCGTGTCTCGTAGGACAACCACCGACCCTTCTCTGTCGTGTCAGGACAGTCCCCAACACGACAACACAACCCTACCCCTATGCCTCACCCCGACTCAACTCCTCCCCCGTCACCACAGCCACCGCATCCCTCCTCACGCCGACTACCGCCGCAACCACATCGTCACCACCATCGATCCCGGACACAATCCATCCCCATCCTCCTCGTACCCTGTCCACCGCTTGCCCGGCAGTATCCCCGTCTCCACCATCACCACTGACAACATCATCTCAACCCCGTCATCATCACCATCCCCATCACCAGCATCGCCTTCATCCACCAGCATCATCCGACCTTCGCCAGTACGATCGAACTCCCGGCCACGCACCGCCACCGCCATTATCTCCTCCTTCCTGCAGCCTCGACCTCTGCCACCACATACACCGTTATCAACCACGACCAAAAGCCGCCATCTCCCAATACCACCGTCGTTCAGCATCTCCTTCCCGGCCACCCAAAAATCACCCACCGACACCAACAGTCGACGCCACCCCCCAAATTAAAAAAATAATATATATAATAGAAAGGAACACGCACAGCCATCGGCCACTCACCTCGGCCCAGCCCTCGACGACGAGTCTCCCCCGACCGACGCAGCACCACATCGAGCCCTCCAGCCGACATGCCTCCGTAGCGCCCCTCCGTCAGCGATTCTTTCGCGCATCCCCGCTGTCGGGTGAACCAGCACTGTTGCTGGTGCCCTCTCGCCAGAGCAGCCGCCTTCGCCGAGCTCGACCGACGCGCCACCGCCTTTCCTTTCGCTGACCGTCGATTGCCCCAACCATGGTCGACCGCCCATATTTTGCCGGTCCAGATCTCGACGACCGCGGCGCCTTGCTGCTGGCCACCCCCTTCGGCAGCACCGTCGGGATCCACCATCCATCGACGCCCATCTTCTTCCTCCCTCTCCGACTTGGATCCGCCATCGCGGCCTCGATCATCAACGTCTAATGCGTCCGCCTCACTGACGCCGCTAGACCACACCACCCCGTGGCCGGAGCTCCGCCCTTCCGCCGCCAGGCCGAGTGCCCGCGCCGGTGTTCCCCTCAGGTGACCCCCTCTTCTCTCCCACTTCCCCTCTTCTTCCCATCCCTTTCTACCTCTCAAAATTTTTAAGTTCCTCACCAAACCCCTCTCATCTGCTGCTTTTGTTTCTTTTTTTTCTTCTTTTGTTTGTTGCTGGCTATTGTTTTCTCTCCCTCGAGGGAAGAGAACACCAGTTGTATCAATTTTATTTTTGTGTGTTTTATAGTTTCTTGTTGTTTTTTATTTTTATTTATTTATTTTACATTATTTGTTTTATTATTATTAC
Source organism: Iris pallida (assembly GCA_029216955.1). Lineage (NCBI taxonomy): Eukaryota > Viridiplantae > Streptophyta > Magnoliopsida > Asparagales > Iridaceae > Iris > Iris pallida. Next base: position 19,840,407 of record JANAVB010026999.1, on the reverse strand, counting down.
TAGTTATCCAATATTGATGTATAGATATTATAGTATAACAGTAGGATATAATTAATATTATGATTATTTATTTTGTTCTATGATCTGTGTAAAGAGAAAACATATGTTCTGGGTTAGATGGTTAGGTGGTTTCCTCTCTTTAGTATTCTAGTAGTTTTTTTACTTTTGTTTCATTAACAGTATTAATATTAGCTAATAAATTTTTTTTGTATATATACAATATGTACCAGTATTAATATTATTTTGTTACTAAAATACTTATTGCTATCATAAAAGATAGGTATTGGCCTACATTGATTTCAAACTGAGAATTCAAAATTTTATTTTTTGATCCTTCAAGTATTCATATAGACATATATTTGACTAATAAAAATATATTTTCCAAATTGTGTATAAAAAGTATTTTCAAGTATTAACGTTAAATTATTGTATAAAAAATTATTTTCTAAAATTTCTATCTTCTTTCTCTATAATTTCTCCATGAGTATCACCATTGACCACAACTACTCACGCGTTCCTATTTTTCCCACAAATTCAGGCCATGTTCGTATGGACCTCGGTTAATGGACAAAACATGACGTCTTGATCATCGCACCACACCAGGCAAGAAACCTTGCCTTTACTGTTTACTTTCTTGCTCAATATCATGCATGTTTTATTTCTTATCAAATTGTTCTTTCAAAACTATATGTAGATGCAAATTACTATATTTTATGCAATTGGCTTAGAGTTAAGTGACTATCATATGTTTAGAGCATCTCATAAACTGTCACGATGTGCCACATATTGTGTGTGAGTTGTGAGTCGCATATAGATACGGACTTGCATGCTGACTGATCATTGGTGCGTACAGGCCGTACGTTAGGATATAACTGCTAATAGATTGTGTAGAAGACTTGGCAGTTATTAAGGATTAAACAGTATCGTGGAGTCGACACATGTATAGTATCATGGGGAGGGAGGAGACAGTTATTAGCGTAGGGGCTACATGTTCAGTACACACATAGATTTGGGCCGATAGTGTCTCGTATGAGCGCTACTTACTGCCCCGGGGCCGATAGTGACTCGGATGAGCGCTACTTTCTGCCCATAGCCGATAGTGTCTCTTATGAGCGGTACCTTCTGCCACTCTCTCTCTCCATCTATGCTGAACACCTAAGCTCCTGCGTAGAACGTTGTCTTCTAAAGTGCATTATTCCACATAGAATGGTTAGGAACCTTTACGCATGTATATTTTCTATTAAGCTCTTACTATTCAGTTTATGGCATGATATTATGTGTCTTGTTACGTCCTTCTGAGGACCTGGTGATCTTTCCAGGTATGTGTTTCGTGATTTCTTACAGGTGCTCTAGCTGAAGCCGTTCCTTCCTTCGCGACGATTGCACTCGGACTGTGCTTGCTTCACTTAACAAATTCTTCCTTGTATATTTCTTATTTTAAATTCTTGGTAGTGGATATGTCTCCGCCCAACGTTTGTACAAATGACTATTTGATCATATCATTAAACCTTAGTAGTTGTGGATGAGATTTATTTAGTTTGTCATAGCTTTCCACATTTCACAGCTTAAGTATACGTACGAACATCTCTTATACTCGTACGTATACAGCTGGCATGATACGTATCTAGTCCCAAGTATTTTGGGACGGGGGCGTTACAATGTCTTCCAAAGCCTGCACAAAGAAAAAAAAGAGAAATAATAAGATTAAATCCCAAAAGTAACATGGTGGTCGGCCGGAATGAAACTTACCTCCGGGAAGGTTTCGGCATCACTGCCCTCTCCCGCGAGGTCAGAACCTCGATTCCTAAACGCAACCCATTTTGAGAACGAGGCCTAGTAGCAACGGAAGGTTCGCGCTTACTTCGCTTAGGCAAAGGACTTGGCACAGGGGAAGGCAAGCGCATCATCGGAGTACTTGCAGGGACAATAGATAGTTGTATTCATCCTCTTCTTCCGTATCAGTAAAATCAGAGTCAGAGACTTCAACGGCCTTCGTCTTCCTTGCCCGGTTCCTCTTTTTGGATTCCTCGCACTTTTCTGCTAGCTTAGTACCGGTTATGAAACTGGTACTCGCATCAAAGTCATAGGAAGGCCCATTCACAGAGACATGGTGGAGGGCTGCCATGTATGAGATGCGCGCCAAGCCCCCGGTATCGGGAAGATAGAAAATGGTTGAGTACAGACAACACTGTAATAATGCCAGGCCCGGATACCATCTAGGACGCCGCCCTCATAACCCAAGCAGGGACTCGGGTTGTCCAAAAACAACTGGCAGTACCCGAATTGTCTAGAGTACCTGCTGGGCAAGTAAGGTTCCAATAAGGCAACGTTACGGTTGCGGTACACCAGATGTGCATGACGGATATTCTGCAACCAACGGAACATCTTCTCGGATAGAATATGGGGCGCGACACTACCATCAAGATAACGACGCCTCATTTCCTTATCAGTGAAAGGCGGGACCGACACAAAGGAGTAGTTGTCCACCTGTGCGAGTGCTACACGGCATTCGAACATGGTCAAACAGGTCCAAGGCATATCATAATATTGATAGATAAATGCATCGTTAATTGTCGCGTTCCCCTCAGGGCCAGGTCACATCAGGGAGGGGCAACGCATTAGCAGCCACCCCATCAGATAGTGGTAGGGTAGCTCAATTCGGTTAAAATCCTTCGTAACTTCGCGAGCTCTGGTTCTGGCCGTAAATATACGAAGGCTCCAATGGATTCTGCCTACCATGGCTGGGAATAGAGCTAGCCTGCCTCCGAAAACTAACTTGACAGCAGGAAGGATCAGGTTGCGGCTGATTCTCTCAATTGAACCAGTGCCCTCCGAGACCACACAGATCCTCAGCCATATCATCAGAAATTCAGCCAAGATGGCCTTATTGGACAAGGGTTGAGTATCTTGATAGAAGTAGCTGAATGTGTCGGACTGGCTTTCGAATCTGTCACCAGAAGCTTTGGGCCTCTTGGCACTTTGCACCTGAGCATCCACTCCTACATGAGTCTGAGGGCTTCGAGGGACAACTCGGCCCGAGGCGCCAAGGTCGAGCAAGTAACTGACCCAAGCCTTTGTGTGAGGAAGGGTCCCCTTAGAACTTTTATCCTTCTTCTTTGACATTTGTTGACAAGTGCTATGATGACATAACACCTCCCGGTAAACGATAAGGAACCCGGGAAACCGCCGCTCTAATCCCTCAAACTCCGCATTCATGGGGGTATACTCTTCATAAACTTTATCTCCCCAGGGCAACTTGGAGACGTCATGCATCTCGTGAAGGGCGAGCCCCATCTCCCCAGCAGATGTATAAAAGGTCCACGTACGACGATTGTACATCGCAAGGAGCGTTATGAATAGCATTGCGTTCATAGGAAGACCATAGCAAGTGCCCCTTATGGCATAGTAGAGACCGAGCTGCTGTAAAGTATCCCCATAAGTCGATAGAATCCAGAGCGTCAACTTGACCCATAGAGGGGAACGACACATCCATTTCTGCAGCGACAGTCTACCCGTGGGATATGATCCTTTACGGACAATCTGGTTCAGAAAGGTGTCGGCCTCAGATAATCGGTTATTAGGCCTCAGGTCATTTATAAAACTACCGGTGGCTAGCCCAACGACAGAACAACTGACCGACTCCCTGGTCGCGACCGCTGATCGCACTCGTCTATTATAATGGGGTCCGCCATTCGCCTCTCGATAGGCACCATGTTGAAACTTGACAGGGTCCTGAGTTATGGGGTCCTGAGTCCTGAGTTATGGGGTCCTGAGTTATGGGGTCCGCCATTCGCCTCTCGATAGGCACCATGTTGAAACTTGACAGAGAGAAATGACATTCCATCTGAGGAAGGTGAATCGATAGCCCATTGGAAAGAAAATCCCAGCTCTCAAATAGCTCCAGGGTACGGGGGTTCGAGACAACTATAGCATCTTCGAACAAAAACGCGAGCTTCAGATGAATATCCCCTAGCTTCCCAGAATTCATCATACTGAGTAAGTAAAAAAATGATTGGTTTCTGATCTCCCTTAACTTAGCCTCAGGTTGATTGCGGGTGATCAGAGTTGACATGTGTTCTGATCTCCCTTAACTTGGCCTCAGGTTGATTGCGGGTGTGAGATGGTCAAGTCTCACACCTCACGCAGATTGGGAATATCCTATCAAGAGCTCCCCCGATGGAGCTATGGGCAAGTTCACTGCAAAGGACAAAGAAAAAGTAAAGTTAGAAGAAGTTCATCTCTCCAGCCATATAACCTAGCCAAACAGAACCCATACGGCTTAAAGAGCATAAGACGCATGCGGCCAGGTCATATAGTGCTCATGCGGCTCAGTCGTGAGACACTTATGTGGATCAGTCATGAAGTGCTAATGCGGCTCAGTAATAAGGCACTTATGAAGCACTCATGCGGCTCAGTCATGAAGTGCTCATGCGGCTCAGTCGTGAGGCACATAGGGGGTTCATGCGGCTCATTCATGAAATGTTCATGCGGCTTAGTCATGAAGTACTTCGGTTCAAAACATGAGACACCCATGCGGCTCAATCAGGAGGCACTTATGCAACACAGTTATGCAACATTCATGCGGATCAGTCCTGGGTCACTTATGCGGTTCAGGTTCGAATGTGCAGCGCTTATGTGGCTAAGCCCATGCGATCCTATCATACAGAACACATGCGGTCCAACTGAGATAGGACACGCATCGACCAGGCTTAAAGCACAGAAGGTGATATAGCACAGGCCCGTGCATAAAATATGCGATATGGCATCCAAAATTTCAGTCGTCATCTTCCTACTGTCCTTACCTTTGATAGGGGGTGCACGTCGAAATGAATGGAAGGAGAGCCCGCTGCTCTCGACGTAGAGGCAAGTCCCTTCCCTTTAGTCGCAGCACCAGTCGACTTGGAAGCTTTTGGAGCCATTGAGACAGGAAGATGAAGACAAAAGAGAAGAAGGTAAAAGAGAAAAATCTCTCTTCAAATGACCCCTTTTTATAGAGTTTCTAAAGAGTACCGCTTCGATTCTCGAAATCATTAAAGATAATAATGACGTTTGGGAATTTTATCCCTAGTAACCGTCGGCTTTATCTCGAAAAGAGATCCTAAATCCAAAATCTAATTAAGAAATTAAATACAGCAGTGACGGCTGGCAGGCTAGATCGTCTCTTTCTATGCGGCTCAAGATTTCCCTGCGGCTTGAGATCTCTTTGCGGCTCAAAAATTCTCTACGACTTGAAGACTCCCTGCGGCTTGACATATCTCCATGCTTCTTATTTAAAGTATTCCAAATTTGCAATTTGAAAACTTTGAAGGGGACCTTGTAGAAGCATGAAAAATATGGGGTTCATGCGGATCCCAATTTGCCGCATATATACTTTGGGCCAAACCGGTCCGCATAAAGGAGAGCCGCATGACAGATTCAACACCTTATGCGGCCCGTCGACAACCAGAATTATTCGAGCCGCAGAAGAAAAGATATACGGCCAAGTGGATCAGTTCGTCTGATAAAGCTGACAAGTTTTGTCAAAACTGACAAAAATGACAGCTCTGACACTCTGACAAAAAGATAAGACGTGAGACATCACCAAAAGCAGGGTTCATACGATTTCATACGGCCAGAAGGAATGTTACCCAAGCCTCGTGAACCTTATGCGGCTTAAACATATGCGGCCCCAAAGTCTCCGAACTTCATGCTGCCAAGGGCGACTGTGACCCAAGCCGCATGAGCTTTATGCGGCCCAAAATACAGAATCTATGCGGCTTAAAAGTCCTTAAGCTATATGCGGGCCAAGGAAGATAACGACTTAAGCCGTATGAGTCTCATGCGGCCCAACATGGTCAAAAACTGAGAGACTCATGCGGCTCAAAATGATTCCTATCCTGCGATAGGACACGTGGCAGGCTGACCAAGTCTCAACCACCCAGATTTGCTGCCACAAAATTCCAACAAATTAACAGTTGGCGGCCAAAGAGTGGGTCTTCACGTGCTGATTAGCCACGTGGCCATAGGCCATCTATGCGGCTCAAAATACATACCACTATAAATATCAGGGTGCCACACACCTATAAAAGGCTGGCAACCTTCGAAAGTTAATTTCTTCAAGAGCTAAAGACTGCGTCAGATAGTCCACGGAGTAAGGCAGAGTTGATACACTTTTCCGAGCCTCCACCGTCATCCCCCCAGAATAAAAAACTAAACAATTGTACTTAGATTGTTTCCTAGAATTTCTTTCTAGGCTTTTCTTTATACAAGCGAGTTTGCAATCAATTTTAGTGTTTTGTAATACATGTCTTTGATTTTTTATGGAAAACATCTCATCCAAGATTTATCCATCTGTATAACAAATTAAGATTTATCATGACTAGCAAGAATAATATTTTAGTATTTGACTAAGATATCTTGCTTATAAACCACTGACCTATATAGATTCAGATTCTTTTACATATAGTTACCCCTATATTTTAGTATTTGACTAGCAAGCATGAAATTTCAGAATTTGATCTATATAGACTCAGATTATTTTATCGTATGCTTCAATATAAATATGACACTCTTCTGTTTGAAGACCCTATGTTTCAGATGACCTATTTGTGTCTTGCCTATGTTTCCAGTAACAGGGGCAATAACAGAGCCTAGCAGTTGCAAATGGATTTAGAAGAGACTTTCCATATCCATTTGTTCTCACATCACATACCAGAAATAACATCCTCATAACAGAGCCCCTTTTCAATATATATTCTGTTGTCCTAGGATCGAAATTCTGTATTTGAATTCTGATATATATACACTGAGCACTCGGGATCAAAATTCTATATTTGAATTCTGTATTTGTAGTGCTAGGATCAAAATTTCGATTTCTCCTAACACTAAGCACTCGGGATCAGAATTCTGATCCTAGCACTTCTTTTCTGTCTAACCTGCCCACACATTAATTGCTAACTCAATCATAAATCCTAACTTTATATCCCAAAACCTTAACACAATACATATATTTAATTATGTATATATATAACACAAATATTAAAAGGGGCTACATGTCTGTAAGTTACTAAATAAACATATCCTTGTGTGTCCAAAATGACATACCAAACCTACAACACATGCCAATGCTATTCGACTCCCCTAAATTACTAATACAAAATTACGCAATTGTATAAATATCAAATGTCTGTCATTGAAATTATGCATGCAAATTTGTTAATTTATTATCCAACACATAACAACATACGAAGAGAAGAATCCAAAATTTATTATATGAAGAGAACTTCATCGAGCAAGTTATACATAAATTCATCAAATTATACCTTCAATGCCTTCAACTGGAGGAGATTTGCTCACTTTATGGCTGATTATTCCTAATTTCTGCATAACACTAATTAAAAAAAACTCTTAGAACCCTAACTGCAAACTTGTCGCACAAAACAAATTAGAACATAAATTAGGAGAAATTAGAAAATAGGACACAAATGCTAACCCTAACCCTAATCTAAACAGAAATTAGGACAAAAATCATATGGATTCTCTATGGGACAGAAATTAGGGCAAAACAATGATAGAAATTAGGACAGAAATTCTAACCCTAACCCTAACCCAAACAGAAATTAGGACAAAAATCATATGGTGGACAAAAATTACAACCCTAACTGTAGCATAACCCTAAACTTATAGAAAATAGGTAAAAACTTACAACCCTAAACCTAACCTAAACTACATACGTTGTCGTCGTTGGACCGCCGTGGAAGAGACTCGAGGGTTTGATAGGCTCGAAAAAGTGAGAAGGAGACACGAGGAATAAGAGGGTGAGAGTGAGGAAGTGGCAGAGGGAGATGCGGGAGTGGAGGCTCGAGAAAATGAGAGGAGAGATCGGGAGAGGAGGGAAACGTTCTCTCTGAAAGTAAAAAAGGAGGAGAGAGAAGACGAAAGCGGAGAGGGTTTTATAATCGATGGGACGCGGGAATTGAAAAGTTAGAGCGGGGGTTCGAGCGGCCAAAATAGTGGATTTTATTAACTTTTATAACGTCTGATTCAGACAATGTTACATATGTTCTAATTTTACATAACATTTAGCGCCAAAAAACGTTATCATAGGCCAAAAACTCTTTATACCCGTCATATTTTATGTTGTTACGGAAATTATGTAACGTTTATAAATGAACCATTGTAATAAACTATTTTCAAACGTTATAGTAGGGTCTTTTTCTTGTAGTGAAGGTAAACTATCCATCTAAGTGTAATGCACTTGAAGACTACTTTGGAATCGCACAGGTAGGTAAGGAGTGATATTAGCGTCAACTAATATCGTGAATATATTTGCATATTCCCGTCCAATCCGGAGACTAATCCCTAGACGATAATGGAATATCCACTAGTATAGCCTATACCATGGCAACACTAAGGCTAATGAGGATAGGGTAATCTCGTGCACCTACTAATAGTATTCCCCACCAAGGATACGCATAAGAGGAGCCTATGCGATTATTTTATTTTCAATATATGGAAAGAGTGTAAAGAGACTGTTTGCGTATGCGTTTCATTAATCTTATGAATCCTATATCACAATCAAGACTATTACAGTGTCAATGAGATGTTTTTAATGCGTCGAGTTATCGGATTACCTTATGTTTGTCACATTTAATCTTATATGATGTTCGTGAGATTTTTCTTACAAATAGATCAATAAATGTCACGCCCCGAGTCGGCGATCGTTCGTCCCCGGTGTTATATTTGCCGATTCAATCGTCCTCGCTAAGGCGTGATGCCGTACGAGTCTGGAATTGCACTCGTACAAGGCATGAACGTTACGTTGAGTTTCATATTAATACGCCAAGTTGAAACTTCACAAATCACATCAGAATATAAGACGCAGTATAGGAAGATAGAAATTTGCTTTTTCATTCATAGCTTGCAACGAAGTGCAAGTCATAATTATATTGGATGCCGTTGCAGCTACATTGATTGAAAACGAAATAAAACATACTCGACAAGCTGCCTGAAGTAACACTTTCCGTTCCATACATTCGCCCCTTTATAGGTAAGTCGTCGATTGAATTAGCTTCAAAATACTTCAGCATAGAAAGAGCTTCAAAATGCCTCTCCGCACTTCAGCTTCAGTTTAGTTTAGAGCGCCCGCCGCACCTGAGGAAATTGGGGGAGGGGATTAGCACACTTGCTAAGTGGACGAGACGAACCCACTCGTCTAAACTGACTCTGATTGTTAAGATAGGCATGCTTTAGAGTTGTCTTTCTATTTAGAACTAAATGAATTTAGTTCATGTCGATAGCCATCTTTGAGTAATAAAGCATATAGTAAAACATAGCAGTTTATCACATTTCTTACCACGGCCGTGCTCGTCCATGCATGAAAACAGAGATAATATTTACACCTGCATAAGACAATAGGTGAGCATGCTACTATCTTATATGCGCGGTCATTGATGTTACACATCACGTGGGACTATCTCAACGGTATTTTGGCCCGTTCAGTCTAGGTTGCAAGCCTGACTGACGGTCCCGCAATGCATCAGTGCTGAAGCACGATTATTCATTCCCCCTAGCTCGATTCGATTCCGATGCCCTGAACACCGATTCAAGGAAAATCAACTTGTGCACAAGCTGTCCATGACCATGCCAATGTGTGAACAGTTTAATATATGCAACAGTTTTGTATAGCGCGGACAGTATTGAACGACATTATCATTTTTTCCCAACTCATGCAATGATTTATTTTCCCCAAAGCCGTACTCCCGATTTAGCATCCCATAGGCACCAAATTGTCCGAGGCATCATAACCCACGATCGACGTTTCATATTATTTTGCAGCACGTGAAATAGTTTATCTTTTTACTAGAACCTTAAACTTTCGAGTTTATGTGATAGACTTGTATTTTTTAGAGTAGATTACTCTAAATCGATACATTTTTCCCGAGTTCTTGACCTTAGTAGATTGGCATGCAATTAACTTGGCATCGTTCGATTTGAATGAATTCGAGGCAAGGAATTAGTTTGCAGGACAGAGTAGAAAAGAAGGGGGCGAACCACCCACCGGTTACTCTGCTCGTGCCAATCGTCGAAGCGCTTCACAATGTCAAGCTTTAGTTATGCGAGCTCCTGTAATGGCACCAACACTTTGTTAGAATTCTTTCTTTTTCCCTTGCTTCAAAATTTGTAATTGCATCCCGGAAAACGATGCGAAAGCACTTCATCAAAACCCAACGGCAAAAGCTCTAAGAAAACCATACGGCGGTCCGGTCCCGTCGAAGGGACTCTTATATAGATCTCACTCGCCGAGACGCAGCCCACTGCATCTAGGACTTATTCCAACAAAAGTCGTTCCATTAGTTGGATCGATTCTCGTAACATCCGTCCAAATCGATTTGATCGATGCCGCAATGTGTTATCGTTTACCAAGCTTAGCGATCGAGTCAGATGGCAATCTAAGTTTCCGGTCGATCTGACTCGGCATAAGCATATTATGAAGTTCCGTCGCCTATCGAAAGCAGGGCGCTACATAATATACCACTAAGAAAAAGTTTCATCCCGAAACTTATGAACAAGGGTCTGACCTTAATTTAGACAAACAATGCAGGGTATTTGTCTTTCATCTCTGCCTCTCTCTCCCACGTTGACTCCTCAACTGAATGGTTCCGCCAATGCACGCGGACCAAGGACATCGACCGATTTCGTAGCACCTTCTCCTTGCGGTCCAAAATTTGAATAGGCTCCTCCGAGTAAGACAAGTCAGTACGTAGCTCCAACTGATCGAAGCTAACCACATGACTTGGATCGTACACGTATTTTCGAAGTTGTGAAACGTGGAAGACATTGTGCACATCAGCCAAGGCAGGAGGTAGTACGATCTGATAAGCAACCGTTGCAACTCGCTCGATGATCTCGAAGGGGCCTATAAATCTCGGGCCCAACTTGCCTTTAACGTCGAACCGCATGATACCGTGCATGGGCGTTACTTTTAGAAACACATGGTCCCCGACCAAGAACTCTAGCGGTCGTCGACGAAGATCTACGTAGCTCTTTTGTCGACTTTGTGCGATGCAAAGTCTATCTCGAATCAAGCGGACCTTTTCGACGGCCTGCTCCACTAGTTCCGGCCTAAGCACTTGTCGCTCTCCGACTTCATCCCAGCATATTGGCGAACGACCCTTCCTCCCATTGAGCGTTTCGTATGGAGCCATCTGAATGCTCGACTGGTAGCTGTTGTTATACGCAAACTCCGCAAGCGGCAAATGCGTATTCCAACTAGTCTTTAAATCGATCACACACAGACGCAGCATATCTTCTAAGATTTGATTTACTCTCTCCGTCTGAACGTCTGTTTAGGGGTGGTACGCCTAACTAAAATTTAGTTTGGTCCCTATCGCCGCTTGTAGGCTCGTCCAAAAATGCGATAGGAATCGCCTGTCTCTGTCCGAAATTATTGAGGTCGGTACCCCGTGCAGTCGAACAATCTCGTCGTCGTAGATTTATGCTAACCGATCGACACTCCATCCTACTTTAATTGCGATGAAGTGAGCCGACTTGGTCAATCTATCAACAATGACCCAAATTGCATCATTCCCCCACGGCGTCTTCGGAAATCCCACAATAAAATCCATCGAGATGTTGTCCCACTTCCACTCGGGAATGACGAGGTTCTGCAGCTCTCCGCCAGGGCTTTTAGTGTTCCGCCTTCACTTGCTGACACGCCATGTACTGCGATACGAAAGTAGCCACGTATTTCTTCATGTCGTACCACAAGAAGTTTGTGCGCAAGTCCCTATCTTGGTGCTTCCAGGATTTAACGAGTACTTCGTATAATGTGCCTCCATCAGAATTTCCTTCCTGAGTTCACCAGTTTCAGTAATACAGAGCCTTCCCTTTAGTCGCATCGTCCCGTCTCCATCTTCCGTAAAGTCAGTCGCCCTTCCTGTTGGAATCAGCTCGCGCATCTTCTTTAGGAATGAGTTGTCCTTCTGTGCGGTCTTTATCTTGCTAAGCAGGCTCGATCCTAACTTTAGCTGAGCTAGGTGCAGGTGTCGATACTCAATTCCGATTTCGATACCCATCGCTTCAAGGTCTCTCCGTATCTCCTTATTTATGGCTAGTGTTCCCATAAACATTCTGTTAAGCGCGTTGGCTACCATGTTTTCCTTGCCCGGCGTATACTCGATCGTTAGCTCGTAATCTTTTATGAGTTCGAGCCAACGTCGCTGCCGTAGGTTGAGTTCTCGTTGCGTAAACAAGTATTTCAAGCTTTTATGATATGTGTAGATTCTGCAAGCCACACCATAGAGATAGTGCCGCCAGAGTTTCAACGCAAACACGATCGCCGCCAATTCTAGGTCGTGCGTCGGGTAGTTTTTCTCGTGCTGCTTTAACTGCCGTGAAGCGTAGGAGATGACTTTGTCTCTCTGCATGAGTACGCACCCGTGGCCAGTCCCCGATGCGTCGTTGAATATCTGAAAGCCTTTTAGACCGTTTGGAAGTGCAAGGATTGGTGCTGAGACGAGCCGTTGCTTCAACTCTTGAAAGCTGGATTCACAGTCGTCACTCCATTCAAATACTTCTGGGTGAGACGAGTCAAAGGCGACACTAGTTTTGAAAAGCTTCGCACGAATCTTCGGTAGTAGCCCGCTATGCCCAGAAAACTCCAAATATCGCTAGCCGAGGTAGGTCGTTTCCAATCTACCACCGCTTCAATCTTCTTTGGGTCCTCCGCGACACCTTCGACAAAGATTATATGTCCGAGGAATGTCACGCTACTCATCCAAAACTCGCACTTACTCTGCTTGGCATATAGTTTATTTTCACGCAGAGTCTGCAATACCGTCTTCAAGTATCCCACATGCTCTTTTCGATTCTTGGAGTAGATTAGGATATCGTCGATGAACACGACTACAAATTTATCGATTTGAGGTTGGAAGACTCGGTTCATCAGAACCATGAAAGCGGCTGGGACATTCGTCAAACCGAATGACATGACTAGGAATTCGTAATGACCATATCGAGTGCGGAAGACAGACTTTGATATGTCGTCGGACTTGATCTTCAATTGATGATAGCCTGAACGAAGATCAATTTTTGAAAATACTTACGCGCCTTGTAATTGGTTAAATAAGTCATCGATTCGTGGCAAAGTATACTTGTTCTGCACGGTCGCCTTGTTGAGTTTCCGATAGTCGATGCATAGCCGCATCAACCCATCCTTCTTCTTCACAAACAGTACGGGAGCTCCCCATGGAGAGACGCTAGGGCGAATAAATCTACGGTCTAGCAACTCTTGTAATTGCACCTTCAGCTCCTTCAGTTCTACTGGAGCCATTCGGTAAGGCGCCTTTGATATCGGCCGTGTATTCGGAAAGGTGTCGATGCTGAATTCTATTTCTCGATCCGGCGGCATCCCGGACATCTCGTCTGGAAAAAAGTGGGAAAAATCTGCCACAACATCAGTCAGCATTATGTTTGTATTATCCTTCTGCGTGTCTCGAACTGATGCCAAGTATTCCGCGCAGCCGGAACGTAGCATACGCCTTGCCGAGATTGCCGATACCATCATTGCCGTCTTCGAGACCGTACCGCACGAATTTGAGAACTCTGTCTCGCTAGGAAGATGAAACACCACTCTCTTTTCCACGCACTCGATCGTTGCATGATAAGCGCCCAACCAATCCATGCCCAGGATTATGTCGTACTCTTTGATGTCTAGTACGACGACATCCAAGGATAGATTTCTTCCTCCGATGCAAATGTGGCCATCCCTACAAATAAAGTCCGCAGGCATATCGACTCCCGACGGAGTGCTAACGCTAATATTCATATCTAGTGATTGCATGGTTATTTTATTTTCTTTCGCATAATCAGCAGATATAAAGCTATGCGTCGCACCCGAATTGAATAGTACTCGAGCAGGTATATTTTTGTAGAGTAATATACCTGTTACAACGGTATCGGACGCGAATGCCTCATCCCGAGTTAATGCATAAACTCGGCCTTGAGCACCGTAGCGTTGATTCTGCGGGTTGACGGGCACCACAGTTGCGCCGTGCAGTATCGGCGCTTTGTGTTGATTCAGAACGTTCCTTGGTGGGTTGCGTTGATTCAGAACATTTTTCAGGCAATATGTAACTATATGGCCTACCTCGCCACACTTGTAGCAAGATCTTGTGATGCAATCGATGGTTCGGTGCCCACGCCTACCGCATCTATTACAGTATTATCCGCCATGGCCTCGGTTATCAAATGTGTTAGGACGTTTTGATACTCCCGATCCCCCAGCGTCGTTAGATGCTTGTTGAATTGGTTACGGACAACGTGCATGGCTCTATGCGACATGCGGCCAAAGACACGCTCACTGTCGAAAACGGCATTGTAGGATTCACGGTATGTTCGACACCTTTGATTCATGACGTCCCTTCGCAGTTCGTCATTTAGGCCTTGCTGGAAGCGTTCACACCATGCTTCTTTGTTGGGCAGGAAGGTGCCGGCAAATTTTGCCAGTTTTGAGAAGCTCGAGTCATAATCATCGACGGACATATTTCCCTGTTGCAGCATCATGAACTCATCTTCTTTTTGGCGATGGACGGCGCGAGGGATGTACTATTCAAGAAAGGCTTCCTTGAACATTTTTTAGGAAATTGTGGTGTCGGTATCGGCTTCGTAGATTTTCTGCTTCTTAGCTGCCCACCAGTCGTAAGCCCTTAGTTGCAGCTGTAGCGCCGCACACGTTACCTTTTGGGACCCTTTAATGCTAAGCAGATTAAACAGGTCCTCAATCTCCGCGATCCACCCCAAGATCACATCAGGCTCTGCTCGGCCGTTGAATTTTGGTGGATTCATCTTGCAGAACTCCTTTGCCTTGAAAAAGGAAGAAGAATTTATCATTTACGGTTGAGCTTCTTCTTCCTCGTTTTCATCTTGATCACCTTGCTTCTCCTCTGGTACCTCGTCCGTTGCCTTGGTATTGCCCGCCATTTTGCTCACTATCTGAGTCAGGGTGTTCATCTGCTTCTGCTGCACATCAAGTTGGGCTTTAAATTACATCTGAAGCTGTTGTTGCTGTAGTTCCATCAACTGTAGCATCTTCTCCATAGTCGTCTCGCTAGGGCCAGTGCTTTTTGTGCCCGACGTACTATCCACGGTTTGGGTTGTTGTGACGGGATTGTTTCTTTTCTTAGTCATTCCTACAAAACAGAGTAAACTCGTTAGTATTTTTCAAAAATATCGACGGGTTTACCTGTATGGAACTTTTATTTCACGCAGCAGGTCGACAAGCATTCAATCGAGCCATCGCAACGGAAATTCTAACATTGAAACATCTTTCAAAAATCCCAGGATCACAACCCGGCTCTGATACCAATTTGTCACACCCCAAGTCGGCAACCGTTCGTCCCTGGTGTTATTTTTGCCGATTCGATCGTCCTCGCTGAGACGTGATGCCGTACGAGTCTGGAATTGCACTCGTACAAGGCAAGAACGTTACATGGAGTTTCATATTAATACGCCAAGTTGAAACTAAACAAATCACATCAGAATATAAGAAGCAGTATCGGAAGATAGAAATTTGCTTTTTCATTCATAGCTTGCAACGAAGAGCAAGTCATAATTACATTGGATGTCGTTGCGGCTACATTGATTGAAAACGAAATAAAACATACTCGACAAGCTGCCTGAAGTAACACTTGCTGTTTCATACATTCGCCCCTTTATACATAAGCCGTCGATTGAATTGGCTTCAAAATACTTCATCATAGGAAGAGCTTCAAAACGCCTCTCCGCACTTCAGCTTCAGTTTAGTTTAGAGCAGCTGGGGAAATTGGGGGAGGGGATTAACACACTTACTAAGTGGATGAGACGAACCCACTCATCTAAACCGACTCTGATTGTTAAGATAGGCAAGCTTTAGAGTTGTCTTTCTATTTAGAACTAAATGAATTCAGTTCATGTCGATAGCCATCTTTGAGTAATAAAGCATACAGTAAAATATAGCAGTTTATCACGTTTCTTACCACGGCCATGCTCGTCCCCGCATGAAAACAAAGATAATATTTACACCTACATAAGACAATAGGTGAGCATGCTACTATCTTATATGCGCGGTCATTGATGTTACACATCACGTGGGACTATCTCAACGGCATTTCAGCTCGTTCAGTCTAGGTTGCAAGCCTGACTGACGGTCTCGCAATGCATCAGTGCCGAAGCATGATTATTCATTCCCCCTAGGTCGATTCGATTCCGATAACCCGGATACCGATTCGAGGATAATCAACTTGTGCACAAGCTGTCCATGACCATGCCAATGCATGAACAGTTTAATATATGCAACAGTTTTGTACAGCACGGACAGTATTGAACGACATTATCATTTCCCCCAACTCATGTAACGATTCATTTTTCCCAAAACCGTACTCCCGATTTAGCGTCCCGTAGGCACCAAATTGTTCGACGCTTCATAACCCACGATCGACGTTTCATATTATTTTGCAGCACGTGAAATACTCTATCTTTTTACTAGAATCTTAAACTTTCTGGTTTATTTGATAGACTTGTATTTTTCAGAGTAGATTACTCTAAATTGATACGTTTTTCCCAAGTTCTTGACCTTAGTGGATTGTCATGCAATTAACTTGGCATCGTTCGATTTGAATGAATTCGAGGCAAGGAATTAGTTTGCGGGACAGAGTAAAAAAGAAGGGGCCGAACCACCCACCGATTACTTTGCTCAAGCTTTAGTTACGCGAGCTCCTGTAGTGGCACCAACACTTTGTTAGAATTCCTTTTTTCCCTTGCTTCGAAATTTGTAATTGCATCCAGAAAAACGACGCGAAAGCACTTCATCAAAACCCAGCGGCAAAAGCTCCAAGAAAACCATACAGCGGTCCGGTCCCGACGAAGGGACTCTTATATAAAGATCACTCGTCGAGACGCAGCCCGCTGCATCTAGGACTTATTCCAACAGAAGTCGTTCCATTAGTTGGATCGATTCTCGTAACATCCATCCAAATCGATTTGATCGATGCCGCAAGGTATTATCGTTTACCAAGTTTAGCGACGAGTCAGATGGCCATCTAAGTTCCCGGTCGATCTGACTCGGCGCAAGCATATTATGAAGTTTCGTCGCCTATCGAAAGCGGGGCGCTACAATAAATCACTCACAACAACTTGGTAAAATAAGAGGCTTTCATTACTAGAGATAAAGGGTTTATAAAATATTGCTGAGGAAGACCAAGAGAACCCTAAAATCTCATAAAACCCTAAACAGTTAGCAAAAAGAACAGTCAGAATCATTGATCACATCTGCAAGGTCTTGAAGCATCTGCACACCCGAAGCGTGAAATAGTCGACGAAAAGCATCCACTCATCCTTGGACAATTTTCTTTTCCGAGGTCAAGGAAAGAGAATCAAAGTCAAGAGAGGCGCTTAAAGGTTTGGCAATATCGAATAAGAAAAGTTCCAGCACGTCTAAGATCTCCTCCACCATGGATAGCTATGTTTTTGCCAACTTTTTCTTCCTTGAGGTGAAAGGAAGTACTGAAGTTGAGCTCACAACAGATGGTAGGAGCGGTGATGTGACTATAGTGAGGCCTACAGTAGGCAGTCGCAGAGGAGTAGCTCGCTTCGGTTTATGAGAGGGTTTATCAATAGAAGTCTTCTTTGAGGCCATTGAGGAAACGGTGCAGGAAGATTGGTTCTATTTTGCTATTTATAAAGCAATTTGCTGACCCTTCATTCTCCTCAAATGAATGCTCTGGGAGATAAAACATTCCAAGAAGAATGTAAAAGTCGGCTTAGTAATGATGATGAATCTATTTAATGAGAACTAAGCTATTATGAGGGGCACAATTCCCGAAGAAGCATCTAAAGTTCATTTCATAATCAAAGCTTATATGGTTCATGCATGAACCAAACATAGATTTCTGCAGATCAACTCACATCATTCATACACTGGCATTTTGAGAAGTTTTAAGGGGATTTTGAGATTCAAATAAGGATATTTGAAGAAGACGCATAGGCAATATGCACCTTAAAAATAAAAATCTATATGCGTCATTCATGAATCAAATACATGATAATCCAAGTCTTATGCAGCAAAGAATTCTCAACAGCATTTCCTAACAGTAATGACCCCTTTTTAACTTAAAGGGTTTTATGCTGCAGTTTAATAGTCTCAAAGGTTATTCAGATAAAATTTTAGGAAAATTGATAAGTACAACAATATGACACATGCATCTGAGTAATTTGACAGATTTTATGCATCCATATACTTGGGTGACTATGTTCTTTACAAATTCATTTAAAAGACAATAATATTCATGCGACAAAAACGACATTTTATGATGTACCAATTTTGGTTCGATGTTGGAAAGTTAACAAGTAAAGTTGTATCAGATGCATCTTCTGCCTAAACAAAGACTCAGTTTATGTATCTGATAACCCTATGCGACTAGCTAACTGGAAGAGTCTTCACATTCTGGTTCATTATTGTTGTTGAGGATCATGCTTTTCGGTAGGGTCATATGACTGAATTCTTTCCATAGATTTGTGCAGCCAAGATCTTTCTATATCATTGTTAAGTTTCATGCGTAATAGGGAGTCAAACGTCATCGTAGAGGCAGTAATTCTTCAGAAGTTGAATAGGAGCTTATGTAGCAAGATTGAAATTACAGTAAGAAACAAAATAAAATTTTTATTTGAAAACTAAAACTATGATACATATAATGGAGATCTATTACATTTTAGATTTTTATTCTCAAGTCGTGGTTACATCAGACGGAGATCTATTACATTTTGGGTCTTCTCCATTAAGTCCTCTATCCGTACGAGCCATAAGACATAGAAAATGATGTACTGAAGGATAATGTGAAGATGGTGAGCATTCCTATAGGTTAGGTACTCTGACCCTTGCATTCTCGTGTAAGTGCCAAACCTCAGTCAGATGCTAGTGCATCTACCAGCATGGGCTCCCCTTTATATCATTGGCAGTGTATTTCGGCAAGAGAACACAAAATTGGGCATGCATAAAGCCCTTTTCTCATCGTCGACTACCAATACTGTCATCATCGCCAGTATTTTGATTGGGATTCAAACCCAATCTTATCACAGATGCTACGATAGTGAAACCAGCCAGTTGCAAGCTTCGTCAGATGGGTCCAACAGCTAGCTGGGTCTCAGGACTGCAAAAGTCCACTATGTAATGTGTTGAATCATGTCGAATTAGACATGTTAGGATGTTCTTCCAACCTCCATCTGAGCTCCAGTCATACAAGGAGTATCATGAAAATGTGACAAGTTCAAAAGGGAGTAAGGCACATAAAGTCAGTTGTACCGCATAACAGCAAAAGACGCATATGAAAACGTAAACATTTCATGCGCCTAAGAATTGCAAAGCAACAGTACTCTCTAGCAGCACAATGTTGACAGTCTTGCCTATGTGTACAGTAGATTTTCTATTTTTATAATACATCTTTCTTTAAGTGTAGCTATGTACTCTAAAGACATGTTGTGTTCAAAATATGATCAAAGTGAAAATTGTTGCTATAAAACTTCATATGAAAAGAAGTGATTGGTGATGAAAAGAAGAACCAAAGAGCAGTGCTCCCCTTTATATCATTGGCAGTGTATTCCCGACTTCTAGCATAACCAAAGAGCAGTGCTCTCAGCAAGGTGATGCTCGGTCCCCTCACAAGTTTGCAGAAGTTTGCTACAGTGCTAATCATCAAATGTATGATATAAAGTGGTGTTGACAAGTTTTGTCAAGTCATGTCCTATTTATAAGAATGAAGATTCACTATATGGCAAAGTGTCGTGCGACTTGATTATTGACGAAGAGATCAACTCAGCATTAACTATCGCATGATTTTCTGTCCCTGAAATCACGGATGATAGTTGTCTAGCTTCGATCCAATCAATTTCTAGAAATGGCCGCCACAAATTTCAAAGATAGTTCATATTTCAAAGGATTCGGTCAAAGCAAATGACAATGTGGCAGGTGATCTGATGAGTCTAAAGCTTTATGTGATAGTATCCCCTCTCTCATGCTTCTTGTTTAAAGTATTTCAAAACATGTTCATGTTTTAAAAACTTTGAAGGGGGTCTTGTAGAAGCATAAAAAAAATACTAAAAAGGGGCGTAGAGGTTTCATGCGTCTAAAATATAATATTCCTAAGTCAGAAGCTGTTACCTAAAGAACTTGAAGCTTCTAAAAAAGACACATGTTCAAAGATGGGCCAGAGAGACGCATGGTTCATTCAGACGCATAATGTATTTTTGTCTCTTGTATGAAAAAACAAATCTCGAGGAGTATGCTGTGTTCAGACTACAAGTAGGATGTCAGTAACCACCTGACCTTTATCATTACACTTTGCCAGCTGTGAAGGAAGCAATTGTATGCATCTACTTCCATAACAGTATTTTGCAGTATACAATTAAAAAGCTATGCGTTCAAGTGTTGATTGACACATAGTTATTCAAAGAGAAGTTATTATTTGCAGTAAGCAATCAAATGTTATGCGTTTTAAAGTAATTCGACGCATGGTTGATCCACACTAAATAGATCGTTTGCTGATATGGCAGTGTTTCGTGCAGCACGTCTTAAAAATACGTGACGAGCTATACGTGATTCTCGAGCATGTTCACTCTCCACTAACCCCTAAGGCTCATACGCCTACCCAGTTTTATGCATCTCTGGGATAGAAGACAGTGTATTTTCTACACATACGCACATGACTATTCCAGTGAACAAAAGCTACAAATGAAGGACAGTTCCTTCCTCACGCAACACACAAAACACAGACACAAGGAGAGACTACGTGTACTGCTTCCTTACTAAGAACTTTCAGAGAGAGAGAGAGAGCTTTCAGTAATAAAGTTCCCTTTGTTACCGAGAGTTCATCAACCACCAAGCTTTATCAACTTCTGCATCAGATCGTCAACGGAGTAAAGAAGTCAAAGTAGACTTAATCTCCATCGCCCAAATCCTTAGATTGTATTGTACTCGAAATTCTAGTTTAAGATTATTGTTGTACTTTTTCTTTACAATAATATAAAAGATTCCACATTTCTGAACTCTTTTTGTGTCAAAACAAGATTGTGTCGTCAAAAGCTAAAAAATAAATTATTTAGTCAGGATTGGGGCAAGATCACCATAACACCACATTACATAATATAATATACGAGCATAAAGAAATAATATAAGGAAGATAAACTATAGACATGACATGATATGATAAGAAAAGTACTACTATGACATGATAATAGTATGAAATAGACTCGATGGAAGACAAACAATAAACAATATAGACACACTGATCAAGTCATGTGTACTGTGTTTTAGAATACTAACTTTATGCATGTAGATGGTTTGGGGATATACATCAGTCATACATGTGGTACAAGACTGATATTGTATTCTCCCGCACGACTCACTCATGTTACATATTTATTACGATAAAATATTAGCAATACGATAAATAGTAAACATAATAAACAAAAAGCAAGACATGAACATGTACATATACCCTAACGATTCTAACTCTCATGACAAGTAGTAATCAAGAACAACGACAACATGAATTATAAAGAAGTAACAATGAAAAGACGATATGAAGATACATGGAGTACAAAATAAAGGAAACATAGGTCTTAGTGATACTTGTCTGCTCTGACAAATGATGAAGTCATAGACTCAAGATGTCGTAAGTTCGAACTACCCCATCACATGAAAAAAGACAAGTTAGATCTAAAAATCTCACTTTTGAAACCATAAAAATTTGCTAACTATGTTTCCTAATTAAATCTAATTTAATTCTTAAAAAAACATCTAAATCCCTAATTTAATCTTCTAATAATCTGAAATAAAAACTAAACACAAATTTTTGGCTAAAGAAAGTCACAGTTCCAAATTCTAGATCTATGGCATCAAATTAAGGCATACCATTGACTAAATAGTCAACAGATATGAACCCAATGATTTGAGTGTAAAACTATGTAGATTTCAGCTCTATGAGTGTACTAAAATTGATGGTGCTATAAAATTATAATTTGACCAAAAGTTATCGCTATTATAGCTAACCGTGACTAAATTGGTAAATCATCGACCAAATCTGAGTTCTACTAATTAAATAATATATTAATTTTTTTAAAAATTATATGCTATAGATTTATTTCTCACCTTCGAAAACATGAAATAGTTCACAAAGTAGAGTCGAGATCTCCCGAGATCTCGAAAACAGTATAACACGTCGAATAATTATTTGTCAGGATTTTTCAAAAAATTACGTTCATAATTTTAGAAATATATAATATATCCAGAAAGCTAACCTCGATACGATTCTAACAAAAAAATAACACTTGAAACGGACGTCGGGGTTGATCGCAATCGCCTCACGAAATTTAAGGTTCTCTAAGATCAAACCACAAAGGAGGTTGAAATATAGGGTTAGTGGAATTAATAATATATATATGAGAGACAGAGGCGGTGGAGAAACCATTTAATGACAGGCGGGCCTACGTTTGGGCATTAGTGTAAACGCCCTAAATTTTCACTAGGATTTTTTTATTTATTTTGGCACTTGGTATTGTACGAATGCGTGATACGAAATATTTTCTAAATTTGTTTTTACTATAAATTGTTACTAAATATAACGAATAAATATTTTGGTTCAAAATACTTATATTTTGCTTTGTTTAGTGTCATAGCAATTCCTTGCCAAAAAAACATAGGTTTTATTTTCTTATAAAAGTTATTTTATTTATTATACAAATATGGTTATTAATTTCAAAAATATTATTTATATAAATATTTTTCGTATGCAAGGAACATGAGATTAGATTCATGTACATATTAGTTTTTGAAACAAATTATAATTATTTTATTTACCGAAAAAAGGTCATTCAAATATTTAATATTTATTTTTAAAATTAATTAATATGATTATTTTAGTAATCATAAAAGATATTTTAAAATGGTTTGATTGATGTTTAAATTAGTTTGAATTTATGGATTTTATTTTAGATAGATTTAATAATTATTTTCAAAATTAATTAATATGATTATTTTAGTAATCATAAAAGATATTTTAAATGGTTTGATTTTTGGTTAAATTAATTTAAATTTATGATTTTTTTAGATAGATTTAATGTAAGGGTAGATTTATCTACAATTAAATTGAATTTGAATTTGAATTTATATTGATTGTATTAATTTGAATTTAATTATGAAATTGTCTAGTGGGAGATTTAAAAACCCCATAGTCCTTATCCTAATGGGATTCCCACCTCCTATAAAAGGAGAGGTACTTGCCCTCTTTTTTCATGAATTTCTACAACCCAAAACTTGTGCATCGTGTTCGAAGTCGTTCCCCTACCCATCCACGATATTTTCTCCATTACAGTTACAAATTTGATCCGTCCGACAACCCCGGACTCGACGTCTTCCCGTGTCTCGCAGGACACGTACCCGATACAACACCAACCCCAGCCACCTATCGAGAAACACCACAGCCTCGACTCGATCACCGGTTCCTGGCCGACTCCCCTGTTCCAACCAACCCAAGCCACCACCACCGACAACAAATAACCACCATCATCATCGTCGCCGACTCTGCCACCCTCCTTGCCAACTCCGCCGGAACCCCAGCCACCAACAAATACATCTCCGCACCCTCACCCGTCACCACCGCCATCCTCCAGCCGTCATCCCGGCCAAATCCGCCAACAACCACCACTGCCACCACCATCGGTTCCCTCAGGCACGCCCACCACCACCCTGTACAGCCCCAAGCCGAGCACAGTACTTCCCCAATTTACCTCCGCCGAAGACCCATCCTTCCTCAACACCTCGCCAGCCACCGGCTACCACCGTCGGCCACCAAAACCGCCAAAAATGAAAAAAAAACAAAAACCGCCGCGGCAGCCCACGTCCACCATCTCCACACTCCTGCTGCCCATCGCAGTGTGCGCCGGCCATCTCGTCGTGCCTCCGCAAAACCCTAGTTCGATCGCTCCTCCCCACTGACACTTTCCGCGCCTAAGCCTCTCGCCACCCGAGCTGGGTCACCATTATGCTTGCGCCGGACCAGCCATGGCCGATACCTGCCTCCAGACCGGAGGCGCACCTCTGCTTCTTCCTTCATCGACGAGGCACCGCTTCTCTCCCTCTCGATCGCTGTCCCCGTACTGCTCCCCTTCGCGTGTTGGAGTCCACCCACATGCACCGCTGCCCTCCTCACGGGTGGTCAGATCTGCGGCTCCAAGCACCCCTCCAAATTGACGGCGTCCGCCCATCACGGTAGCCGCATGTGTCGAGCACTACGTGCCATCCTACCGGAGCACTCCCGGTGAGCAATCCCTCTTTCCCCCTTTCCATTGTTCCCTGTGGGGAACAGAATAAGTATTTGTATTATTTTGCCTTTTGAATTATTACTCTAATATATTATTGTATTATTATAGATAATATTTCAAATAATATGTAATATTCATGTATATACTATATATGTAATTTTTATGAGTTTTATTATTTTTTATTATACTTATTTTTGCATAAATATCAAATATTTCCTAGAAATTATTTTGGTAACAAAAATATTATTGGGAAAAGTAATATATTTTTTGGGCTCGGGTTGGGCTTAAATATATATCAAATATTTGGGATAAGGAATTAAAGCTATATATTTTTTTTTTGGGCTGAAATATTTTAAATGCTATTTCCAAGTGAATATGCTTATAAAAAAAATATAAGTATTATTAATATTAAGATTATTTCTTATTATTGTTATTAGTAATTGTTATAGTTTTTCTTATATATAAATAGTTTTAAATAATAATAATAATAATATCTATATATCCTTAAGTATATTTAAGTAGACTTAAACATTTATGCTTGTAATATTTTGGTTTTGAAAATAACTAGTAAGTGATTTCTTTCAAATGGGTTTTAATATATAAGTATTTTTAAAGTAAGTTTATACAAAAATACTTGTATTACTGAGCTTGACCCTACATCCATCTTAAATATAATTCTAAAGGCATATTTGATATACTAAATTATGATTTTCTAGAAATATCTATCTAAAGTATGTTGACTAAAGTAAATATATATGTATATATAGTTTTTAAATATATATAAAAATATTTTCTATAGATGAGTATGAGTATTTTCTTCGTGAATTTTCATTGATTATGAAAGTTGATCATGACTAATTCCTATTCATAATTCCTCGCGACTTCCGACCTCTACCTATCAATCGTGGCTATTAGACAACTGGGACTTTTTATGGTCATCATATCACACCAGACGACCCTACCAGGCAAGTATACCTTGCTAATTAACTGGCTTATTATTTATTTTTCGTATTATTTACTTTGTTCATATTTGTTATTTTTTATATAAACTGTGCGTCCAAGCCACACTTGGGTGCAAGCGACTCTATTAGTCGTTTTACTTTACTATATGCATGTTAACTTAGTTTTAGCGGACTACCTTCTTTTTTGTGGATATCCTTATATCTCCTTTGGCCATGACACACACACACACACACACTACACGGTTTGAGACAGTTTGCTAGGGGCACGACTTATGGACTGACCATTTCTATTGTCGTGCGACGGATAGATCGTAACTGCTACGATTAAGGTATAGAGACTCTGGCAGTTATAAAACTGGACGAGTCATGAACATGACTTAGTCAGTGTGGGAAATATTGGGGGAGGATAGTCGCTAGTGCGTATAGAAATCCAAACAGGTAAACCACAATCTCCGGATGGAACTGTAGCGATTTATATTTGCAGATACCCTTTAACATTTTGGACGTTACGGACGGATACAGATGACTGGATGCCAGTTACGTATATATAGCCTAAATCCTACCCATGCGCATGAAAGTTGTCCTCTAAATTGCACAATAGATGGTTAGTATTCCCTTTTTGCATATTGGTGTCTAGGAGAGTCTTGCATATTATTATTATTTTGACAGTTCATATTAGCTTATTCTTCTTGTATCTTATTACGTCTCTCTGAGGACCTGGTTATTCCCTAGGTGTGCTTTCATGATTCACTGCAGGTGTTCTAGCCAAGGTCGTGATTCTCTCCATTCCTTCGAAGACTATTGCGCTTGGTTCGTCTTGCCATTTTATCGATCGATTCTTGTACATTTCTTTCATTGAGATAGTTGGTAGTAGACTTTGTCTCCGCCCAATGATTGTACCATAAATATTCAAGTTGATTTTATATTATTATTCTTTTTATTGTGGATGAGATTTAGTTTGTCTTGGATTACTATATTTTACAGCTTATGTATACATACAAGGCCCCTGTACTTCGTCTGTATATAACTGGCATGTCTACGTACTTAGTCCTACGTATTTTAGTACTTGGGCGTTACATGTTTTTGTGGTGGCCCATGTAGGTCAAGTTAGCCATTTCGGTTACGTTATTGTACCGAACGGGCCTGCATATAGGATTAGAGTCTAGGATCTCATCCACATACTTGACCACTCTTTTCGATTCTATTTTTGAACTACCGTTTGACTCATCGATTGCATCTTGCTTGACTCTTATCTTCCCTTCGTGCTTGCTAGAGGTTAGAAAGGTGACCCCTGCTAAATAGACATGTTTTCGTTGCCCCCACACACCGATAGTTTAACCCTTGTAAGTTGGGTAGAATGCCTCATGACCTAGCATTGCCTTCATCCTTATGACTCATTATAGTAGCTACTAGGTGGATTACCTAGACTATAAATTTTTAAGGACCATATCTTATCGGTCGATCAAAGCCTTAGACAAGGAGATAATAGGTCGACTGTATAGGCACCAAACAAGACTTAGATTCTTAAGGATTTCGAACTAATTCTAGTCTCTTTCAATAATAATCTCACGTGCCTATATTTTACCATCTTGACTAAATGTTGCTATTATAGCCTAGTTTTGCAAGTTTAACCGTTATCAAACTTGTTCAAGACACATGCTATTGAGCGCGCGCTCACTAACATATTGTCTAGTCAGAACCAGTGCATGATGGTCTGATCAACCGAGTGCATTTTGGTTCACTTTTATCTATCGTTCTACGTGGATGGGAACATAATTAGACTTGCCTCTAGAGCCTCATCCGCGACTGCCTTGGCAATTCTTTTTGAATTACTCACTCGCCTTTGAACCATATATTGGTATTCAAAACAACCTCTTTGGACTCTCATATTGGTTTTCGTTTTCACCTATTTAGACGAAGACTCGTACTTGATAGATAGACCCAAAGTATCACCTTTAGTTATCCCCCAACTATTGCTAAAATAGTTAGCCACCGACCAACTGATGGGACTATATCCCCATCTCGAGTTACTCGTCCTTTCCCTTGACCCTAGATTCATTATCGCGACCATCATTCACTCCCTAAATTAAATTCGTGATTTATTTCCATAATATCGAAATCACGATTTTCTAATGCATGTTTGTGTTGAACGTCGTGATTTGATCGATATACCCTTGTACCTTCTCAACCCCCCTATTTATTTTTAATTTCGAGGACGAAATTCTTGTAAGTTGGGTAGAATGTAAACCCCCTAAATTTTCTCTAGGATTTTTTTATTTATTTTGGCACTTGGTATTGTACGAATGCGTGATACGAAATATTTTATAAATTTTTTTACTATAAATTGTTACTAAATATAACGTATAAATATTTTGGTTCAAAATACTTATATTTTGTTTTATTTAGTGTCATAGAAATTACTTGCCAAAAAAACATAGGTTTTATTTTCTTATAAAACTTATTTCATTTATTATACAAATATGGTTATTAATTTCAAAAATATTATTTATATAAATATTTTTCGTATGCAAGGAACATGAGATTAGATTCATGTATATATTAGTTTTTGAAACAAATTGTAATTATTTTATTTACCTGAAAAATGTTATTCAAATATTTAATATTTATTTTCAAAATTAATTAATATGATTATTTTAGTTCATAAAAGATATTTTAAAATGGTTTAATTGATGTTTAAATTAGTTTGAATTTATGGATTTTATTTTAGATAGATTTAATAATTATTTTCAAAATTAATTAATATGATTATTTTAGTAAACATAAAAGATATTTTAAAATAGTTTGATTGATGTTTAAATTAATTTAAATTTATGGATTTTATTTTAGATAGATTTAATGTAAGGGTAGATTTATCTATAATTAAATTGAATTTGAATTTGAATTTGAATATAGATTGATTGTATTAATTTGAATTTAATTATGAAATTATCTAATGGGAGATTTAAAAACCCCATAGTCCTTATCCTAATGGGATTTCCACCTCCTATAAAAAGAGAGGTACTTGCCCTCTTTTTCCATGAATTTCCACAACCCAAAACTTGTGCATCGTGTCCGTGGTCGTGCCCCTACCCATCCACTATATTTTCTCCATTACAGTTACAAATTTGTTTCATCCGACAACCCCGGACTCGACCTCTTCCCGTGTCTCGCATGACACGTACCCGATACAACACCAACCGCAGCCACCCATCGAGAAACACCATAGCCTCGACCCGATCCCCGGTTCCTGGCCGACTCTCCTGTTCCAACCAACCCAAGCCACCACCACAACCGATAACAAATAACCACCGTCATCGTCATCGCCAGCTCTGCCACCCTCCTTGCCAACTCCGCCAGAACCCCAGCCACCCACAAATACATCTCCGCACCCTCACCCTTCACCACCGCCATCCTCCGGCTGTCATCCCTGCCAAATCCCCCAACAACCACCACTGCCACTACCATCGGCTCCCTCAGGGAAGCCCACCACCACTCTGTACAGCCCCGAGTCGAGCACAGTGCTTCCTCAATTTACCTCCGCCGAAGCCCTTTCCTTCCTTAGCACCTCGCCAGCCACCGACTACCACCGTCGGCCACCAAAACCTACAAAAAACGAAAATAACCAAAACCGCCATCGCGGCCACCGCCATGACAGCCCACGTCCACCATCTCCACCCTCCTGCTGACCCACCGTGGTGTGCGCCGGCCATCTCGCCGTGCCTCCGCAAAACCCTAGTCCGACCGCTCCTTTCCGCTGACACTTCTCGCACCTAAGCCTCTCGCCGCACGAGCTGGGTCACCATTGTGCATACGCCAGACCAGCCATGACCGATCCCTGCCTCTAGACCGGAGGTGCACCTCTGCTTCTTCCTTCCTCAACGAGGTGCCGCTTCTCTCCCTCTCGATCGCCGTCCCCACACTGCTCCCCTTCGCGTGTTGGAGTCCGCCTACACGCACCGCCGCCTTCCTCGCTGGTTGACAGATCTGCGGCTCCAAGCACCCCTCCAAGTTGACGGCGTCCGCCCATCACGGCCGTCGCATGCGCCGAGCACTGCGTGCCGCCCCACCGGAGCACTCCCGGTGAGCAATCCCTCTTTTCCCTTTCTATTGTTCCCTATGGGGAACAGAATAAGTATATGTATTATTTTGCCTTTTGAACTATTACTCTAATATATTATTGTATTATTATAGATAATATTTCAAATAATATGTAATATACATGTATATACTATATATGTAATTTTTATGAGTTTTATTATTATTGATTATACTTATTTTTGCATAAATATCAAATATTTCCTAGAAATTATTTTGGTAACAAAAATATTATTGGGAAAAAGTAATATATTTTTGGGCTCGGGTTGGGCTTAAATCTATATCAAAAATTTGGGATAAGGAATTAAGGCTATATGTTTTTTTTTTAGTCTGAAATATTTTAAATGCTATTTCAAAGTGAATATGACTATAAAAAAATATAACTATTATTAATATTAAGATTATGATTATTTCTTATTATTGTCATTAGTAAATGTTATAGTTTTTCTTATATATAAATAGTTTTAAATAATAATAATAATAATAATAATAATATCTATATATCCTTAAGTATATTTAAGTAGACTTAAATATTTATGCTTGTAATATTTTGGTTTTGAAAATAACTAGTAATTGATTTCCTCCAAATGGGTTTTAATATATAAGTATTTTTAAAGTAAGTTTATACAAAAATACTTTTTATTGCTGGGCTTGACCCAACATCCATCTTAAATATATTTCTAAAGGTATATTTGATATACTAAATTATGATTTTCTAGAAATATCTATCTAAAGTATGTTGACTAAAGTAAATATATATGTATATATATTTTTTAAATATATATATATAAATATTTTCTATAGATGAGTAGGAGTATTTTTTTCGTGAATTTTCATTGACTATCAAAGTTGATCATGACTAATTCCTACTCATAATTCCTCGCGACTTCAGACATGTACCTATCAATCGTGGCTATTAGACAACTTGGACTTTTTATGGTCATTATATCACACCAGACGACCCTACTAGGCAATTATATCTTGCTAATTAACTGTCTTAGTATTTATTTTTCGCATTATTTACTTTGTTCATATTTGTTATTTTTTTATATAAACTGCGCGTCCAAGCCACACTTGGGTGCAAGCGACTCTATTAGTCGTTTTACTTTACTATATGCATGTTAACTTAGTTTTAACGGACTACCTTCTTTTTGGGGGACATCATTATATCTCCTTTGGCCATGACACACACACTACACGGTTTGAGACAGTTTGCTAGGGGCACGACTTATGGACTGGCTATCTCTATTGTCGTGCGACGGATAGAACGTAACTGCTACGATTAAGGTATAGAGACTCGGACAGTTACAAAACTGGACGAGTCATGGACATGACTTGGTCAGTATGAAAATATTGGGGGATTTATATTTGCAGATAAACCACAGTCTCCGGATGGAACTGGTAAACCACAGTCTCCGGATGGAACTGTGGCGATTTATATTTGCAGATACCCTCTGACATTTTGGACGTTACGGACGGATGCAGATGACTGGATGCCAGTTACGTACATGTAGCCTAAATCCCACCCATGCGCATGAAAGTTGTCCTCTAAATTGCACAATAGATGGTTAGCATTCCCTTTTTGCATATTGGTGTCTAGGAGAGTCTTGCATATTATTATTATTTTGACAGTTCATATTAGCTTGTTCTTCCTGTATCTTGTACGTCCTTCTGAGGTCCTGGTTATTTCCCAGGTGTGTGCTTTCATGATTCACTGCAGGTGTTCTAGCCAAGGCCGTGATTCTCTCCATTCCTTCGAAGACGATTGTGCTTGGTTCGTCTTGCCATTTTATCGATCGATTCTTGTACATTTCTTTCATTGAGATAGTTCGTAGTGGACTTTGTCTCTGCCCAACAATTGTACCATAAATATTCAAGTTGATTTTATATTATTATTCTTTTCATTGTGGATGAGATTTAGTTTGTCATGGATTACTGTATTTTACAGCTTATGTATACATACAAGGCCCTTATAATTCGTATGTATACAGCTGGCATGTCTACGTACTTAGTCCTACATATTTTGGGACTGGGGCATTACAATTAGCGGCTGTCCTGTAGGCCTCCCAAACTGACTGGACATGCTGACTGGGCTGCGACTGTGTAAATAATTATTTTAATTACAGAAATTCATTAAAAATTTAATTTAACTTCAAATGAATACAAATAAATTCCAGAAAAATTCTAAAAAAATTGAAAATATTTGTAGGTGTCTAGAGCTTAAATAAAAATATTTGGACTCAAAACATCTCTGCGTGACCCTACGGTAAATTCTAAAAGCCTATGAAAAGAATAATTTCTAATGGATTAAATTATCTAAATATCCCCAAAAATTCTAAAAAATTCTAAATAACAAAATAAAATATTTGAGGCTATCTAGGGACCAAAGTGACCATATTTGACCAAGTATTATTATAATTATCTATAGAATTAGGTACGAACCCTTGCGATATCAAAATCAGAACCTTGATCTAACTATTCTATACCTAATAATAATAATAATAAGGGATAATTTAGCAAATGCCCCCATTCTAAATGTTGAAATTAGCATATACCCCCACTATTTTATTTATTTAACAAATACCCCCATTTTTGATATAAAATAATAAAAATTTAAGATATACCCCTACTCTTTTACATAGGAGTGGGGTATTTGCTAAATAAAATAAATAGTGGGGGTATATGCTAGTTTTAACATTTGGAATGGGGGTATTTGCTAAATTATCCCTAATAATAATAAAATATTCTCAAAAAAATCTAGGAAAGCAAATGCTATAGGTTCCCTGGCATCACTGGAGCCCTTCTATCGCTAGGATTGGTGTCGTTGGTCTGGTTGGCTTCAAAAGCCATGCCTCAACTGCGCAACTACATCATTGTTGTAAAAGAAAAATTATATGAGAGGAGTACGAAAACAAGCTGGATGCATAATGAGGCAGTAAGAATTTGAATTTCAAAGATGATAAACTTAGCAAGTGGATGAGATTTCCTAAGACTCCTTAATTCTAATTGTAGGCTTGCTTTGGTAATTTAGGTAACCAAAGCGACAAACTAACTTGTATGGGCCACCACAAAAATATAACACGTGTAAGCGCCCTAAATTTTTGGAGTTATTTTTGTATATTTTTTATAGCTTTGTTTAATATAGTTATTAATATATATTTTTCCATTATTATTTTTTATCATTAAATACCCTTTTTCGTAGCTTTGCTTTTTGGAGCACAAAAAATACCAAACTTTGGAAACTTCCTTAATGAGTTTTGACCTACACAAGTTTATCTTTGATTTGGTATATCATGTCCTACTCAAATATTTCTTCTTGTATTCTATTTGTTTTGCACAACTTTAGGGTCAATTTAGGCCAAGAAGTTATCTACCGTGAGACTTATCGTAACTTCCAACTTGAATTTCGGACTCGACATCGATCCAACCTAAATGACCCAATATATAATTTTGACTATTTTTTGAGCCTACTACACACAAGTCTAGGGTGTTTCACTCAATCGAGGACTCATGTGGTATTTAAATTCAAATGGCACATAAGACCACATATTAGACTTTTTAAGCCTATTTCCAAATCGGATAATTTTTCTTGAGACTAAACTTGTCTAACAAGTTGTAGATGACTTGTTAGGGTCATCCTAGATTTTTATTTTAGATTTATTTGAGTATTTATTGGGTTAAAATCCAACAAGGAAAATCAATAAATCCAAGTTTATATATTAGGAAACTTATAAATTCATGTGCCAATCTTTTGAGTTATTGGACTCTAAAACCTACCCAAACTCACCCAAAACCCACTTATAATAGCCCCTACCTGATGCCTTATCCAGAACCCTATATATATAACACTACCTACCCAAAACCCTCCATTAAAACCCTAAGAAACCACCCCCACTTGATGCCGACCTACTGTTGTCGTTGTTCCTTTTTGCGTTGTTGTTCCACCGCCTTGTCGATCACCTCTAGCACAACCATCTCATCCCCGACATACACAAGATCCCCCTACACCTCACTAAGGCCGTCCACCACCTGGATCCACTCCTACAAGCCCTGAAAACTGCCCAAAGTTGACCCCAACTTATTGTCCAAAAATATAACAGGTATATCCATCGTGTAACAACTTTTTCTCCACTTCTAGATATCAAAACTTCGTGAAACCAAAAATGCTAGCTTCCCCTATGTGTCTTCTACCCTCATTTAAAATTTTATATCAAAATTCTCTCTAGATTGGCTGCACGTTTTACCAAAGGGTGTCCAGAACTAATACTGTTTGGTATATGGAGGTTTTGATTATCTAACATTTCCTTCAATTAATTTTTCATAATTTGTTGTTTCGATATATAAATCTTTATATCCTTGAAGACCAAATTCTGTCATAAAATGAACTATCGAAATTACCATCTTGTGAGTCCCAAAATAATTTTGTGTGCGTCCAAGGCTCAATATTGTTGGTCCTCGACATATAATGATAAATATTTGATATTTTAATTAATTTTTTACTATTTATTTTAGATTATTAAAGTTATTTTATTTATGGTTAAACAAGTTCTAATAACATTGATTCATCATTGTTGATATTCGATTGATTATGAGATGGGTTTTAAATGGTTTTCATGCAATAATAATTATATGATTTATTTTTCCAGAATATTATAGATTTATTTTAGAATTAATACTGAATAATTACATATATATTTTATGAGATTTTGTTAGCCCTAGAAGGAACATTATGACTAGTTATTTAATTATGACTAGTATATAGAGTAGTTAACCCTATGAATTATAAATATATGTATATATGGTAGTAATAATGAGGTATGGTTGTTAATGTTAGTTATTATTATTATTATTTATAGGTGTTCGTGAGACCGTTGTGAGACCGTTGTGAGACCGTGACTATGGAGGTTGAAGCCGGATGGGTACTTTATTCCTTTGTGGCGATTCCAGGCAAGATACCATGCCACTGTGATGTTATTTTATTTTGTGCTATATATGGATGAGTTGTTGTGTGTTAGAATTAGATCTGTTAGGAGAGCGTCCAAGTGTGACCTGGGTACCGTCGATGATGCCATCGATGACATATAGTGGGTGTGTGTGTGACCTAGTGTGCTAGTATACTTCCTCGTGTTGAAGTTATTCTTAAATGACTTCTATGACTGGACATGACTCATGACACGACACTTGGAGCAAAATTTTCATTGGTATTGGCACGCACCCTGTACTTGGTCGGTACAAGGGGTTTGTGTGTCGGATCATATATGACTAGTTGTGTTAGTTAGAGGACTTGCATATGAGATATGAGTCGTACGAGTCATGGATGTGATCTTGTACTACTCCTGGGCGGGAAAGACTATTAATAGGCGCATAGGATTACCCTACCCTCATTACCCTCAGTGTTGCCCTGGTATATACTATACTCGTGGATATTCCAGTAACGTCTAAGGACTAGTCTCCGGTTTGGGCAATATTATGCTAGTATATTCATGATATTAGTTGACGCTAATACTACTTACCTACCTGTGTGGTTCCAAAGTAGTCTTCAAGTTCATTACACTTAGATGGATAGTTTACCTTGTCAGTTATATTCATATTCATGTATATTACTTTTACTGTTCATATTATGGCTACTTGTTGTATCTTGTTTCGTCCCTCTGAGGACCTGGTGAGCTTTCCAGGTGTTAGATGGACTACAGGACTATAGTTGTTGTAGTGTTTTACTATTGGATTTTGGTGCTAATGGTATTGTTATTTTATTCTTTCTTTCGTGCCTTTTATCTTCTCTTGTACTTCATATTTCTGCCATAATTTCTATGTTGTTATAGCCTAGTATTGCGTCCTTACCCTTTGTCTCTAGCTTGATTGAACTAGTGTGATATTGGCGGCCGACTCTATTACACTTGTTCATTTCTTGATATTTATAAATTACGGTGGATTGAGATTGTTTAGTTAGCACATGTTTAATATATTCTACAGCGTAGCACATCTGGTGTAAGTCCATTAAATTGAGAACTTGCTCTAGATCATATTAGCTGGTATACTTATGTTCCTAGTCCTATGTATTTTGGGACTCGGGCGTGACATATTTTTGTGGCGGCCCATGCAGGTCCTGATTAAATTATTTCGGTTACATTACTGTACCGAACGATCCTGCAATAGTATAGTGCATTCTCAATCCACAACTTCTATTCAATTTCCTTTGATATCTACTATCGCCTTTGAACCTCATGTTTGTAATCGAGCATACCTCTCTTGAACTCCTTGTATCGAATTCTCATCTTTTCAAGTTTTGGAAAATCGAACATCTGTGCTTGATGAACTATTTTGTTAATAGAAGTAAGAGAGATAGAATGTTATAGGGAGTGATTTTCCATAGACGAGTAGGGTACAGATAGACACCTATACTAGATGGACCGAGTAGGTAGGAGTAGCATTCTTCTGCGGTAGAAATTTCTACTTAGAGGACATAGGAACTCATGCTTGATATGAGTAGGTAAATAGCTAAGGTGGGTAGAATTTGATTGATATTCTCCGAAGATGGAAGTTAGAATAGAGTACATTGTTGGATTTGATTTGAACCAAACAAGAGACCCTAAGATTAATAGACTAATCTATGCTACCCATTGCCTAAGATGTAACCTTGAATAGAAGTTATCGAGTGTTAATATCATGAAGGTGACCTAGAAGTGTTAGATAGAGTAGGAAGGTTTGAGTTAGGCTAGACGACTATATCTACATATTGTAAGACTAGCCTTGAAATGATCTATAAAACACCATGACTAGAAGATTGACCAATAGGTGTGTGTATCTGTTCAGCTCATCCTCGACCCTTGTCTAGCAGATAGGTGCAAAATTTTAGGTGTACTTGTAAGAATTGTATAGCCTGTTGACAGTCAGATGGAGTAGAATATTGTTTTTCTTTTATTTTGTTGAAGACCTGGCCTATATTGGAATAGTGTTGAGTTAGTAATAATTTCTCCTTATAGAGTTGTAAACCAATAGCACCATGACGATACTTAGGACTCCTTAGAAAGCCTTGATTTCATTCTGCAATACCTAAGTTTTGTATTTCATATAGGAAGTTGTACAGTTCTTGACATTGACTTTTGTTGTTGTCATCCCATAAGTTATGATGGACCTAGAACTAAGGGTACCTTATTTTCTGGTAGGTTGTGTGAACTTAGAATCCCAATAGTATTAGTATCCCTTAGAAATCATGTTTGATTAGTTTCTTTTATATCATGTTTTAAATTTGAGGATAACATGTAAGACCAAGCAGACGGCAAGAAGGACATCTTCAGCAGAAGGTCACCTTATACCAAACAAAAGAGCTCCCAACTTATCACTTTTGCGGTAAGAAGGGATATGTTCAAAAGGATTGCAAGAAGAAGTTATGATGGTGCCATGCATTATTTGCTATTATTAATATTATGTGTTGTTATATTATTGTATGTTTAATTTCGAGGATGAAATTTCCTAATGTGGGTAGGTTGTAAGCCCCCTACATTTTTGGAGTTATTTTTTTATCACTTTGTTTAATATATTTATTAATATATATTTTTCCAACTATTATTTTTATTATTAAATACACATTTTGTAGGTTTGATTTTTGGAGCACAAGAAATGCCAAACTTTAGAAACTTTCTTCATGGATTTTGACCTAGACAAGTTTAACTTCGATTTGGTATATGATGTCCCATCAAATATGTCTTCTTGTATTCTATTTGCTTCACATAACTTCAATTTAGACCAATAAGTTATCTACCGTGAGACTTGTCGAAACTTCCAACTTAAATTTCGGACTCGACGTCGATCCAACCTAAACGACCCAATATATAATTTTGACTACTTTTTTAGCCTACTATACACATGCCTAGTGTAACCACCACTTTTCTAAAATGAGAGAAATTTTGAACTTTTGTAAAATTAATTATTGAATAATAGGATTTAAATCATGTTAATGATTTATGGTGAATTTTAATTAATTTAATATTATTTAAATTGGTGAATTGTGATTTTGGCGTTTTACTAGTGTAACCCTAGAACTACATAGCCTGGAGACTAACCATGACCATGGGGACCTAACCATGTGATTAGATTAGCTAATTACTACTTTTTAGGTTAG
The DNA here is from genome assembly GCA_029216955.1 of Iris pallida. Lineage (NCBI taxonomy): Eukaryota > Viridiplantae > Streptophyta > Magnoliopsida > Asparagales > Iridaceae > Iris > Iris pallida. Next base: position 19,802,898 of record JANAVB010026999.1, on the reverse strand, counting down.
GGGTATTTTGGTCATTTGTGATATATGTGTTAATTTAAATTATAGTTAATTAATAATATGCTAACTGATATGTTAGGCAACAACCCAAAATTGCCCTAATCTTGATTTTAGTCATGAGCCTAGATATTAGATTAGAAGCTTCCATCATATGACAAGGTTAGTAATATCTAGATATTATGTTAAGATTATACATTTAGCTTGGAAATCCTAATTTCCATGGGCCTTACCTAGAAAGCCTTGAATTTTGCATGTAGAGGCCTTTATTTCACTTAGAATTAAAACCTAACCCTAGAGACACCCCTTGGCTGCCATCAAAGGATCCCCTCCCCTATATAAACACATGTTAGCACCCCTTTGCCTCTTTTCATTACATCTTCAAACCCTAATTTGTGTTCTTCCCCAAATTCATCCCCTTTTTCCAAATCAAATCCAAATTGAGTCAAATCAATTGCAACACACTCCCCTACTATAGAAGAGGTCATTAGTGACTAACTATCAAGGATTTGGAGCAAGTTTACCATTGGAAATGGAGGGATTTGGCTCTCAAGTGCAATTTTATTGAAATTCCAACTCTCAATAGGTAATTGCCTCTAAACCCATTAATATTCTGATTTTTTTTCATAGATGCATTCATTTAGGGTCCCCCTAGCTGTAGGCCAAGTTTGGTAGGAAATCGATTCCATTTAGGGTGCATATCGGAGGAGTATCGAAGTGCTATGTAAAGTGTTTGGTGAAATGACTCAAAGAAATAAAAGTTAATGATTTTCAAAACTAATTACATAGATTTGTAGCTTATTAAGTGTATATTAATTATTGTGTTGACTGAGTTGACTTTAGGGTGTTTTTTGTGTCAAAAATCGACACGGGGACACAGCACGAGGGCTGTCGTGTATCCCCTGCTACCTCGTGTCCATATCTTATTGGACATGGTACTTCGACACAAATTTTGGTGTGGAGGTGGGGACCACGACTGTCAGGGTGTCCCCAAAGTTTGGGGAGAGTTGGTGCTATGTCGAGGGAGTTCTCGTGTCGGCATTGATTTTATACTGACACAGCATGCACGAAATTGGTTCTCTGATACTCACTGTTTGACACGACACGACATGACTTTGACCCAATATAGTGACACACGCACATGCCCCTATGCCCCTACTACCCTCTGACACGAGCACGAGTCTCGAGGTTGGACACACTGTGTCCTAGGCAAGTCGACACCTCTGCACCACACTGACCTATCTCCATAATTCTGATACATTGGTTTTGACACACTTTTGACACCTCTGGACACGGCCTTGGACACATGGACACCCCCTAGTTGACACACATGTTTCACACACATACCCCTTCATATATATATATATATATTTATTATATATATATATTATTATATATTTGTATATTTGTATGTATGTATAATTGTATGTATGTAGTATGTGTTAAGTTGGGTATTAGTTGGGATGAAGTGAAGTGCAGGTTTATAGGCCATTTGGCCTGTGTAGTTGTGTATGTGGGTCGAGCACCTGTACATGCCTACCATACTGTACCTGCATATCTGAGGTTGAGTGTTTGTAATGATGTGTCATAGGAGAGTAGCCTATGTAGGTCCCTATAGAGTTTTGGCAACAACAAGACTTTGGTTTAGGCCTGTGCAAGTATGGCCAGGATACTTGGCTTTAAGCCATATTCCATTTGAGTTTAGGATTGGGTGGCAGGTACATTGGGAGCTTTTCCTGAACAGTAAGGAGGGTATTATGAGTGCCTCCACATAGAGTTGTTTTCATTCTCAGATTTCTGAAATTGGGTGTCCACCTATACATAGATTTCTTGTTCAATTTTCAGTCTTGAGTTATAGGGTTTAGTATAGCTATAGGGTTGAGTTGGGGTTTATAGAGTGTGAGTTAAGGTTATATACATAGGGGTTACACTATGAGCTTTGAGTGAGTATACATATACATGATATGTATTAAGGTATAGCTTTTGAGTGAGTTTTCTGTTAAGAGTGATAGTTACACATATACTATATGTATATAGGATATGCTAACATAGGGGTATACTATATAGATGTTAGATATTATATGTAATGGGGATATGTGGGTTGAGGGATACTTGGATGTATTATTTATATAGGATATTGTATATATATATGTGCTACATTTGATGTGTTATATGATAGGGATGTATCTATATGCTATATGAATGTATTGGTATTGGTGTATATATATTTTTTTTTTGTATTGGTGTATATATATATATATATATATATATATATATATATATATATATATATATATATATATTTTGAGTGAGTATACATATACATGATATGTATTAAGGTATAGCTTTTGAGTGAGTTTTCTGTTAAGAGTGATAGTTACACATATACTATATGTATATAGGATATGCTAACATAGGGGTATACTATATAGATGTTAGATATTATATGTAATAGGGATATGTGGGTTGAGGGATACTTGGATGTATTATTTATATAGGATATTGTATATATATATGTGCTACATTTGATGTGTTATATGATAGGGATGTATCTATATGCTATATGAATGTATATATATATATATATATATATATATATATATATATATATATATATATATATATATATATATATATAGTTTGACTAGAAGGTTGACCAGAGTTGACCAGGAGTTGACTTTGACCTAGATTGGCCTAGAGTCATGTAGATTGCATTGTAAATTTAAATTGTCATATACTTGAACTCTTTATAACCTATGTTGCTCTAAATAGGACTCTGTGGCTCCAGTTTGGACATCTATACTTATCAGTTGTTCAGGTTATCAGGCGAGTACATTCTTTGATCATTTCATACTTGCTAGGATTTATATTCTTGCTCTAGACTACATTACTTGATGTTGTCACGTTGTTATCACGGATTAGTACTATATGGATCTTGTCGTGCGATGTTATTCCCCTCCGGGTTCATCGAATACATCTTGTCATGTGATTTTCACGAATATCTTGTATTTCTAGTACACCCCATTCATGTATACTTTTGTGCACACTTGTACTCTCATGATCATGTGAGCGTCATGGATAAAACCTCTTGTACATGTAACATAACTTGACTAGATCCTTGTGTATTGATTGGGGGTAGGGGTGAGTATAAATGGTTATGTGATCTATCCCATCTTGTGCAACCCAAGTTGACTATATAACCATCTTGTGCTCTAAATCACTTATATTTCACTATAGTTATTATTTTCTGTAAAACTATTTTTATGTACTCAGATTTGTCTATTTACATTGTTCTTGTTCTTGTTCATGTCTTACAGTGTTTCATTGTATATTATTCTATTGCTTGTTTTATATTTCCTGCCCTGATATGAACATGCGTGAGAGTTATGTATTCGCTCCTATCCTGACTGGACCTGCTAAAAATATTACAGATGATACTGAGGATTTCTGCACAACCTACTATGGAGCCCATCTAGATGACACGTGTGAGTTGGATCCACAGGAGGATCCATCTCTAGCTGAGGACATCATCCCTATTGCTTAGGCTAGATAGCTAGGCTGCTTATCTTATTTGTTGTCCTTGATTGTATTATGTGGATGTTGAGATGTTGGTGTTGTTTAGACACTTGGATTTACTTTTCTTCTGTTTGTATTTCTCTTTTGAGATTTCATATCTATCTTATCATGCTATTTTCATCTTAGAATTGTGATTGAGTTGTATCATTTTGTGATTGTCCTCCGTTTGGAGAGTATATCATATTGTGTTTAGTTATGATTGTGACCTAGAACAGCGTTCTACCGCGGACAATGCGGCGTAGGCTGGACGTACCCACTTCTCGTGCCCCTACACTAGGTGCGGGTCGTGACACAAAACTGACAATGTTTAGTATATGGAGGTTTTGATCTAGTTGGAATTGTTTTCCATAAATAAATTCACTTTATTTATTGTGTATCTGGGAAAATTACAACTGTAGGAATCCGATCTAGAAGACGATCGCTTTATCCCTTGGACTATGCGAAGAAGAAAAGCTCTCAAAATTTTGACAGTAAGTTAGATAACTATGTATCTGTACAATGAATGAGAAAAAGAACTCTATTTATAGAGTCAAAAATAACTGAAAGGATAACTGTCTTCACAGCCTGTGCCTAGTTGAAAATCACGTAGGATTTAACATACGCAAGGTTGTGAGCAGTTACTGGACGTGGCCTGTAACTGTTGGACACATGGCAATCATGCATGAGTCGTGTGCAAGTTACAGGACACGCAGGCGAGAGATTAGTGGCATGGCTGCCACGTACTCCAATTTGATGAAATCCACGCAGACTTGTTGAAGACGAAATCCACGCAGACTTGAGTCAGAAAGCTTCAGAATCCACGCAAACTTGGGGCAAGAAGCTTCAGAATCCACGCAGACTTGGGGCAAAAAGCTTCACAATCCACGCAGACTTGGGGCAGAAAGCTTCAAAATCCACGCAGATGTGGGGCATGAAACTTCAGAATCCATGCAAACTTGAGGTAAAAAGCTCAAAATACATGCAGACTTGAGGAAGGAACATATAAGTTCAAAATACACGCAGACTTGAGCCAGAAGGCTCAAAATATACGCAAGATTGAGGCAGAACTGCCAGCTGTCTTGATTCGACGTGCCTCGACTGACACAAAATCTTTGACAGTGATTGCTTTGTCAGTCACATTAAATGACAAGAAGCTCTTTTGGTACGCCAACTTGGTGAAGGCTGAGTCTTGCTGAAGAAGATTTCGAAAGTCACGCAATAGGCGGCTATGATCTCTCGAGTTCCGTGCATACGTGGCATACGAGAAGACATTCTTCGACTGTCGTGCTGTCAGTCATAATGGCACTCTGACAAATGATGAGCTGTCTTCCAGCGTGATTTTTTAATATTATCCTGATCAACTCAGCGTGACTTTTGGACCTTGTTCTGATCAACTCAGCGTGATCTTCATTTTTAAGGCCTACAAAACCCCCTTCAAAGTTTTCGAAAGTTGAAAAGACTTCAAAATTTCGAAATACTTTGAAAATATCCAAATGAACTTATTAAATGTCATGATGACTCTTCAGTTTTCGAGACTGATTGAATCCAATTTATGGTGGAATATGAACCGCCGGCGAGCTCTTTTATATAAACGGGGAGAAAATTCAGCTTTGATATTCATCTTACGTCAACATGACTCCGAAGGAAGAAGCTGAAGAAGAAGCAAGAAAGTTGGGTTTCTGTGCACATGGCGACCCTACTCTCGGGGGTAAGGAACCGGAGCCTTTAGTTTTCGAGTTCAAAGATGACCCTACACAACTAGCCAAGAACTTTCTGAGCCACTTTGGTCTGGACGGCTCGTCTTCTTCCAATGGGCGCAGCCTTGCAGAGCAGCGTGAAACGCTCAATGTTCTGTTACATCGTATGGGAGTCACTAGTGTAGAAGAATTGGGCGCCAAGCTCAGTCGCTTCACAAAATAGAGCGTGTCTTTTATGCTTCTGTTTTCTTTTTGAGAAATGTTGTACTTCTTTTCCTATGTAAGGTCATCAGTACCTGCTTTGAAAAATGTAGTACAACTTTTGTGCTGAAAACTAGTTTTACTCCGAACAACGTGCACTAATAAAGAATATTAAGTGGCACTCTTTGAATGTTTCAAATATTGTGCTATTTTCCAAAGCACACGTGACACTCATTCCATGGTTTATGAGCGCTTTTTACTCGGATCTTTTCCAAGAATAGGCCTGCACTTTGTCCTTTAAATAGATAGGTGAGTTTCATGCATACTCATCTTCTTATTCTTCTTCTTCTTCTCTGAGAATGAATTTTTTGTGAGATTTCATTCTCAAACAAAAAAGCAATGCTTTCTAATGTTCGATTTCTGTGCACTATATCAGACATTGGTTTGCCAATCCTTAGCACCAAACTCGATGGTAAGTCCAGTATAGTACGCATACCATTTTTTTACTGTTGAAGATGGGCTTTTGTTTCTGACTGAACAATGCGCGCCTGTCTCTGTTTGACAAATGCACGCTTAATGATTTCTGTTGATTTAATCTCTTTTTCCTTGCTGTTTTCTGCAGAAGCTCGGCTGAAAATTTTCTTCAGAACTGGCATTGGTGATTTGGATGCTGTGGAGAGTATTCTTCTGACACCTACATCAGGGAGCTCATACGCTTTTGACGCGTAAATCAGACAACTCAGAACTCTTCGTGGGATAGAAGGGTCTTCCTCAGATGGTAGGAAGAGCCTTTATACACGGAGAGTTGGATGGTGGAGTCAACTCTACCCCAAAAAATTGGGTAATAGAGTTCCTTTCAGGGCAGAACTAGGAATTGTATCCCAATGTGGGATACATTCCTATCTCCTTTGAGAGGTCGCTCCCAATCCACCAGTTGTATTGGCAGCAACACGTCTTCGTGCTGCCCTACTCTGTGGTTCTCCTCTCGTCTGAGAGATAAGACCAGACCAGAGTTTGATTCCTACTGGACAATCAGGAATTGCCACCAACAACGAACCCGCCAGAGAAGATCAAAGAAGAAATAGATCTCCATTAGATTATTGTTGTGTACATAGAATGAAAATCCAAAATTGTAATAGATTTCCATTATGATTTGTAAGAAAGTCTAAGAAAATGTAATAGACTTTTTATGATGAAATGAGAGTGGAAATGATAATTCTTCTATGCTCAATAATTTGTATTTATTTGGATAAATTGTGAACATGATAGATAATGAAATCTTCTTTTCTGATTTAGAGTACATAATATTATCAGAGGTAATATGGATATGATAATATGTAGAAACTCAAAAGAAAATAGATTGATTTCTATGTAGAGGTCAAAAAATAGAAAATGACAAATGAGCAGGTAGATTCGGCATTTATCCAGAGGTTACGAAAACGTGATAAGTAATGAATTCCTTCTTTTTGATAGAAGATTACAAACGGACGAATCGTCAGGTGATAATGAATGGATAAACCGTCGGATGAATGTAATAAATGAACGGATGAACCGTCAAGCATTAATGAATGGACGAACCGTCGGATGAATGTAATAAATGAACGGATGAACCGTCAAGCATTAATGAATGGACGAACCGTAATGAATGTAACGCTTCGTTATTTGAAGAACTTCTGCTTATAAATATAGCAGAATTCTGACAAGAACGAACACTTCTATTCTTCAACATAAAAATGTCGTCTGAAGAAGCATCCAAGAAAGCTGGAATCACCCTGAAGGTTCAGAAAGGCACTGAAGAACGCCCTGCTGATCCAGTTCAATCGAAGAAGGCGGAAGCAGGCGAAGGTTCGTCTGCACCCAAGCCACCAAGGGACATTCTGGGCTTCCTGCTCGAACCAGGAAGGACTGAAGAAGAAGAAGCCATGAGGATAGCCGCTTGCAAATTTCTCGTGGGTTCCAGCAAGGAGGTTCTCGGCTCTTTTGCTGACCGCGTTTTCGAGAAGGACGGCAGTGGCCCGCGTCCAAATGTAAAGAAGGATGATAGTGATCTTCCTTAATATCATGTACTATCATTCATGATTAAAATAAAATAAAAATTTTATTTCTAAACATGAACTTGTCTGATGATTTACAAGCATTTACATTTATACATAATACTTTTTAAGGAATTTGCCATTAATAGGCATCAAAACTTTTCGACCATCCAATTCTGAGAGTTGATAAGCTCCATTTGAGAAAACTCTACTCACGATATAGGGACCTTCCCATTTTGCGTCAAATTTGCCCTTGCTCATATGAGTCATAGTCATAGGACGTCTGACTGTTAGAACAAGTTCTCCTTTTTGATACGCTCGAACTCTGACTTTCTTATTAAAAGCTCTTGAGATTCTAGCTTGATAGAATTCAATATTCTGTTGAGCAGATAATCGCTTTTCATCCATAGCTTCTAATTCCTGAAGTCGAAGACGATCATTATTCTCGGCAGTGAGTTCATTAGCGATTGCTATCCTTAAAGAAGGAATTTGAATCTCTAATGGAAGAACAGCTTCGCAACCATACACCAGAGAGAAGGGTGTACATTTAGTAGCATTACGAACTGTAGTACTGTAAGCCCACAAACATTCACCGGGCTTTTTACTCCAATTATGTTTGTTAGTAGAGACAAACTTCTTTAGGAGTTTGATGATGGTCTTGTTGAAAGCTTTTGCTAATCCGTTAGCTGCCGAATTATACGCGGTAGAAGCCACATTATTGATCCGGTGATCGTCACAGAATCGAGTAAACTTCTGACTGACGAACTGTGGTCCGTTATCATGAATAATGCGTCGAGGAACACCAAATCTGTAGATGACATGATGCTTAATAAAGCTGATGACATTGGACGTCTTAACTTCAGATAAAGGAATAGCTTCGGCCCATTTGGAGAAGTAATCGGTTATTGCGAGAATAAACCGATGACCTTTGGATGACGGCGGATTGATCGGGCCAATAATGTCCATGCCCCAAGCTTCGAAGGGCCATGATGCTGCCGTCGGATGTAGAAATTCCGAGGGTTGATGAATAAAATCCGCATGGATTTGACAAGCTTTACACTTCTTTGCATACTCGATGGCATCTGATACCATAGTGGGCCAATAATAACCCATACGTCGAATACGGTCCTGAAGTTTTGGGCCAAGCTGATGTGCTCCACAAATTCCATCATGTGCTTCGCGAATGATCTGCTGAGCCTCATCACCGGCAACACATCGAAGAAGTAGACCGTCATAAGCTCGACGATATAAGATTTTTGTAGTATGATTGTAATAGAATCTGAGTGATCGTCGTCTGATAGATGCTGCCTCACTCGGATCATCCAGAAGAATATCATACAATACGAAGTCTAAGAAAGGAAGTCTCCAATCTTTATCCGTATTCTGAGTCTCAGTTGAACTACTGAAGATGAATTCCATGCTAGAATCAGATGAAGATGATAAAGATTTACGACTAAATCCAAATCCTCTTGTTGTGTTGACGTCATGAGATGTTGATTCTTCAATGTCAATTGGAAGTCCTAGGGTCAGGTTATTTTCCAGATGAAACAATTCTCGATTGCGAACAACAATCATTTGTTGCCGTCTAATCGGAATAGCCAACACCGCCGCAAGATTAGCTAGAGCATCAGCTTCTGTGTTACATGCTCGCCTAACATGTTCAATGAAGAATTCTTCAAACGAAGAAGCCATAGATATAGCTGATCTATGATAAGGAACCAGATCTTGATGGCGAACTTCATAAGTACCCCTTATCTGATTGACAATGAGTTTAGAGTCTCTGTACGCCTCCAAATGTTGAATATTCAGATGTTTAGCGAGTTGAAGACCAATGAGTAATGCATTGTACTCAGCTACATTGTTTGAACATGGTTGATCAAGAGAATAAGCTCGTTGGATAGCAAGACCTTCTGGCAATACAAGAACAATTCCAACTCCAGCGACGATGTCTCCATTAGGACCAATTCTTGACGCTCCATCAAAGAATAGACGCCAACTAGGATCTTCTTCAGCAATTTGGTTTGAATCTAGAACTTCATCTGGGATTTCATCATAGAGTTTTGAATCTTCTGGAATTGAATGAGCAGCCAGAAAATCGGCTAAAGCTTGTCCTTTGACTGACTTCTGAGGAATATAGTGCATATCATACTGAGCAAATAAGATTCCCCAGTTAGCCAATCGAGAATTCAAAACACTAGGTTTCTTCATCATGATCCGTATAGGATTGATCTTAGAGATGACATGAATAGTCTGGCCAATGATATAATGACGTGTATTTTGGACAGCGAACATCAAGGCTAGACATTCTTTTTCAACCGGTGAATATCGAGGTTCAGCTCCAGTCATAGTACGACTGAGATAGTAAATGGCTTGTTCATGACCATTCTTATTCTTTTGAGCAAGCAATGCACCCAATGAATGACTCATTGCTCGGGTATACAAGAGGAATGGAATTCCTGAGACGGGAGGTACCAATACTGGAGGGCTCATCAGATATTGTTTTATATCATCGAATGCTTTCTGACATTCGTCATTCCAGACGAAAGAAACACCTTTCTTCATGAGTTTATTGAATGGTTTGCAGCGTCCTGAAAGATTAGAGATGAATCTCCTGATATAAGCGATCCTTCCTTGAAATCCTCGTAGCTCTTTTAAGGTGCGTGGAGGACGCATCTCTTGGATGGCTTTGATCTTCTCGGGATCCACGTGTATACCTTTAGAGGTAATGACGAAGCCGAGAAATTTACCACTAGAGACACCTAAGAAGGACTTAGTAGGGTTCATCTTTAATTGATGCTTACGCATTAGATCAAATATAATCTTCAAATCTTGGATATGATCCTCCTTTTGTCGACTTTTGACTGCAATATCATCAACGTAGCATTCGACTATTTTCCGCAAATGTTCACGGAATATAGTGCTCATAGCTCGTTGATAAGTTGCTCCTGCATTCTTGAGACCGAATGGCATAACTGTATAACAGTATGTACCAATTGGCGTTCTGAAAGAAGTATGCTTCTCGTCATCTGGAAACATTTTAATCTGATTGTACCCAGAATACCCGTCCATGAATGACATCCGTTCAAACCCACAGGTATTATCGATCATAACATCAGTGATTGGTAGAGGGAATTCGTCTTTGGGACATGCCGCATTGAGATCGCGGAAGTCTATGCAAACTCTGATCTTGCCAGTCTTTTTAAGAACAGGAACTATGTTAGCCACCCAATCAGGATGTTGTTCCTCTCTAATAAACCCAGAGGCCACGAGTTTATTGACTTCAGCTTCAATTGTATCCATAATGCCTGGACGAAATCGTCGCTATTGTTGTTTGACCGGTTTAGCATTCGGCAAGATATTAAGCTTGTGAGTTGCGATTTGTGGATCAAGTCCTGGCATATCTTCATAACTCCAAGCGAAGACGTCGATGTATTCACAAATGAGTTTGATCATGTCTTGCTTATCAGTTTCTGAAAGACTTTCACTGATGAATATTGGCTTAGGGGATCCCTCTTCACCAACATCTATTTGAACAAGTTTGTCTTCAGTCGGAGGTTCTTTTTGCTCAAATCGGAACTCCCATTGATTATCTAACCTTTGGGCCCATTGTTCTGATTCAGGTGAGATTTCAAAATCTTCTTCGTCTTCATCACTTTCTTCAGAACGATCAATGGAGACCATGTTGGAAGACAGAATGTTGCAGTAGAAATCACCGATACTCGTATCGGAGTCCCAAGAGGTAGTACTAGAAGAATCAGATCTCTTATCTTCGTCAGATTCAGGATCTTCATGAACAATATTGATAAAAGGAGTAGGTGTAGTATAACCCAAACCGTATTTCGTCCTTCCATATTTCAGAGGAGGAATACGAACAGGCATTTTCTTCCTTTTCCACTATTGAGGCCAGTTCTGAAATCATAGCCCATGTTTTTAATGATGTCTTTAGATTGCTGACTATAACGACGTAGTTGTAATCTTCCAGTATCATCGTTTTTGTTGTCGTCTTCAGGGTTAGAAGGATTTTGGGGCCCTTTGTAAAAGACTATTGGGATGTCTCCTGGCTTTCTGCTGGGAACTAGAAAGTATGAAGATTGTACTGATTCTAGGGATACATCTGTATGAACAGTCTGTACAACTCCTATGGTTATTGTGCTGAAGTCATCTAGCAAATGTAAATAACTATGAACATAATTACACACATCAACATACTGCAAAGATGGAGGCTTTTCATTAAATTTAAAAGCAGCAATATTTACATTGGGAGAAGGCTGAGCCTTAGAGATCTTAGCCAAATCAATGACTAAAGGGGAAGAAGAAGAACGAGAAGAAGTTTTGTTTCGATTAAGATCGATAACAAATGGCTCAGAAGAGGTGAGCTCCCTTGAAGCCTGAGATGGAAGAGTAATCTGCCCTCCAACTGGAATTAGCAGAGTATCCTGTTTCATATGTGAAGACACAGGAACTGTAGTACGCCCACTGACAGGAATGATCAGTGTATCTTGAGTAGGCGACTGAGGTAATGGAGAGATTCGTCCATTTACTGGAATGATGAAAGGACCTTCTCCAGAGGGTTTGGGAGATTGTTGCTGAGTAATTCGACCTTTAACAGGGATTATTAAAGTCTCACTTTGTGAATCCTCTTTCTCCATAGCTTGTATCACCCTTGTATACTCTTCTTTGTACATCCGGGAATCATTGAAATAAGCTTCAACCCCATGGAAAGGGTTTATATCAGCAACTTCCTTTTGTACTCTTCCATTGCTGTCAATATATTTAAAGCATTGATGAAGAGTAGAAGGCACCACATTATTTTCATGAAGAAAGGGCCTCCCCAGAAGAAGATTATAGGATCCTACAATCTCGATCACATAGAAAGTGACTTTGGATCTGAAATCGCCAATCTGAAGTTTCAGATGAATCTTTCCCAGAGGTTCGCTTCGGCTTTGATTGAATCCCAGGATAGTAGTAACCGTCTTTGATAGCTTGTGAAGAGGAATTTTTAATTCATCCAACAGACTCTTCGGCATTATACTTATAGCAGACCCTGGATCAATGAGGATACGATCTATCTTCATTGTATCAATATAACCGGTGTAGTAGAGAGGCCGATCATGTCGATTATCCTCCAGTAGCATGTCATCTTGTGTAAAGGTGATATTTGGGATAATCTCCAATACACTGTTGCAATGTAAGCAAGTGGCAGGTTCCACATCTGGCTTCTTCAATTGTGCAAGACAAGAGTCAGCTTGAAGAAGTGCCTCACTTAACGTCTCCCGAGTCTCTTTAGAAAGACGTAGAAGTTCAAAGAGTGACATTCTAGCTGGAGTGTTGGCAAGTTGAGCTAAAATGTCGAAGTTATAAGGCTTCTGAAGTCCAAGAGGAGAGGACTTCTTGATTGGTTTATCAAACCGAGCTTGTTGTTTGCCTTTCTCAAGAGCTGTAGGCTTGGAAGGAGTAGGCTCAACTGGTGCAGTTGAAGGAACAGGTGCAGTGGATGATTCTTCTTCAGGAGGAACATTAGGAGCATCTTTGTCAGCAGGAGGGATATCAGGAGTATCCTCAGGATTCTTGGAATAATCCTTTAAATAAGATTTCCCTGTTCGAGTAGCACCAGCAAGTGCTTCTTCTTTTTCTTTTGGCTCTGTGTCAGAAGTAGACCCAAGAGAAGTCATATGACATGACTTAATTTTTCCAGTCTTCTTGGACTTTCGAGAAGTAGTCTTTTGAAGAGGAGGAGATTCAAAATCTGCCACTAGATCAGGATGAATCCACATGATTTCTCCTGTTTCCATAGTAATTGGCACTAATCCTTCAGACTGTGGAGGAGGAATATTCACTATATCAAGAGTCACCTTGGGAATAGGAACGATCCTGCTTTCAAGGAATTGAGGAGGAAAATCTCTGAATTGCATAGAGACGACATTGGAGGTGACGGTTTTCTCTTTTGGAGTAAGGGAGATAGCTCCAGATTTAATCATTTCTTGGATCTTTCCTTTCAGTACATAACATGTACGAATTGTATGACCCAGTATTCTATGGTATGGACAGTATTTGGGATGATCTGTCTTACCAGCTTCATCAGGTTTCTTGATTTCAGGTAATTGTATTTTATTACCTTTCAGCAGACATTCAAAGATACCAAGGACGTCGTCTTCATCAAAAGAGTATTCTTCTTTAGGGCGAGGTGCTCTTGGTTGTTACGTTATAGAGGTAGGAGAAGTTTGAACATTTGATGCATCTTTGCTCTGAAGATTAACTTCAAGGGTTTCTTTTCCCTTGCGAGTATTGGGTTTAGCATTATTGTTAATAACTTGACCTGTTTCTTTGGGAGTCATCTGCACTCCTAAACCTTTGAAGGTTTCAGCACTAATTTCTGCGGCCTTGGCACTAACTATGAAGGAAGGCCAGTCTTGAAATTGAGTAGATCCTGTCCACATGCTGATGATTGGTAACAAGTTTGATTTGCATGTGTCAATGGTAACAGCATCAGGAGTTCCAAGAGGCATCTTCAGAGCTTCTCTTCGAAACCGTTCAATGAAATCTTCTGTAGTTTCATTATTTTTCTGCTTGATTCTAATAAGAGCAGACATAGTCATATCATTAAGCCCTTCATAGAACCGTTCAAGAAACATCTGTTTGAAACCGGCAAATGAGGGAATACACCCATCTGGGAGACTTCTATACCATTCATAAGCCGTTCCCTTGAGACATCCAACAAACACCCGAGTAAGGAGGGCATCACTTGGTTGCAATTGGTCAGTCATCACTTCAAAGTGATTAATAAATTGACTCGGAGAAGTGGTTCCATCATAGAATGAGATAGTAGGAGGCTTGTATTTAGGAGGATACGATACTTGCTTCCACTCTATCGGATAAGGTTGCTTGATGCCTAACCTTTATAAACCATCTTTCTGTTTGAATGTCTCGAATTGAGTTTTGAGGTTCTTTAATTCTTCAGAGACAACTCCGGAAGATTATGGAGTTGTAGCTTGTAGAGAATAGTTGGGAGGAGGAACAATATTGTAAGCACTACCCCCAGCTCCGGAGAGACCAGGAGTATTGGATTGTACTACTGGAGGAACTTGTACTGGACTTACACCAGTGTCAATTGGTATGGCATCTGGTACAGTCTGTCGATTTTGTATATGAGTTGCCATGAGTTCATACATCGACTTCATAGTATCAGCCATAGACTTCATTTGCTGTTCCAAAGAAGCAATCCTTTGTTCTTGAGGAGTCAAGGAAGAAGAAGGTTCATCAGTATTCCCATCAACCATATAAGTCATGACTGTACGAGGGATTATTGATGAACTGGTGGATGTTGTTTGTTCTGAATCATTGCTTTGTGCATCAAAGTCAATTATAGGAGAACTACCCCCAGTAGGAAGAGGTGGGAAGTTTAGATTCTCCAAGGAATTCAGAATCATCTTCAGAGATCAAAGTTCTTTGACTAGAGGCCAGGACTCTTGCTCTTGTGCCTCTATATACTCCATTTGGACTATCAGCTCTACCCCCAGTATCACGAGAGGTCATGTTAACAGAAGCAAACAAAGGCTCATCTTCATCAGGCATAGGTTCACACTGAATCCGATTGAAGACAGATTGTCGTTTTGTTTGACATCTGCATTGCATTGTGATTCTCGGCTGGAAATCACATTCATGATCAACATAGTCCTGAACCATTGATTGACATCTGCATTGAATTATGACTCTTGGCTGGAAGTCACATTCAGCATGGTCCATTGTCATAGAATTATTCCTTCTCTTCTGTTGAAGATGTTCTCGTAAATCTGTCTGTGACGACTGAGGTACATCAGAGAACACTCTTTGTGTATTTTTAGGAATATATTTTTGGTTCTTGGGTCTTGATGGCTCTTGATTATATAAAGAGTGATTAATATGAGCCACATAATTTTTAGCATATTCTGCATCCGGATCTTTTATTTTCATTTCCGATTGGTGTGGTTTCTAAATACCAGAAGTGCTTCTCAAACGGGTTTGATTGAGTTTTGTTCGTAGATCAGTTGGAGGTAACACATTGGTTTTTGAAACTTGGAGTTTTCCTTCCATTGATCTAGATATTTGCAGAGAAGGAAGAGTTGAACCATCTCCCTGATTAGGAGTTGGTAACAGACCTTCTTTTCTAGACAAATTCTGTGCCCAATTCGAAGAAGTCGTAGAAGAAGACATTAAAGAATGTTTCTTCTTAGACTTATTCAAGTTTTGAGACATAGAATGTCCAGAAGGAAGAGTAGTCAAAAGACCATCTCCTTTTCTTTGACTAACAAAATTGTCAGTCAAAGCTGTTCCTGAAGTAAAAACTACAGGAGCAGAAGAAACAACTAAAGAGTTATTTCTTTTCGAAGGGACTTTGTGTGGAGGAGTTTTAACAATACCACCCCCAGTTCTAGTAGAACTTGGCACAGAAGAAGAAACAGCTAAAGAGCTATTCTTCTTAGATAATGTATATGGAGTACACGCTGAAACAGGCTTGGTTAAAGAACCAGTACTGTTAGCGTGACTTTTGAATTTAGAATTACACGCTGGAACAGATTTGGCTAAGGAGCCAGTACTGTCAGCGTGATTGTTGACTTTAGAAATACACGCTGGAACAGATTTGGCTAATGAGCCAGTGCTGTCAGCGTGATTTTTGAATGTGAGATTGCACGCTGGAACAGATTTGGCTAAGGAGCCAATACTGTCAGCGTGACTTTTGGGATTGAATTTGCACGCTGGAACAGATTTGGCTAAGGAGCCAATACTGTCAGTGTGACTTTTGATTGCTGTCATCTTCGAGCGCACAAGAGTGTGCGTGCTTGCAGTAGAGTCTTTGCCAGTGTTAGGAGTAGACACTGTGGCAGAGACTTCACCATTGGCTGCCAACTGATTCTTTGGGACATAGACAGAGTGTCCCTTCGACTTGGCAGTAGTGATGGAGGCTGAAGTGGGCTTGCCACCCTTAGCCCGCTGCATTTCTTCGTAGGCGAGTTGATCAAATTGGATCGATATCACCTTCTTCGTCGAGCCGACTGACGAAGTGTCGCATTGAGTTGTTGCCATCTCAGAAGAGGAGATGGTTTTCCCCAGCAGAGCCGCCAATTTGTTTTCCATAAATAAATTCACTTTATTTATTGTGTATCTGGGAAAATTACAACTGTAGGAATCCGATCTAGAAGACGATCGCTTTATCCCTTGGACTATGCGAAGAAGAAAAGCTCTCAAAATTTTGACAGTAAGTTAGATAACTATGTATCTGTACAATGAATGAGAAAAAGAACTCTATTTATAGAGTCAAAAATAACTGAAAGGATAACTGTCTTCACAGCCTGTGCCTAGTTGAAAATCACGCAGGATTTAACATACGCAAGGTTGTGAGCAGTTACTGGACGTGGCCTGTAACTGTTGGACACATGGCAATCATGCATGAGTCGTGTGCAAGTTACAGGACACGTAGGCGATAGATCAGTGGCATGGTTGCCACGTACTCCAATTTGATGAAATCCATGCAGACTTGTTGAAGACGAAATCCACGCAGACTTGAGTCAGAAAGCTTTAAAATCCACGCAAACTTGGGGCAAGAAGCTTCAGAATCCACGCAGGCTTGGAGCAGAAAGCTTCAAAATCCACGCAGATGTGGGGCATGAAACTTCAGAATCCACGCAAACTTGAGGTAAAAAGCTCAAAATACACGCAGACTTAAGGAAGGAACATATAAGTTCAAAATACACGCAGACTTGAGCCAGAAGGCTCAAAATATACGCAAGATTGAGGCAGAACTGCCAGCTGTCTTGATTTAACGTGCCTCGACTGACACAAAATCTCTGACAGTGATTGCTTTGTCAGTCGCATTAAATGACAAGAAGCTCTTTTGGTACGCCAACTTGGTGAAGGCTGAGTCTTGCTGAAGAAGATTTCGAAAGTCACACAATAGGCGGCTATGATCTCTCGAGTTTCGTGCATACGTGGCATACGAGAAGACATTCTTCGACTGTCGTGCTGTCAGTCATAATGACACTCTGACAAATGATGAGCTGTCTTCCAGCGTGATTTTTTAATATTGTCCTGATCAACTCAGCGTGACTTTTGGACCATGTTCTGATCAACTCAGCGTGATCTTCATTTTTAAGGCCTACAGGAATAACTTTTACCATTGATATAATATATGAAAACAACCATAATTAGATTATCTACAATCCCCTTCAATTACTTTTTTCATAATTTTGCTGTTTTGATATATAAATATTTACATCTTTGAAGACCAAATTCTACCCTAAAATGAACTATCGAAATTACCATCTTGTGAGTCCCAAAATTATTTTTTGTGCATCCAAGGCTCAATATTATTGGTTCTTGACGTATGATCATGAATATTTGATATTTTAAGTAATTATTTACTATTTATTAGATTATTAAAATTATTTATTTATTGTTAAACAAGTTCTAATAATATTGATTCATCAATGTTTATATTAAATTGATTGTGAGATGGGTTTTAAATGGTTTTTATGCAATAAAAATTATATGATTTATATTTCCAAAATATTATAGATTTATTTCAGAATTAATATTCAATATTTACACATATATTTTATGAGATTTTGTTAGCCCTAGAAGGAACCTTATGAGTAGTTATTTAATTATGACTAGTATATAGATTAGTTAACCCTATAAATTATAAATATATGTATATATGGTATATGGTAGTAATAATGAGGTATGGTTATTAATGTTAGTTATTATTATTATTTATAGGAGTTCGTGAGACCGTGACTACGGATGTTGAAGCCGGACCGGTACTTTATTCCTTCGGGGTGATTCCAAGCAAGATACCATGTCACTGTGATCTTATTTTATTTCCTGCTATACATGGACATGTTGTTGTGTGTTAGAATTAGATATGTTAGAAGAGCGTCGAAATGTGACTTGGGCGCCGTCGATAATTCCATCGATGACATATAGTGGGTGGGTGGGTGAACTAGTATGCTAGTAGACTTGTGTTGAAGTTATTTTTAAATGAGTATCACTGGATATGACTCATGACATGACTCTTAGAGCGAGAGTTTCATTGGCATTGGCACGCACCTTATACTTGGCCGGTACAAGGGGTTCGTGTGACGGATCATATATGACTAGTTGTGTTAGTTAAACTTTCATGTAAGATATGAGTCGTACGACTAATGGGACGTTGTCTTGTACTACTTCTAGGCGGGGAAGACTATTAGTAGGCGCACGAGATTACCCTATCCTCATTAGCCTTAGTGTTGCCATGGTATAGGATATACTAGTGGATATTCCATTATCGTCTACAGACTAGTCTCCGGATTGGGCGGGAGTATGTTAGTATATTCACGATATTAGTTGACGCTAATATCACTCCTTACCTACCTGTGCGATTCCAAAGTAGTCTTCAAGTCAATACACTTAGATGGATAGTTTACCTTGATAGTTATATTCATGTTTATGTATACTAGTTTTACTGTTATTATTGTGGCTAGTAGTTGTATCTTGTTACATCCCTCTGAGGACCTGGTGATCTCTCCAGGTGTTAGATGAACTTCAGGAGTATAGTTGTTGTGGTGTTTTACTACTGGATTCAGGTATTAATGGTATTGTTATTTTATTCTTTCTTTCGTGCCTTTTATGTTCTCTTCTACTTCATATTTCTGCCATAATTTCTATGCTGTTATAGCCTAGTTTTGCGAGCTTACTCTTTTTCTCTAGCTCGATCGAACTAGTGTGATATTGGTGGCCAACTCTATACACTTGTTCATTTCTTGATACTTATAAATTACTGTAAAATATTCGGGTAAAAAAAACTCAATTTCTAGCACCTGTAGATCTAATTTCGAACAAATGCATGGTCATGATCTAAACTAAGTCTAAACACACATGGTACATGCATCCCACTCAATTAAACCTATGTGCTACCTACCCTCAATAGTCACAATGACCCATTTTATAGTCAATATGACCAACCTAGTCAAATTAAACCGCAACGACCCAAACCTGACCCAATTAGAATTACTTGGGCTTAACCTAGGTTGATTAAGCTAGGTTTGACGTCCATATTAGACATAATTTAAGTTTTGGACAACCATGGGTTTATTAAATCATTAGGGTGGAATGTGAAAGGGAAGTGGTTATAACTTGTGACCTTTCCTTTCTCTATTGGTAACTCCTCATCATCAAAGGCATAACCCCCGTCTCTTCACCTCCCCCATTCAAAACTCCTCAAGAACATTTCTTCCTAATTTTTTTCCAAATAATTTTTCTTCACAAACCATTATCCAAAACTTTTTTCATCTTCCTAATTGTAATGGAATGATAGTTAAGATGATGTACAGTCGTTCTAGATGATAATGAATTTGTTACGTACATCTTGCCAATTCCAAGAGTTTAGAAAATCTCGAGTCGATTAGGACTGCCCATATTTCTGGCAGTCCTATATACTGTTAGGACTGCCTGAAAATGTGGTATTCCACTTGTACAGCAAGTATAACTCAGGACTGCCGCACTTTGTGGCAGTCCTTTATACATCTAGGACTCCCAAAAAGTACGACAGTCCTGTGATATACTTGTTGTACAAGTAGACTGCTACAGTTTCAGGCAGTCCTAACAGTATATCGGACTGCCAGAAATATGGGCAATCCGGAAACATGGGCAGTCCGGCATTGCACTTCTTGTTTGCTGTTTGCTAAGTATTCTTCGATTGATATTAAATATTCGTAGTCACGAGCCGAATCCGAAGACGAAGGACGTTGACATCGAGCCTAAAAAAAAGTCCTACCGCATCGGAGCGGAAGGCACATGAAGCTGAGCGGGTTCGCGAGAAACCAATAACGATAAGAGAACCGGAGGCACCCACTCAGACTACAACACGTCGAACCAAACACGTTTCAAGTAAATTGAAGCAACAGAAGACTCACCCGGATTCTTCCTCCTCCGATGATAATTTGCCCATTGTTCATAAAGGAGGGGACGATGGTTCCGGACCTTCTCACAAGAAGACCGCTTCTGATAGAGCTGATCGGGAAGTGAGCCCAATCGGTTGCTCACTATTGAAGTCTCTGTCTAACCACATATCTTACCAAATTTGGAAGGATCTGGCAAGTTCATTACCTTAGATGTAAATTAACTTTTGAAAATAGTAGTTATATCTTATATTTGTATATTCTTTATCTTGTTTTATTTTCAGAAAAGCTTGCGTATCTTGCGGGTCATTAACCACGCTAAGATGTGGAGTACACGGGATTTTGATAATTTGAAAGAAGGTGTGAAGGCCAAAATCATCCCCACTGGGTTGCAACATATTACGAAACACTCGTATAAGATCTTGGATCACGCACTGATCTCTGCGTTTGTGGAGCGGTGGCATCCAGAAACAAATAATTTTCATTTCTCATCCGGGGAGTTGACGATCACCCTCGACGACGTCCACCATATTTTAGGACTTTGAGTTGATGGTCGTCCAATGCTGATGAATTATTCTATGGGCCACTTTGAGATGTATGACGAGATGGTGGATTGGTCGCCAATTTACTCGGTATTGAGGCAGAGAATTTTGTCAGTCTCCCTGAGTTTAAGAAGTTGTACGGAGTTCCTTTGAGTTTTATGAGGAATACACGCATTGATGATGATGACGATGAGGACGATGAAGATGATGATGAGGACGATGATGATGATGATGTAGTGGCCCGGGCATACATGTATTTCATCTTGGGAGCCGTCTGCATTCCGGACAAGTCCGGAACCTCGATTCACGCCAAATATGTAAACAATTTTATGAACTTAGGTACTATGGATCAAATATCCTTTGGAAGCGGTATACTAGCTTATCTCTACCGCGAACTTGGGGCTGCATCTCGAGTCGGATCGAAGACTATAGCTGGTTGTCAAACTCTGCTCCATGTGAGTCCATTAAATCGTACTTTTTTATATTTTATATCAAATTAGGTCAATTAATATGTCTTTATTCTACATTTTATGTACATGCATGGATATACGAACATTTTTCTACGCTAAAGAGGGCTACTCTTAACAAAGACTACGATGAGGAGCTACCTAGGATGTGTAAGTGGAATCCAGTTAAGATAGATAGCAGACGTCTTCATACTTTGGCTTTCTTGCGTGTCGCACTTGAAGATATGAACAAAAAGGAGGTAAAACAATGCTAACTTAAATTACCATTTACTTATGATTTCATTCTAGTGAAACAATACTAACTTTTTAAGTCCTGATTACTTACACTATGATGTAGATTATTTGGCATCCATATCGGGATCTTCGAAATAGTTCTCGTCTGTTGTAAGGAGTTTCACTATTTCAAGGTCTGATATCTTATCATAAAATTGAGGAGCCTCACAATGCCAGACAGAGTGCTTCGTCAGTTTGGCTACGTGCAAACTATACCGAGCACATTGAATTTGAGGGCTTCTTCAAAAGGGACCAAAGCATCAACCTCTGTCCCGTCGGACTACCGTTGGGGCTCTTACTTCTTCACTGAGTGGCAACGTCACGTAGTCGGTAAAACCAAACGACTTCCGGTGGTGCAGGTGTGGGATTGTAGTGATGACTATATGAATTATTATGTAGAGGCCGGACATGGTATGATGTTGAATCCAGATACGCGAGGTGATGAAGTGCCGGTAGCTACTCCTCTACCAAATAAGACAGGCCTACTTGATGCACCGTAAAAGCGCAAGTAGTAGTATGTCGAATTAATGTTTACCAGTATATTAACCTTGCTAATTTTAACCCTTATTTTTTCTTCAGGCTTCCAAAGTAAGAAACTTGGGAAAAAGTCTCCTGCTGTGCAAGGGAGATAACTACGTCGACATTGCTAACTAGATGCAGAACATCGCATCGGACTATCCATTAATCGAAAACGAGTGACGCACTAAGATGCGTCATGAACACCAATGACTTTGTTGTATTTATTTGAACAATTTTTGTGTCGCTTTTGTTGAACACCAACAGTTTGTTGTAATATGTTTTGAATACTTAATGTCGTATAAGTATCATATTGCGTTTGAGCATCCTACTTGATTATCGTTTGAGCGTCGTATTTGATTGAAGTATTGGGTATCAAGTATCAAGTATCATGTATGACAAAGTATCAAGTATCATGTATCACACAAAGTATCAAGTATCGTGTATCACAAAGTTTTAACTAGGACTGCCCAGTACTCTGGCAGTCCTTCATGCATGATAGACTGCCAGAGTACTGGGCAGTCCTAGTTAAAACTTTCTATAAATAAGGACTGTCCAGTTTCCTTGGCAGTCGTAGTTCACCGCAAGTTCTAACTATGACTGCCCAGTTCTCTGGCAGTCCTTTATGCACGATGGACTGTCAGAGAACTCGAAGTCCTAGTTAAAACTTGTTGTAAACAAGGACTGCCCAGGAAACTGGGTAGTCCTAGTTCATAGCAAGTTTTAACTAGGACTGCCCAGTTCTCTGGCAGTACATCATGTATGAAGGACTGCCAGAGAACTGGACAGTCCTAGTTAAAACTTGTTGTGAACTAGGACTGCCCAGTCCTTGTTAAATCTTGCTGTGAAGTTAAATGTGATACTCAAACCGATACTTAAATATAAATGTGATACTCAAACCGATACTCAAATATAAATGTGATACTCAAACCGATACTCAAATATAAATGTGATACTCAACTCCGCTTTATATTTTCTAATAAGATAATCATACCAAAACCGATACTCAAATGTGATTCTCTAAAATAAAGTTTCCAAGTAGTAATGTAAACTTCCTTCTTTCTGTTTACAAAATGTGACAAAAGATATAAACTTCCTTCTTTCTGTTTATAAAATGTGACAAAAGATATAAACTTCCTTCTTTCTGTTTACAAAATGTGACAAAAGTATCGGTGTAGGACCACTATCAGTCAATCAATGCATCGTAGTGGTCTTTCGGCCTTGGGATATGTTCCACGTACTTTGTTATCTTCTTGTAGACATTGATCGCATCGGTGTAGAGTGTCGTCCAAGCGATCGATTCTTTCGGAGCATATTTATACCAGATTGGAGTAGGGAAGGAATATGACAGTGCCCGATCAACCGTGGGATGATGAAGTGATTATCATCAAGTCTAATGGCATATAGAGTGGACATAGTGTAGTCTGCCGGAGGAGCGGTCATTGGGAAGAATGTGTTGTTACTTTTCTTGGACAGAATGATAATTGGGATCTTGTACCTGTAAGCGAATACAAATGCAGTATAAGTGTTTAACAAACTTTTCACGTTAGTAAGAATGTGTTGGTATATTGTACCTATTAGCAAATAGATATGCAGTAGAAGAGACATCCATGTAATGTTCCTCTCCAGTAGTCTAATCGGCACACAAAATGCTTGTCAACAATTCTCCAACTGTATCTGGGCTTAGTAATTTGCTGTAGAAGGGAAGACGAGACTCCAACTCCTCGTACAGCTCTGCTTTAACCTGTCTCCATCCGTATTTAACGAAATAGCCTAGATGTCTTGCAAGACCATGGTACCCACAATGTCCATCTTTAGGCACATCTTCAATAGACCAAATGTACTCCCGTATCGCAGGATGAAATATATGAATGTACATGTCGAATGTGACACCAACGCTTGTTTTCTGTTTCTTTCATTGAATAGGAAGCTTGTCCTTCCTCTTTGGACAAACGAACCTTTCGATGCTTCTTTCAATATGCTCAAATAATGATAGTTCTCTACTAGTAGACTCGAGCTTCTTCTTCTGTGTTCTTGTAACTCTTCTTGGTGGTCTACCCTTCGAGGCAACGAGAACATATGGCTCATGCACATGACTACTTGTCTGGTGGGCAAGTTCTTGAATTTTAAGTTTAATAGACTTCCTCTCAGGTTCTAGTGCAGCACACCAACTTGCATGAAGGAGTTTAACTTCTGGCAAGGAAAAGAAATCGTCGTGACTGTCCAACATAGGCATGACTGACAACTGTCTCCAACGTTGATCAACGATCACTACTGCAATAGGTCTACATAGACGTCGATATTCGTTGATCTCATGAGCACAAGGAAGGCCGAGAGAATGTCGATGTGTGCAACCATATTCTTCTGTATCAAAACCAACTGAATTTGCCTGAGCAATCTCATCAAATAGCAATGCCAATGCATAGTGAGACAATACATGGACTAAATCAGACAAGAGCTCTTCTTTCCTATGTTCGTGCTTTACAATATTGAGGCTCATCTAAAATGAAGCCTTTATCTCGTTCACCGTCAAATTGGTCATTAGATTTATCGCCTGCCAAACTGACACAAAACCATCGACCGATGAACGTAGATATTTCTTCAGTGTTGAATGTGAACCTTCGGTACGGTTGGTAGTGGTCGTGCCGTAATGCTTCACCTTATTCGTCCATGCTAAGACAAAATCTTCTTTATGTGGATCAACCCATGTGTCTTTGATATAAGATATACATGGCTTGTTGCTACTTTCCTACTTCTCTTTGAACTCCAACCATGCTTTGTCAAAAGCATCTACAGTACTTGTTCGCCACACAAGGGTCCAATCATTGTAGAATTCTGTGAAGCGGTCCACATCAAGTTTGCCGTCTACTTTTTCAAACTTGCTCTAGCATTGTGCTTGAATATTTTGATTAACATGCCATGTGCATAGTAGTCTACAAGCATCAGGAAATACAATATCTATAGCATTCATCAATGCATATTCTCGATCGGTGACAAAAACATACGGCTCTTTGTGTCCAGTGTAAAGTGTCTTCAATTTGTTCAATGCCCATGTATAATCATCTACGATTTCATTCTTCAAGAAACAAAATACAACTGAAAATGATCTACCCGTTGACATGAAGCCGACAATGTGGAAAAGTGGTATCTTGAATTTGTTAGTCTTGTACGTGCAATCAGCCACCAAGACATCGGCAAAGGACCGTGCCAAATGCGTACAATCCGGAAGCGCTCAAAATGTAGAAGTAATTTCATTAGATGGCGGATGTCTTCTATGGTAATCTACATAGTGATTGTCGGCAAGTAACTTCAAAACTTGTTGCATCACCATTCTTCCTTATAGGGTATTTGTCCTCGATCTCGAGAGTGCATTGTAGATTGTCCTCATCGTAAACTAGTTCTTTTCATTCTTCTGGTGCACCGCAGAATAAATTTGTTTCGGGCCAACTCCGAAGCTGGACAATTCTTCAACTAACTTGTTCTCCTCTTCGTTCAACCTTCCGGCATAGAGATGACCAGTAAGTGTCTCCGCCAGCGTATGATTGTGCATCTCATTTCTGACATCAACTGTCCACTTTCCATCATCTCGAGACAAGCACTATCTTGAAAGGACAACCACACTTTCTGGTCCCTACCGCCTTCTTTGGGACTTTTTTCGGGCACATTCTTCTTTTCTGCGATGAAGCATAAATGTCCACCTCTTTTGCATCCAAGATCAGCAGTTTTACGACACGACCGGCCTCGTAATGACCTTGAAATGACAAGGACTGTGTTTGCTTGCCTTCCAACTTGTCTGCACCATTCTAATGCTTCTTCATAAGATTCAAAGGTGACATCCATTGAGAATATATTACTCAAGTCAATGGAAATAGGAGATGGTATGCCCTACATTAAATTTTCAAAGAAATTGCCAATCACAATTACAAAAACAAATACAATATGAACAACTTCAAGACTGTCAAGGAAAATTGGCATTCCTTCAGGACTGTACAACAGGACTGCCAGAAAAGTCTGACAATCCTATTTTACAGTATTTCTACACATGGACTGCCGCGTACTCTGGCAGTCCTTCGTGTTTTATGGACTGCCAGAAAGTTTGGCAGTCCTATTTTATAGTATTTCTACACATAGACTGCCGCATAAACTGTCAGTCCTAGTTACTTCTTGGACTGCCATGTTTCGTGGCAGTCCACCTTCACAGACTGTTTGTTTCGAGACTGCCACAATATGTGGTAGTCCTAGTGTCCAAGTCTTCGGAAGAAGTCTATGTGTCGACTATGTATTTGGTTGATCGAGAATTTATTGAGAGTTCTTTAGATGTTTTGTCATGTTCTTCGGAACGTCCGGGCTGCTCGATTGATAGACGTGATGATCCACTTTCTAACATAATTTCTAAATTGGGACAAAATATAAGATTATTTGAAAAGAACAAATTATTTAAGAAAATTTGTTGTTTAGCTGACGTAATCGTACCGAATATACTAAGAATCTTCCTTGGAGAATCTTCTAGGGTTTGGAGAAATGTGGGGTTGAGGAAAAAGATGGGACCACAAGTAGAAAGAACTAGGGTTTGGAGAAAAAGGGGAGAGAGAATGGATAGTGAGGAAAAAGACCAAAATTATAAGAGTTATCTTTTATACCTACCACTTGGATAGCCCTGAGTAAATTTTTCAGTGGCAAATTTGTAAATAATGGAAAACTAAGACTTGGCTAGCCCTGATAAACTTCTAATGTGCCCTTATAAATAGCCGTTGCAAAATCATTACACCAAATAAACAGCCAAGTAAAAAATGGTTAGGATTTGTGATTTGGGGATTTTTTTAATTTATGGTATTAATTTTTCTTCTTCCTATTGCTCAACCATAATTCCTCAGTAGATTATTAATAAGAATTAAGAAATGGAATAATGATTGAGTAGAGCTATACTCAATTAATAAGATAAAATTTACAGGGGATTGGTCCGATCCCCATCCCCTTTTCAGAAACCCTATACCTTATATCTATTTGTTTTGGTTAATGATTTAATTTATTTTGTGGTTTATTTTGGTGTAGGGTTATGCAGGAGACTGCATCGACAGGGAAGAAGGGCTTCCTTTTGAAGTGGATCAGGGGTGACCCTCATATTTTTCTCTATGTCATTGATGATGGTTTAAGTACTAGTACTTCTATATGTTCTGTTAGTGATTTTAGTTATGCGGAACTTATTTACAGTGTGCTAGGAAGCATTGAGCTATGAAGCACATGCACACAATGTTGGGTTGTGCCGGCATGTATTGCTCACATCACGGATTTTCTAAAATACTCTAAGCCACACCAAAATGGTTGTTCCAGCCATGGACGGGTCCTTACCGTGTCATATCCTACTTGTGTCTGTGCAACAAGGTGTGAGTTTTTGATATGGAACACTTTTGAGTACAATCGAACTATGTTGGTTAGCGTGTTGTATGAACATGAATACGACATGATAGAATATGGAGATGGAAACACAAACAACACTGATTATGGTGCCTCTTAGCACATTTTGGTGTTTATGCCACGTCCATTTTCGTGTTTCTATGTCACGTAAAAACCTTAGGACTAAGCAGTTACTTTGTTATACTTAAGAGTTTCAATTACTATATTTTTGTTTTGTCTATTAGCTCTAAGCTAATAGTAGCAATGTTACAATGAGACCTTTAGAATACATGAATTTGTTGATCTATTTTAATAAACTGTTGGTGAAGGAAAGAATATTGTAGACAATATTAAGTTTGGACATTGCTTTTGTTATTGATTTAGAATTTTTTAAGATATACATGATCAATATATTATCTTTATTTCCATTATTGTTGTCATCATAAAGTTACTTTTGTAGATTTTTCATTTTCTATGAACTCTTAAATTTATCATGGAGCTTATATCAGTAAGAATGATGAGCTAAGAAGGGATGATGTCGACGCCTTGTATTGTCTGGCTCATGTTCTGGGAGAAGACTTCAAGATTTTCATGCCATCAATTCACAAACTTCTCTTGAAACACCATATACGAGTAAACTCTTGGTTGCTTAAAGTGAGACATTGGAGCTTGTTCTTCCAACAATTAGTGACCCTATTGGCGATGTTGATAGTGATCATTACGAGGAAGGAACTGAAATGCATAAACATATTCATGAAGCTAGGTACTCCAAATTCTAATTGATTAACATTTAAAGGCTATTGTTATTTTTAACCATCTACCACTTTCTAAGCAAGATGCAAATAAGAGTACATATTTCTATATTGTGAAGAGAAGTTGTTTCTTCTATGCTTTATTTCCTTTCAAATAAATGCCTCCTCATCCTATCTCTTACCATTGTCCATACTATATTTTGATTTAAAATTCATAGGAATGCAAATCTTTATGTGGAAGATACTAACAATGCTATTAGTTTTTGGCTCGTTTGAATGCATGTACCGTACCTATAGGTATATACATAATTATTCATATGCTTGCAAATGCATTGAGTTCTAAGTTGCAAATGACTCATGATGTTAGTATCTTCTGTGTCAGATGCTTGTACATATTGGACTCTGCAACATATTGTATAAATTTTGTCTTTTTTCTGTGGTTAATGAAGTTTATATTTTTAACCATAAAGATATTTGTTTATCTTTCACTTAAGACATTTTTGTTTATATTGGCATATGTGGACTACAGTGAGGTTCATATTCAAATATTATAGGCTATTGAGAAAAGTATACTCACATGTTATTTTGAATTCAAAGCCCAACATCACCTTTATTTGATTTTAAAGGTATGCTTGTGGATTATAAATCTGATGCCTTCTCGATACTTGTGAAGTTGGAGAAAAGGTAGGTTCTTTTTCATATGAGTACACTAGGAGTACAATAAGGTAGTGTTACTTCTGTTATCACATAACTATCTTCGTAATGGTAAATATTCCATTTTTTTTATCACATACTATCTTTGTAATGGTCAATTTAATTTAAGGGACACATTTAATTAGAAAAGAAAAAGTGATAGAAACACATAATGTGAACAATTTTGAATTCATATATATAATGACTGGTGTAGTTTCCTCTGAAAATAAGGTATGTCTCAGCAGTTGCCGCCCCAAGTTTAGAACATAGGGTTTTACTTTCTTAAGGGAGATTCTCAACTGCCTTGGTATGGTCCCTTGGCAAAATCTGAGAGTTTTTTGTTTAGTTTACGAAGCTTACAACTAGCGTCTGAAGAGCTTATAAAATTCTTCAGTTGCTTGACCATTTTTTGAGTAGCACCAGATCCATCAAAATTCTACCATCTAGACATTTTAATTATGATGAGAATGTTTATAAGGAGCCATCTACTTCTCAAGAAGTTTGTATGATCAAGCATTAAAAGTTAGAAGGAAAATGACAACATGCAGAGCCATGTTTAATTCAGAACAAGATTTCACCTATTTCGGCATTATTTGGTTCACCTGGTTACAATCAAGTCATAGTTATGATGGCTGAATCATATAGCAATCTGGCAAGCTTTCTGTCACGACTTATTTCTAGTTTGGTTGATCTATTAAGGGTGCAATCACTCCATGTGAATCCTTTGTTAGCCAGCTCATTTCAATTAGCCTATAGATTAATCTCGACCTTCTTGTGTGCATTGTAAACCGGGATGACGGATTGTAATAAGCATCGAGTTTTAGATCAGCTCAAGAGGGTATTAACTGAAGTGTAGATTGAATGTGCTTTGATTTTATATCAACTATGTTACATGGACACGGATCCAACACGACACTTTTCAGACATGGCAACACAGATTCGATACCTGTTTTGGTGTGTCTTAGTGTATTTCGTAGTATCGTGGCATGTCCGATACGTGTCTGAACCGACAAGACACGACCCTATAAATTTTGGAGTGTCCATGCTTCTTAGTATATCAACCATTAGGGGTGTATCATTGTTAGAATCTGCTCAAGGTAGTGTGGTTGTGTTTGCTATCTTTTTTCTTAAGGTTGGTAGAGGCGGTCTTTGAGCCAGTAAAAGTTGTGCGCAATATCCATGCTTATTTGTTGGAAATCACTATGATATTATCTTACATGCTTAATGATCAACTTTTTGTAAATGGTGTTTAATTAGAATTTTCTTTTAGCTTGTAATACATAAATTTTTTGAAGTAGTAGTTCTATATCGTTATTTTAGCTCAGCTGTTCTCATATATCAATCGAATTGTGTAGTGACATTTGTTATTACCAGGTTCGGAGTATGAAATGTGCTAGATATATTAGAGACCAATTCGGGGCCTTTTGGAAAGAGTTGAAAATGAACCTACTTCGAACCATGGTGATTTGGATGCAATAAAAAAAGGCAATAACATCAGGTACGATCTGATACTTTATCAATATAATATGATTGTCTTTTCGCCTGAAATGCTTGGCCCTAATATGTCTGGCCTTTTAGGTCTTTTCGCCTAAAATGATTGTTCTTATGTATTCATTGTCTTGTTGACTTGCTAATTCTTCTCTACTAATGATATTCATTGTCTCGTTGTTTGGTCTTCTGAATATATTTTAGTCTTTTGTGCATAACCATGGAAGTTGATCATATCCTTTCTCAGGTTATTGCCGTTTGAAAGTATCAGACATTGTGTTGATGGTTCTTGATGCCTCAAAGGTGAGCCTTCTAATTTAATTCCAAAATTCTTTGTTAATGACTTTTCTTCGATGCAATTTACAAACTAAAATTTGTCCACTATTTGATCTCTTCCCCCCTTAATTTGTGCTTTAGAAACTCACTTTTCTAAGGATCTTGGTTTCTTTGTGTTAGTACCAGTCCGTGAACATCCTCATTGTTCCCAAAAGAGTTCATATCCTTGAATAAAGTCCAGTTGCCTCTGACTACACAATGTAAACTCTGGCTGATTTTTACATTTGGCTCTGTGAAATGGGTCAAATATGGCTAATCTTTTTGGTCATCAAGTATTGGACATCATCTTTTTGATAATAGTGGCTCATTTTTTCCAGTTTGTCCAAGGGTTTTGCATATTTAAATGCAAAAATGAAGCAGAAAAGTTATGGTTAGTTGTCACTCATTAATGTTGAAATGGTTTTGAAACCGATAAATTGTATTCATTTATTATTCGAGATCTATCTGCCCTTTTTAACTGATAGTGTAATTATAATCCACGAAAGAATAAAAATAGTTGGGTGACATGTCACTGGTTACTGAATTTATCCTTTCAATTTAACAAAAAGGTGGTAAGGAATACATGTGGAATGTATTTTGGCCGACAACGTTAGGAGACACGGGGACTTCAAATAAGCTTCGTTGTAAATTTCCTCCGTTAAACGATACCTGCCATGTTCTCTTATTCCGCTTATTGCACAAAAATGAACACGAATAGGGATAAGAACACCATAGGGGATACATGATACATATATTTTCAGATAGGTACGATAAGTAGTCAAACTATGTCCACGATACGTACATGTATATGGGTAGAAACATGATAAGGATACAAACACCATTTTCCTTTGTTCGTCCAACATTGTTTTCCACATTTATTTTTTCTCCATGTGCAAATATTACCTTAAAGTTAAAACTTGACAATCGAACTGCAAAAATACTAACCCAGATGGAGTTAACACTGTCTCTCTATAGTCTTTAAGGGGATCAAGTTTTTTGTTTTTGACATAAATTTATAGGTTTTTTGTGCCTAAGTGCTCACAGGCAACAAGTAAATACCTATCACATATTCCCTCATGCTGCACCTTATTTGTCTCATGTTTAGATATGTTGCACCTTTTCTCCATGTGCAAATATAATACGATCAAACTACACAAACCACTAATCAGGAATCCATTGTTTAAATTGCCAACCTTTCTTTTATAAGGAACATCTTTTTCATTCCCTACATAATTAGGTTATGTTTATTTTTTTCTGGAAATGCTCTAGCATCCATAGATTATTCATTGACATTGAAACGGATGAGTTTCCTGGATGAGCTTATAAATATAAATATTGATAAAAAAATATCCATGTTTTTAAATGTAGTATGACCCTGAGATATATGAGCTTCCTGGAAGGTTGTACTTTTACAAGAATAATTATTTTCGTGAGAAGACTCAAACCTGGGTTACTTCTCAGTCACAAGAAAATCATGTAAGGAACTGCATTTATATATTATTTATTGACATGTTTCCCCAAAATCCTTTTTATGTATAACAAGCTGATGGTATATTATCATATTTTGCTTTCCCATGTCTCACTTTATTTGGTTGGAGAAGATTCATTGGTTATTTTTGATGTCATAGCTATTTATATATTATCCAGTACTTAACTAGGCATGTCTTTATTTATCTAGATTTATTATAGATAATTTGTGACCCTTATGCAACAATATTATAATAAAAATGTTTGTAATTTCAGAAAAAGATGGTAACAATTCTAGTGGAGGCAGAAACACAAGGCTTCATATTGACACAAGATGAACTTATTAAAAAAGTTTTAAAGCATCGATCACGCTATATCTAGCGTCTTGGCACGTATACTAAGCTAACAATTTCCTCTCGCTCAACTAGAACATCCAGAACCTTCGAGACAAATGCTATGCTAAGGGCTGAGATATCCGGGATAAGGGAGAGTTTGATGTAGAATGAGTAAAGATGAATAAGAAATTAGAGGAGTTCTTAGCTACTACGACCCGCCTAGAGAAGATGTTTATGATGTTTACAGAGTAAGGTGCTTGTAGAGGTATATCTTTATGTATTCTAAGAATGGTTTAGTTATGCTAAAATGTTTTCTTATAACTTTTAAATCTAATTGGGTGATGAATGTGATTTTAAAAAATTAAAGTTTTATTATGGAAAATGTAAGAATTTTTTATTGTTTGTTAATTTTTTTAAAATTATTGTGTAAATAAATAAATAAATAAATAAATAAATAAATAAATAAATTAGTAATGGTAACGAGCTTTACCAAATATTATGATGAATTTTGAGATTTTTGGCAACACATTAATATCATCGCTAAATACAATATATAACAACTTTTTTGTGTTGCAAAAAAAATATATTTAATTTTATTTAACAATGACAATGAATGGTTACCAAATATTATGATAATTCTAGATTCTTTTGGTAACAAATTAATGTTGCTGCTAATTACAACATATAGCAACGAGTTATGTGTTGTCAAAGAATTGTACATTTTGCAATGATATATTGTCGTTGCTAAATGTAGTATATAACAACGACAAACACACGTTGCTAAAGACAACTACTTTTAGCAATGAAATTTTTATCCACGAAAGTAGCAACGAAAAAGAAGTCATGCTGCTAAAAAGTAAGGATTCAGCAACGACTTCAGAATTTCGTTACTTTAGGTGACGCACTTTAAACAACGTGTCTAGTAATGAAAAATATTCGTTGCTAAAAGTTTTAGCAACAATTTTGGTACTTTTAGCAACGAAAATATTTGCTGCTAAAACCCTATTTTTATAGTGTGTATATGGTTGGATGAATGAAAATTAATAAAGTATGTGTTTTTTTGTGATGACCCTAACTTGACCTATTGTTGATGCTTTAATAGACAAAATGAACCTTAGGTTAGTTGACATAGTTGGACACTTAGTGAATACGAAGGTTGATGATGTTTTGTATATGGAAACCTAGTGTGAGAACCCCAAGTACCTACATGAACCTTACATTTTTTATGTTATATAAGACTTTGTACATTTGGAGGATGTGATGATGTTATGTGACTAATATGCTTGTTCATTATACACTGTTCTTGGTACCTGATTAGTCAACCTTGGTCTACCTACGTAGCTAGAACCCTTGGTTGGTTTGGACTTTAAATGACTAATGATGTATTGTAGTTGTACTTTATGCATGCTTAGTGAGCCGTGTCATAGTTATTGATGTGATATTACTATATATATAGGCTCTTGTGATTGTTCAGACCTGGATGCTATAGCAGGTCCTTTACATCTACAGCTTTGAGTTCCAGGCAAGATATCTTGCCATCTTGTTTACTGTACAATTTTATTTATTAAATTATATAATTCTATTGTGGATAATATAGTATAGTTATGATCTTCTGAGTATGACTCGGGTGCAGTCAATGAACGCATTTGTGAGACTCGTCTCACAGTATCGGTATTTATATACGGATACGTATTTTGTAGTGTATTTTATATTTTCTTGGTTTTAGTAATGCTTTAAAAAAATTTCTAACTTATAGATTTTCTCCTTGGTCGGCATATCGCCAGTATACCGGAGTATACCGACGGCATACCGTCCAGACAGATTTTCCATATTTTAGATATTTTCGATTTCAGATATTTTCATGAATAGTATTTCCGATATTTGGATGAATAGTATTTTGGATATTTTGATGAATAGTGTTTAGATATTTTCGTGAATAGTGTAGATGCACCCTATTACCCATTGGATATTTGGTTTCGTTTCGATGGTTAGGATTTACTTAGATCTTCACATGGATCACGATCCAACGGCTAAGATTAATTTTTTCCTTCTATATATACCATTTCACTTTCTCTCTCCTCTCTCTTTTCATTCTCTTCACTCTCTCTTCATTTCTTCTTCCCTTCTCTCCCCTTTGGAGCTTGCCAAGAGCTTGGCCTTGAGGCCTTGGGTGTGGTGTCTAACCCCCCCAGGAGGAGGAGTAGAAGATTAGGCTTGGAGCTTAACCTAGGCAAGAACATCTTGCCAAATCCATGAACCATATTGTTTTGTTGTCATTTTTGTTTTCCTTAGTATTAAATGCTCAGAATTTTCCCAAACTCATTTTGTTAAAAATGTTTTCTTTATGATTCTCGTATATATGCACGTTTCCAAATTTTGTTTAAGCAAGATTTTGATTTTCTGTTAAAATCCAATATGGACTTAGTAGAAAACTTGGTATCAAGAGTGATACTAGTGTTACCATCAAGGATATTGGTCATATATACATATATGAGGCCCTCACCTAGTTTGTATATCATGTGTTTTGAGTTTGGTGGCAATCGGAACTCGTTTCGGTGTCCCGAGGACCTCTGTTTTGGAGTATTTTGAGATATAGATCTATCAAATCTTTGAATTTGTGAAATCTAATAGTTCCATGTTATAGGAAATTCAATTCTATGCAATTTTGACTTTTGAAAATCCGAATTTCGATTTAAAACGAAGTTTTTATGGCCGAAACAAGTTTTGGAAAAAATCTGGATTTTGTTGCTGTTTGGAAAAACGGTATACCGCCGGTATGCCGCAGTATACCGCCGGTATTCCATTTTTTGCACCAGAAACTTTCGGTCTTTAGGCCGGTATATCACCGGTATGCCGCAGTATACCGCCGGTATGCCGTTTTATGCTGTTTTAGTCAGTTTTTCCCCGTTTCTGCCCGTTTTTGTCCGTTTTTGATATTTTCTTCGATTGTAATGATTTCTTAACATGATAAGATGATCTTGCTCAGTTAGATAATGATTGTACAGCCTATATAGACTTGATACTAGCACATGTTCAACCATTTTTATGAAATGTACTTAGCCTTGATTATTCTTCTCCATATGCCATGATATGTCTTTTGATAGATTCTTTCTTACAAGCAATGATAATTGTTGCCATGCCATCTTGCCTACTTGATATACATGATAGTGGCCTGTCAGGGCGCACTCTTGATTCCAGTACATGTCTTGCTCCTTGATAGTGGATCGTCGTAGCGCACTCTTGTCTTGATATTGTCATGTCTTGTTGTTGCTTGTTGTAGTGCACAATCTTGCTTGTCTTGTCCATTCTTGCATGTCTCATGTCTAGGATGGATTCTGCGGAATTGCCACACCCAGAATCCAACAAGAAAATGTTAAGGACTAAACAACTAGCTTGATTACTTAGATCATTGAGAATTTTCCAGTTACCTGTTGCCCCTTTGGTCTTGGCATTATACATATATTCTTGGGATTTGGAGCTATCTGTCATGATGAGCACTCTTCCAGCACACAGTCGAGTGGGGCAACTCTTTAGGACACATTTATCTTACTGCAGTGTGTCTGCTATACTTATTTTCTTTTTGGCTTGGACCATTCAGGTAGTAGCAGGCAGGTGCTGGACTTGGAATTCTCAGACTTGCATTTGTTAGTAATTAGGATTGTGACAACCCTAGTTAGCTAAAGTATCAAGCCGTAATCATTGCTTGGCCGTGATTGATGGATGGAGTCCATTCTTGTCTAGTCTAGTCTTGCTCCAGTTTATCTTATAGTAGTACTTAGCTTCATGTCATTCCTTACATGCTATTCTTCCTACTACATGCTCGGCTTCATAACATGCTCACATGCTCCAGTTACATAACATGCTCACATGTTCCAGTTATCTTACATGCTCACATGTTCCAGTTATCTTACATGCTCACATGTCCCGGCTACTTAACATGCTCATATGTCTAGTTTATCTTTCATGTTCACATGCTTCCTTTTCCTTACATGTACACAGTTTACGTTACGTCACATGTCCTTTACTTTATGCTACATGTTGCTTTACTTATTGTCCTTTTATTCTCCGGATAAGTGCATTGGTAGTGCACGAGTCTTGATTAGTACTTACTTATCTCTCTCTCTATCCATTGCTATGATTTGCATGCTGGTTTTAGTTCATAGTTTGGCTTCCTTTGTGGTACTTGCTATTGGGGGTCTGACCCCACTGGTTTTGTTTGGCCAGATCTGATAGAGGAGCCCGGAGGATCTTCTGTACCTTCCACTCGTTGGTGATTATCCAGAGCACCAGAGTACCTTAGTGGGTTTTCTATTTCATTCTCCTACTAGTTATGTACATTATTCTTTTGTGGCGTTTAGCCTCCGAGCACGTGTTTAGCTCGTGTTTTGGACTTGACATTTAGCCTACGGGCCAGAACATGATTTGCGTATTCTAGACTATAGCTAGAGCTTATCATGTATGACTATTACTCTTGCTAGTCTTCACTCTGTATTACTAGCTTCATGATCATTGATATATGATAGTTTGGGACGCTTTACTATTTTATATTCCAGTTGATCTTACTTCTTGTACATTGTTTACTGCCTGTGATTGAGATACCTAGGATTGCTTGACCTAGGATCGACTGTTGGCTTGTAGTAGTAACCCCCATCTATACAGCTTATACGTTATTTCGGAGTACTGGAGTACTTTGGTATACGTAGCTGGCCTGGTCCGTCCCTACTTGCCAGTATTCTTGTTCTGGGGCGTGACATAGGTTTTAGTGGTGGCCCATGCAGGTCTGATTTATCAGATATGTGGGGGTTACTAATGTTTAGATATCTCAGTCACAATTCTCCTTTATTGGATATCCTTCGTGTTATTCTATATTTCTGATCCTTTGACCTGATATCTGCCTTAATCGTTGATCCTTCATGTTCTCTCGATTTAATCCTTGTGTCCTTTAACTTTCAAGGACACTGTTCTTAATCCTTCTGATCATCTTGTTTGGGTTTTGTCGATTGTAGTCAGCAATCTTCTGTTAGGCCAGTTATGGAGGATCTGTCTTAGCATTCAGGGGCAGAGTTCAGAGTTGACCCGAGGGCAGAGGTGTCAGTTCAGCCTGATCAGCCAGCAGGGTCAGTCCTGCCAGAGTCCAGCTTCACCGGCTACTCCGGCAGTCCAGCAGTATATGGCTCATGTACCGGTTCAGCACCAGCAGGTTAGAGCAGCAGTTCTGAGACGTGGGCAGGCAGATTTTGGTTGAGGGTGGTCATGTTGTAGGTATTCTCCTATTCTGCTTCCACTCTTATTTATCTCTTGGGTTACGCATATTTGGCGAGTTTCTAGTCTCACTCTTCTGTCTTTGTATCTTGAGATACATGATATTTATCACATGTCTCGACTACGAAAATACGTCCTGGGTAGAGTCATGTCTTGGATTAAGTCATTGGTACCGGCTTATTCTGAGAATTGACTTTTATCTAAGTTGTGGAGTCAGCGTAGGCCTGCTCCTGCTCAACTGACTCAGGAGACATATTTATTCATATGCCTCCATCCCTTCTTGATTGTGGTTGTGTTATTGCTTACGCATTTACTTATATTACTGTTGTCTTTATCTTACCAACATGCCATGCTTTGTTTTGATTGATATGATTTTTTAGCTCTTTGGTTTGGTTTTCATGTTTGACTAGATTTTGGAAATTTCGAGGATGGAATTTATTTTTAAGTTGTGGAGAGTTGTGAGACTCATCTCACAATATCGGTATTTTTATACGGAAACGTATTTTGTAGTATATTTTGTATTTTCTTGTTTTCGTAATGCTTTAAAAATTTTCCTAACTTATAGATTTTCTCCTTGGCCGGCACACCGCCAGTATACCGGAGTATACCGACGGCATACCGTCCAGACAGATTTTTCACATTTTAGATATTTTCGATTTCAGACATTTACATGAATAGTGTTTTCGATATTTTGATGAATAGTATTTTGGATATTTTGATAAATAGTGTTTAGATATTTTCGTGAACAGTGTAGATGGACCCTATTACCCATTGGATATTTGGTTTCGTTTCGATGGTTAGGATTTAATTAGATCTTCACATGGATCACGATCCAACGGCTAAGATTAATTTTTCCTTCTATATATACCATTTCACTTTCTCTCTCCTCTCTCTTTTCATTCTCTTCACTCTCTCTTCATTTCTTCTTCCCTTCTCTCCCCTTTGGAGCTTGCCAAGAGCTTGGCCTTGAGGCCTTGGGTGTGGTGTCTAACCCCCCCAGGAGGAGGAGTAGAAGATTAGGCTTGTGGCTTAACCTAGGCAAGTACATCTTGCCAAATCCATGAACCATATTGTTTTGTTGTCATTTTTGTTTTTCTTGGAATTAAATGCTCAGAATTTTCCCAAACTCATTTTGTTAAATATGTTTTCTTTATGATTCTCATATATATGCACGTTTCCAAATTTTGTTTAAGCAAGGTTTTGATTTTCTGTTAAAACCCAATATGGACTTAGTAGGAAACTTGGTATGAAGAGTGATACTAGTGTTACCATCATGGATCTTGGTCATATATACATATATGAGGCCCTCACCTAGTTTTTATATCATGGATTTTGAGTTTGGTGGCAATCGGAACTCGTTTCGGTGTCCCGAGGACCTCTGTTTTAGAGTATTTTGAGATATTGATCTATCAAATCTTTGAATTTTTTAAATCTAATTGTTCCATGTTGTAGGAAATTCAATTCTATGCAATTTTGACTTTTGAAAATCCGAATTTCGATTTAAAACAAAGTTTTTATGGCCGAAACAAGTTTTGGCAAAAATCTGGATTTTGATGCTGTTTGGAAAAATGGTATACCGCCAGTATGCCGCAGTATACCGCCGGTATGCCATTTTTTACACCAGAAACTTTTTGTCTTTAGGCCGGTATGCCGCCGGTATGCCGCAGTATACCGCCGGTATGCCGTTTTATGCTGTTTTAGTCTGTTTTTGCCCGTTTCTGCCCGTTTTTGTCCGTTTTTGATAGTTTTTTCGGTTGTAATGATTTCTTAACATGATAAGATGATCTTGCTCAGTTAGATAATGATTGTACACCCTATATAGACTTGATACTAGCACATGTTCAACCATTTTTATGAAATGTACTTAGCCTTGATTATTCTTCTCCACATGCCATGATATGTCTTTTGATAGGTTCTTTCTTACAAGCAATGATAATTGTTGCCATGCCTTCTTGCCTACTTGATATACATGATAGTGGCCTGTCATGGCGCACTCTTGATTCCAATACATGTCTTGCTCCTTGATAGTGGATCGTCGTAGCGCACTCTTGTCTTGATATTGTCATGTCTTGTTGTGGCTTGTTGTAGTGCATAATCTTGCTTGTCTTGTCCATTCTTGCATATCTCATGTCTAGGATGGATTCTGCGGAATTGCCACACCCGGAATCCAACAAGAAAATGTTAAGGACTAAACAATTAGCTTGATTACTTAGATTATTGAGAATTTTTCAGTTACCTGTTGCCCCTTTGGTCTTGGCATTATACATATATTCTTGGGATTTGGAGCTATCTGTCATGATGAGCACTCTTCTAGCACACCATCGAGT
Source organism: Iris pallida (assembly GCA_029216955.1). Taxonomy (NCBI): domain Eukaryota; kingdom Viridiplantae; phylum Streptophyta; class Magnoliopsida; order Asparagales; family Iridaceae; genus Iris; species Iris pallida. Next base: position 19,762,676 of record JANAVB010026999.1, on the reverse strand, counting down.
GGGGCACCTCTTTAGGACATATTTATCTTACTGCAGTGTGTCTGCTATACTTATTTTCTTTTCGGCTTGGACCATTCAGGTAGTAGCAGGCAGGTGCTGGACTTGGAATTCTCAGACTTGCATTTGTTAGTAATTAGGATTGTGACAACCCTAGTTAGCTAAAGTATCAAGCCGTAATCATTGCTTGGTCGTGATTGATGGATGGAGTCCATTCTTGTCTAGTCTAGTCTTGCTCCAGTTTATCTTATTGTAGTACTTAGCTTCATGTCATTCCTTACATGCTATTCTTCCTACTACATGCTCGGCTTCATAACATGCTCACATGCTCCAGTTACATAACATGCTCACATGTTCCAGTTATCTTACATGCTCACATGTTCCAGTTATCTTACATGCTCACATGCTCCAGTTACCTAACATGCTCACATGTCCCGGCTACTTAACATGCTCATATGTTTAGTTTATCGTTCATGTTCACATGCTTCCTTTTCCTTACATGTACACAGTTTACGTTACGTCAAATGTCCTTTACTTTATGCTACATGTTGCTTTACTTATTGTCCTTCTATTCTCCGGATAAGTGCATTGGTAGTGCACGAGTCTTGATTAGTACTTACTTATCTCTCTCTATCCATTGCTATGATTTGCATGCTGGTTTTAGTTCATAGTTTGGCTTCCTTTGTGGTACTTGCTATTGGGGGTTTGACCCCACTGGTTTTGTTTGGCCAGATCTGATAGAGGAGCCCGGAGGATCTTCTGTACCTTCCACTCGTTGGTGATTATCCAGAGCACCAGAGTACCTTAGTGGGTTTTCTATTTCATTCTCCTACTTGTTATGTACATTATTCTTTTGTGGCGTTTAGCCTCCGAGCACGTGTTTAGCTCGTGTTTTGGACTTGACATTTAGCCTACGGGCCAGAACATGATTTGCGTATTCTAGACTATAGCTAGAGCTTATCATGTATGACTATTACTCTTGCTAGTCTTCACTCTGTATTACTAGCTTCATGATCATTGATATATGATAGTTTGGGAGGCTTTACTATTTTATATTCCAGTTGATCTTACTTTTTGTACATTGTTTACTGCCTGTGATTGAGATACCTAGGATTGCTTGACCTAGGATCGACTGTTGGCTTGTAGTAGTAACCCCCATCTATACAGCTTATACGTTATTTCGGAGTACTGGAGTACTTTGGTATACGTTGCTGGCCTTGTCCGTCCCTACTTGCCAGTATTCTGGTTCTGGGGCGTGACATAGGTTTTAGTGGTGGCCCATGCAAGTCTGATTTATCAGATATGTGGGGGTTACTAATGTTTAGATATCTCAGTCACAATTCTCCTTTATTGATATCCTTCGTGTTATTCTATATTTCTGATCCTTTGACCTGATATCTGCCTTAATCGTTGATCCTTCCTGTTCTCTCGATTTAATCCTTGTGTCCTTTAACTTTCAAGGGTACTGTTCTTAATCCTTCTGATCATCTTGTTTGGGTTTTGTCGATTGTAGTCAGCAATCTTCTGTTAGGCCAGTTATGGAGGATCAGTCTTAGCATTTAGGGGCAGAGTTCAGAGTTGACCCGAGGGCAGAGGTGTCAGTTCAGCCTGACCAGCCAGCAGGGTCAGCCTGCCAGAGTCCAGCTTCACCGGCTACTCCGGTAGTCCGGCAGTATATGGCCCATGTACCGGTTCAGCACCAGCAGGTTAGAGCAGCATTTCTGAGACGTGGGCAGGCAGAGTATGGTATGTTAGAGCAGGTTTTGGTTTAGGGTGGTCATGTTGTAGGTATTGTCCTATTCTGCTTCCACTCTTATTTATCTCTTGGGTTACGCATATTTGGCGAGTTTCTAGTCTCACTCTTCTGTCTTTGTATTTTGAGATACATGATATTTATCACATGTCTCGACTACAAAAATACGTCCTGGGTAGAGTCATGTCTTGGATTAAGTCATTGGTACCGGCTTATTTTGAGAATTGACTTTTATCTAAGTTGTGGAGTCAGCGTAGGCCTGCTCCTGCTCAACTGACTCAGGAGACATATTTATTCATATGCCTCCATCCCTTCTTGATTGTGGTTGTGTTATTGCTTACGCATTTACTTATATTACTGTTGTCTTTATCTTACCAACATGCCATGCTTTGTTTTGATTGATATGATTTTTCAGCTCTTTGGTTTAGTTTTCATGCTGACTATATTTTGGAAATTTCGAGGATGGAATTTATTTTTAAGTTGTGGAGAGTTGTGAGACTCGTCTCACAGTATCGATATTTTTATACGTATACGTATTTTGTAGTATATTTTGTATTTTCTTGGTTTTCGTAATGCTTTAAATTTTTTTCTAACTTATAGATTTTCTCCTAGGTCGGCATACCGCTAGTATACCGGAGTGTACCGACGGCATACCGTCCAGACAGATTTTCTACATTTTAGATATTTTCGATTTCAGACATTTACATGAATAGTGTTTCCGATATTTTGATGAATAGTATTTTGGATATTTTGATGAATAGTGTTTAGATATTTTCGTGAATAGTGTAGATGCACCCTATTACCCATTGGATATTTGGTTTCGTTTTGATGGTTAGGATTGACTTAGATCTTCATATGGATCATGATCCAACGGCTAAGATTAATTTTCCCTTCTATATATACCATTTCACTTTCTCTCTCCTCTCTCTTTTTATTCTCTTCACTCTCTCTTCATTTCTTCTTCCCTTCTCTTCCCTTTGGAGCTTGCCAAGAGCTTGGCCTTGAGGCCTTGGCTGTGGTGTCTAATCACCCAGGAGGAGGAGTAGAAGATTAGGCTTGGAGCTTAACCTAGGCAAGTACATCTTGCCAAATCCATAAACCATATTGTTTTGTTGTCATTTTTGTTTTCCTTGGTATTAAATGCTCAGAATTTTCCCAAACTCATTTTGTTAAATATGTTTTCTTTATGATTCTCGTATATATGCACGTTTCCAAATTTTGTTTAAGCAAGGTTTTGATTTTCTGTTAAAACCCAATATGGACATAGTAGAAAACTTGGTATGAAGAGTGATACTAGTGTTACCATCATGGATCTTGGTCACATATACATATATGAGGCCCTCACCTAGTTTTTATATCATGGATTTTGAGTTTGGTGGCAATCGGAACTCGTTTCGGTGTCCCGAGGACCTTTGTTTTAGAGTATTTTGAGATATTGATCTATCAAATCTTTGAATTTTTGAAATCTAATTGTTCCATGTTGTAGAAAATTCAATTCTATGCAATTTTGACTTTTGAAAATCCGAATTTCGATTTAAAACGAAATTTTTATGGCCGAAACAAGTTTTGGCAAAAATCTGGATTTTGTTGCTGTTTGGAAAAATGGTATACCGCCGGTATGCCGCAGTATACAGCCGATATGCCATTTTTTGCACCAGAAACTTTTTGTCTTTAGGCGGGTATTCCGCCGGTATGCCGCAGTATACCTTCGGTATGCCGTTTTATGCTGTTTTAGTCTGTTTTTGTCCGTTTCTGCCCGTTTTTTTCCGTTTTTGATATTATCTACGATTGTAATGATTTTTTAACATGATAAGATGATCTTGCTCAGTTAGATAATGATTGTACACCCTATATAGACTTGATACTAGCACATGTTCAACCATTTTTATGAAATGTACTTAGCCTTGATTATTCTTCTCAACATGCCATGATATGTCTTTTGGTAGATTCTTTCTTACAAGCAATGATAATTGTTGCCGTGCCTTCTTGCCTACTTGATAGTGATCCGTCGTGGTACGCTCTTGAACATGTCTTTTTTTGCTTACATGATAGTGGCCTGTCATGGTGCACTCTTGATTCCAGTACATGTCTTGCTCCATGATAGTGGCTCGTCATAGCGCACTCTTGTCTTGATATTGTCATATCTTGTTGTGGCTTGTTGTAGTGCACAATCTTGCTTGTCTTGTCTAGTCTTGCATGTCTCATGTCTAGGATGGATTCTGCAGAATGCCATACCCGAAATCCAACAAGAAAATGTTAAGGACTAAACAACTAGCTTGATTACTTAGATCATTGAGAATTTTCCAGTTACCTGTTGCCCCTTTGGTCTTGGCATTATACATATATTCTTGGGATTTGGAGCTATCTGTCATGATGAGCACTCTTCCAGCACACCGTCGAGTGGGGCACCTCTTTAGGACACATGTATCTTACTGCAGTGTGTCTGCTATACTTATTTTCTTTTTGGCTTGGACCATTCAGGTAGTAGCAGGCAGGTGCTGGACTTGAAAGTCTCAGACTTACATTTGTTAGTAATTAGGATTGTGACAACCCTAGTTAGCTAAAGTATCAAGCCGTAATCATTGCTTGGCCGTGATTGATGGATGGAGTCCATTCTTGTCTAGTCTAGTCTTGCTCCAGTTTATCTTATTGTAGTACTTAGCTTTATGTCATTCCTTACATGCTATTCTTCCTACTACATGCTCGGCTTCATAACATGCTCACATGCTCCAGTTACATAACATGCTCACATGTTCCAGTTATCTTACATGCTCACATGTTCCAGTTATCTTACATGCTCACATGCTCCAGTTACCTAACATGCTCACATGTCACGGCTACTTAACATGCTCATATGTCTAGTTTATCTTTCATGTTCACATGCTTCCTTTTCCTTACATGTACATAGTTTACATTACGTCACATGTCCTTTACTTTATGCTACATGTTGCTTTACTTATTGTCCTTATATTCTCGGGATAAGTGCATTGGTAGTGCACGAGTCTTGATTAGTACTTACTTATCTCTCTCTCTCTATCCATTGCTATGATTTGCATGCTAGTTTTAGTTCATAGTTTGGCTTCCTTTGTGGTACTTTCTATTGGGGGTCTGACCCCACTGGTTTTGTTTGGCCAGATCTGATAGAGGAGCCCGGAGGATCTTCCATACCTTCCACTCGTTGGTGATTATCCAGAGCACCAGAGTACCTTAGTGGGTTTTCTATTTCATTCTTCCACTAGTTATGTACATTATTCTTTTGTGGCGTTTAGCCTCCGAGCACGTGTTTAGCTCGTGTTTTGGACTTGACATTTAGCCTACGGGCCAGAACATGATTTGCGTATTATAGACTATAGCTAGAGCTTATCATGTATGACTATTACTCTTGCTAGTCTTCACTCTGTATTACTAGCTTCATGATCATTGATATATGATAGTTTGGGACGCTTTACTATTTTATATTCCAGTTGATCTTACTTCTTGTACATTGTTTGTTGCCTGTGATTGAGATACCTAGGATTGCTTGACCTAGGATCGACTGTTGGCTTGTAGTAGTAACCCCCATCTATACAGTTTATACGTTATTTCGGAGTACTGGAGTACTTTGGTATACATAGCTGGCCTGGTCCGTCCCTACTTGCCAGTATTCTGGTTCTGGTGCGTGACAGCGTTGATGAGTAGATAATGCATTAACCTAGACTTAGTGACATACCAAAGATTCTGGAGGTATTTTGATATTTTTCGAGGACCCTGACATGTCTTATTCACGACACATTCATGTTTGGTGTGTGTTATCGAATCCGACTGGCTATTGGTGCATTCGACAAGTATGCCAGTACCGTACATAGTTATTGGCATTAGAATACTTGACTGGCATTGTAGTAGGCGTATGAGACACATAACATTGGTAACTTAGCATCTATTGTTGGCATATCGATTTTGATACATTGTTCACAATAACCCTTGTACGTCTTTAGTTTATACTTTTCACAGGCACTTCCAAAAAGACAAGAATAGTAGAAAGGCTTCTCCATACAAATTCCATGAAGCTTATCAAAGACCATGAAGCACATGCAATTCTCCATTATCAAGATGATGATATACTACATAGAAGACGGTGCAAAAGCCTAAGCGTTGCTATTCTTATCCATGTTCTTTTCTTGAGTCTGTAAATGTCTAGGAATCTATGTACGCACTTTGCTAAGATGACAAACATAAAGAAAGAAATGGTGCAGTAAATAGTCATTCAGAGGAGACGAAAAATTTGACGGATTTTCGGATAAATCTGCCGGATAATCCGATCGCTTACAGCAAGTTAGTGAGCAGAAGTTCGGATAATCCGACGGACATCCGCGAAAATCCTGCGGATAATCCGAACCTCTCACAGCAAGTTAGTGAGCAGAAGTTCGGATAATCCGACGGACATCCGCGAAAATCCTGCGGATAATCCGAACCTCTCACAACAAGTTAGTGAGCGGAAGTTCGGATCATCCGCCGGACTTCCGCTGAAATCCGACGGATAATTCACTTGACTTTTTTGCAACTTTTGAATTCAAATCCAACGACAGCTGGCAGCTGCATTAATGCATCTAACGGCTCTTTTTATGACCGTTACTGTTGACCGGATAATTCGACGGATTTTCGTTGAAATCCGACGGATATTCCGGTTGACGGCTGAATGCCCTTTATGACTTTGGATTTGTATAAAAGGGGCTTTAGTCTCTCCTCATAAAGTTTATCTCTTTCAAGCTTTAAATTTTCTCAACCACAAAAGAGCTTCACCATTACTACTCTACTCAATTTTTAATTGTCATCCTCTTCCAAAGTGCTAGAGTATTTAAAGAGTTGTAAATTTCGATCTTCAAGTGTTAGAAGATCAACAAGTTCTCTTCTCATTTCTTTGAAGTTGGCGAGCCTTCGTAAGAAAACTCGTGTGTTGAAGTTGGCGAGTTCTTCGGATCCAAACTCGTGTTAAAGTTGGCGAGTTCTTCGGATCCAAACTCATGTGTACTATTTTATCAAATAGTGGATTTAAGCCGGAGAGAGTTTCGAGACTGGATTGCCTCTAGCGATGATACCAGGATACATCTTGTGTTTGATCTTCTTACTCCCTCCTTTTATTTGACGTATATTGCTTCTTGTGCTTAAGTTATTTTTTATTTTCCTATTCACCCCCCCTCTAGGGTTCTACAATTGGTATCAGAGCTTTGTTCTCTTGATTTGGATTTACACCCTTAGAGTGATCCATGGCCACTAACCCTAGCATCAACACCTTCCACAATGAGGGACACTCCACAAATAAGCCTCCCCTATTTGATGGTACCAACTATAACTACTGGAAGATTAGGATGAGCATTTATCTGAAGTACATAGATTTCGATTTATGGGATTGTGTGATAAATGGTCTCCCTACTCCTTCCAGAGTTATTGAGGATGTTGCATCTGACACCCTTAGGGACTTACTCACTGAAAATACCAAGAATCTTGCTAGTCGAGATGCTAAGGCTATGAACGCTCTTTACTGTGCTCTCGATAGTAGTGAATTCAATAGAATCTCTACTTGCAAGACTTCCAATGAGATTTGGAAGTTGCTTGAAGTCACACACGAGGGAACATCACAAGTAAAGGAATCCAAGATTTGTAGACTCACGCAAGAATACGAGTCCTTTAAGATGAAACATGATGAGTCTATTACTTGCATGTTTACTCGTTTTGGTGATATTATTAATCCTCTTTCTTCTTTTGGTAAGGAATATCCTGCTCATGAAAAGATCAGAAAAATCCTTAGAGGATTGACAAAAGGATGGAGTCCTAAAGCTACCGCAATCATTCAGGGGAACGACCTGACAGTCATGAACCTTGAGACCCTCATGGGAAAGCTTATGACTCATGAACTAGATATGAAAGATCAAGAGGAATCTTCCATACAAGAGAAGGAGATGGCCAAAGAGAAGGAGAAGTCTCTTGCTCTCAAAGTTACAAAGTCCTACTCCAAGGATAGCTCCGATGACAACGAGTCGGACAATGATGAAGAAATAGCTCTCACAGCTAAGCACTTCCAAAAATTCCTCAAATTCAACAAAGCCAACCGCTTCAGACGGGACAATGAGGAAGATCCTACGTGCTATCAATGCAGAAGAACCGGACACATCAAGAGGGACTGTCCCATGATAAGAAAAGACTCAAGCAAGTACGAGAAGCCTAGCAAAGGAAGCTCGTCCTCCAGAAAATTCCCCAACACAAGCATTTGGTGTGAGAGTGACGCAAGCGACTCCGACAACAACAAAGAGTGTAAACACAATACAAACGTTTGTCTCATGGCAACCGATGAGGTACTTGATGATCTCTCCTTAAATACTCTTACTTATGATGACTTGGAGAAAGCTATCTTTGAACTACATGAAGAGCACAAAGGTGTTAGGAATAAATACAAGAAATCTCTAAAAGAGGTTGATGCTCTTCAACTTGAAGTAGAGAGACTCTCTAGCATCATTATTGATGTAAAAGGGAAATCTCCCGCTTCTGACACGGATGAGATAGAGTCTTTGCGACTCAAGTTTCAAGAATCCCTTATCACCATCAAGAAAAATATTGATGAGATTCAATCCCTCAGAAGGGCTTATGAATTTGCTATGCATAAAGTTCAAGATGCCAATAGAAGAGAATAAGATACTTCTATTAAGTATAATGATCTTCTTGTACAGAGTAAGAAACTAGGTAATAAGAACACTACTCACATACATACTCCAAGACACCTCCACACTTATCACAATGCTAGGCATACTTCTTACAAGAACACTACACACAAGTCCTATTCTAACACAAGGAAAGGACCATTTGTTAAGAAAAACACTTTGCATCATGCTTTTTATTATCATCATCATAATACATTAATGATAGAACTCCTCGTACTAGAGATTCACATATGCATGATACTCACACGTCTTCTTCTAAATCCTCTATGATTTGCAACTACTGTGGCTTGCTCAGACATACGACCAATTATTGTCATACAAGGAAACTAGTTGATAAGAAAGTTTATAAATGGGTTCCTAAGACTAACACTCAAGGACCAATACGATCATGGGTACCAAAATGTTCATATTCAACTTATGTTGTAGGTGAAGTGTCCTTCTCATGCTAAAAGCAAGTGGATTCTCGATAGCGGTTGTTCACGGCACATGACCGGGGATGCTTCATTATTTACAACGCTATCGATGAAGAAGGAAGGACACGTCTCCTTTGGTAACAATCTTAAAGGTCACATTATAGGAAATGGTAATATCGGTTTTCCTCCTTATCCTTGTATTAAGAATGTGTGTCTTGTTATTAATCTTAAACAAAATCTTCTTAGTATTAGTCATCTTACCGATAATGGTTATGATATCAAGTTTGTTAAGCTTAAATGCTTCATTACCGATAGTTCAAGTGGATCTATTGTTTATGAAGGCATTAGAGAAAACAATATCTATGTTTTATATCTTGTCGAAGACACTAACAATGACGTGCTTAGTTGCTAAGAACGATGAAAGTTGGCTTTGGCACATGAGGCTCGGACACGCCAATATGGATACCATTTCTCGTCTCGCCACCAAGAAGCTTGTAAGAGAACTCCCAAGTATCACTTTCAAAAAGGATATGGTGTGTGAAGAATGCGAGAAAAGTAAGTTGACCAAGTCATCCTTCAAATCCATCAACTCTGTGAGTACCACTAGACCTCTTCAACTTATTCATATGGATCTTTTTGGTCCTAGTAGAGTTGCTAGTCTTGGAGGCAAGCTTTATGCTTTTGTTTTGGTTGATAATTTTTTAGGATTTACTTGGGTTATTTTTCTTGCTTGCAAAAGTGATACTTTTCATGAATTTGTTGCTTTTTGTAAACGTGTTCAAAATGAGAATGGTTTTTCTATTAACAAGATTAGAAGTGATCATGGACGAGAATTTGACAATGCCGATTTCAAAAGATTTTGGGAAAAGAATGGTTTTGGACATGATTTTGCTTGTCCACGAACTCCTCAAAAATGGTGTTGTGGAGAGAAAGAATAGAACCCTTGGCGATATGGGCCGGGTTATTTTAAACCAATATAAGCTACCCCAATATTTTTGGGCGGAAGCCGTTAACATGGCATGTCATGTTATAAATAGGGTCTTGATTAGACCTATTTCTAAAAAGACTCCATATGAGCTTTGGTTTGACAAAATTCCCTCTATTGAATATTTTAAAGTTTTTGGATGTAACTGTTTTATTTTGAATACCAAGGATAACCTAGGCAAGTTTGAAGAAAAAGCCTATGAAGGAATATTCCTTGGATACTCTACTCATAGTAAAGGTTTTCGTGTTTTTAATAAAAGAAGTCTTGTTGTCGAAGAGTCAATCAATGTCTCTTTTAATGAACTTAACTCTTCTACATTCTCCTCTTCCGATGATATTGATGACATCTCGTTTGGGTTGGAGAATTCCTCTATTGGAGATCGTCCTTCTTCATCTAACAATGAAGTTGTGACTCTTTCAACAAAAGAGTCCCCACCACTTGAGCATCCTCAAAAAGATCTCCCAAAAGAATGGAGATTTGTCACCAATCATCCTAAGGAGCTTATCATTGGGGATCCTTCTTCCAGTGTAAGCACTAGATCCTCCACTCATGATCTTTGTGCAAACGTGGCTTTTATCTCTCAAATAGAGCCTAAAAATATTAATGATGCTTTTCATGATGAATTTTGGATGATAGCGATGCAAGAAGAGGTAAATCAATTTGAGCGAAAGAAGGTTTGGAAACTTGTCCCAAAACCTAGCAATCATCCCATTATTGGAACTAAATGGGTGTTTTGAAATAAACTTAATGAAGATGGGTTAGTGACTCGTAACAAAGCCCGATTGGTTGCTCAAGGCTATAACCAAGAGAAAGGCATTGACTACGACGAAACCTATGCTCCGGTTGCTCGTCTTTAATCCATTCGTATGCTATGTGCTTTTGCTTGCTTTAATGATTTTAAACTCTTTCAAATGGATGTTAAGAGTGCTTTTCTAAATGGTATTATTAAAGAGGAAGTTTATGTAAAACAACCTCCTGGCTTTGAAGATTTTCAATTTCCTAATCACGTGTTCAAACTCCACAAAGCCCTTTATGGCCTCAAACAAGCTCCCCGTGCTTGGTATGATAGCTCCTTTCTTGTTTCACACAATTTTTCTAAGGGCAAAGTCGATACAACACTTTTTATCAAATCCCATAATGGCACTCTTTTATTGGTTCAAATTTATGTCGATGACATTATTTTTGGTTCTACTAACAATACACTTTGTGTAGAATTTGCAAAAGTTATGCAGGAAGAATTTGAAATGAGCATGATGGGTGAACTATCATTCTTTTTGGGCTTACAAATCAGACAAGGACCCAAAGGGACCTTCATCAATCAAGCGAAATATACAAACGATCTCCTCAAACGTTTTGAACTTGATTCATCCAAATCAATGAGGACTCCTATGGCCACAACGACAAAGCTTGACAATAATGAGGACGAAATTTCGGTCGACATCCGTAAGTATCAAGGTATAATCGGCAGTCTACTCTATTTAACTGTTAGTCGACCAGACATTATGTTTAGTGTTTGTCTTTGTGCTCGATATCAAGAAAATCCAAAAGAATCTCACCTATGTGCCGTAAAATGCATTTTTCGGTATCTCAAGGGTACCATTAACATGGGACTGTGGTACCCAAAATCCTCATCCTTTGAGCTTCACGGCTTCTCGGATGCGGATTTTGCCGGATGCAAACTTGACCGGAAATGCACTAGTGGCACATGTCACTTCTTGGAAAAGTCCTTGGTATCATGGTTTAGCAAGAAACAAAACTCCTTCGCTCTTTCTACCACCGAAGCTGAATACATAGCGGCAGGGTGTTGTTGTGCACAAATTCTTTGGATGACATAGACACTAGTAGATTATGGTATTTCTTCTTATTGCATCCCTATCAAATGTGATAATACTAGCTCCATTAATCTCATGAAAAATCCGATTTGTCACTCTCGCACCAAACACATAGAAATAAGACACCACTTTCTACGGGATCATCAACTTAAAGGTGATATATGTCTTGAATTTATTGACACCACTCATCAACTTGCTGATATTTTTACCAAACCTCTTTCTGTAGATCGATTCACTTTTATTTGTCGTGAAATCGGTCTCCTCGATCTCTCAAATTAATTAAACTTTTTATGTCTTTTACGGATTTTCTGAAGGATTTCCGCATAAATCCGCCGATTATTCGTTCGTTTCCAGCAGCTTTCTGAGGAACAAGTTCGGATAATCTGCCGGATTACCGCGGTAATCCGACGGATCATCTGCAATTAATGCTCTCCGCAAAATCCGGCTGCGAACGGCTACCTCATTTATGGGATGTGACCCACCACCTACCCGTATTAAATTCGATCTCATCTTCATCCGGATTTTTCGTCGGATTTCCGGTATAAACCGACGGATTTTCTGTTTTCGTAGCACAGGCACAGAAACCAAAGCGTCAGGTGTCTCTCTATCCGTTCCCCTTTCTCTCTATCCGTTCCCAACCATCATGACCCCTAATTACACCTCTCTACCCCCTATAAAACTCTTTCCCTTCTCCTTCCTTCTTTCACTCTCTCTTCCTCCATGGCTTCTCACTCCAAGCGTCAACGACATGACGGAAGCTCCTCCTCCGCTCAGCCTCCTTCCCTTGCACTCTTCGTTCCTCCTCCTACTCACGGCTACAATCCGCTCATTTTTAAGTCGGCTTCCCATTCACGGGAATGGTTCTCCTTCTACCATAAGGCTCCCGTATGCTCCGGGAAACCCATCTCTTGGATCAACTTCAAAGACCATCGTGATTTCTTTCGCTTCTCCCGCATCTATGCACTCCTCGAGCGTCAAGTTTACTACTATCCGCATGCCATCCGTATGTTCTACTGCAACCTTGTTTCCGCTAAGGAAGGTCCCGAGTTCGAGACTAAGGTTGGTGGCGTCAAGATTACCATCACTGCCGCATCCTTGGCTAGCATCCTTGGTCTTGATGAGCACAAGGTATATCGTTCCCTTCCGAGCACCATATACCACATCTCTTTCTCTCATGACATGTCTTATGAGGAGTTCCTCTTCAACATCTGCGGTGGCTCTCTTGTTCAACGCCCGGATGACAAGGATCTTAGTCCATTCTTCCATGACATGCATCGCATCCTCTGCCACACTCTGACCCCAAAATCTGGAAACATGGACAGCATGACTGCTGAAGAACTTATCTGCATGTACTATCTAGTCGCCAGGCAACCTTTCTCACTGGGAAAATCCATCATCTACACTATGATGCTCATCAGGGACTCTCCTCATTGTTCTCTCCTTTTTGGCATGTACATCACTATGATCTTCGAAGCCAATGGTGTTGACCTCACTTACTGCCCGATTGGTGATCCTTGTCCTACTCCTCTTGCCAAATCTAAGGGTCGTGCTCCTGCGGTTCCTGCTGCTGCTGTTGCCGGTGGACCTGCCCTTCCTTCGGCGCCCTTCCTCACTCATGATGTTCGCCGATACATTGATCGCAAATTTGCCGATCTCTCTCTCTCAACCCATGAGCGCCTTCAGGCCAACACTCGGGAGCTCGGCACCCTTATCCACCATGGCTTTATGGATCATGCCTACTATATTCAGCGCATGTTTGAGGAGCGCAATCCCTTTTTTAATCCTAACACTCCTCATCCTGATTTTCCTGGCCCTCGCTTCACTGATCCCAACGTCTATGGATTCATGTACCCGGATGGCGTCGACCCTTACGGCGCCTTTACCACAGCTCCCGGGGATGATGAAGACCAGGAGGCAGGTCCATCTGATGCTCCTGACAGTGGATGAGTGGTGTTTTATGTTTAGTCTTGTTTTGTGTGGTCCTTCGGGGACTTTTTAGTATGTGTTTTCTGCTGTCCTACGGGACTTTTTAAATCTGTTTTCCAGTTATGTGTTTTGGTTTGGCCTTCAAAGCCCAGTTATTGTACCCCTGTTTTTATTTTCAATAAATGTTTCCTTCTTATGCATTTCTGTTTTCTGCTATGTCCCTTACCCACATGTGCTTCATTGTTCTATTTTTTTCTCACCATCTTTGATTAAATGACAAAGGGGGAGAAATCGTATTGAGGGGGAGATCCTTGATTACGGGGGAGCTACTTTCTATATTCTTATTCTTTTGTCAATTATCAAAATGGGGGAGTTTGTTGGCACATCGATTTTGATACATTGTTCACAATAACCCTTGTACGTCTTTAGTTTATACTTTTCACAGGCACTTCCAAAAAGACAAGAATAGTTGAAAGGCTTCTCCATACAAATTCCATGAAGCTTATCAAAGACCATGAAGCACATGCAATTCTCCATTATCAAGATGATGATATACTACATAGAAGACGGTGCAAAAGCCTAAGTGTTGCTATTATTATCCCTGTTCTTTTCTTGAGTCTGTAAATGTCTAGGAATCTATGTACGCACTTTGCTAAGATGACAAACATGAAGAAAGAAATGGTGAAGTAAATAGTCATTCAGAGGAGACAAAAAATCCGATGGATTTCCGGATAAATCCGTCGGATAATCCGATCGTTCACAGTAAGTTAGTGAGCAGAAGTTCGGATAATCCGACGGACATCCGCAAAAATTCTGCGGATAATCCGAACCTCTCACAGCAAGTTAGTGAGCAGAAGTTCGGATCATCCGCCGGACTTCCGCTGAAATCCGACGGATAATCCGCTTGACTTATTTGCAACTTTTGAATTCAAATCCAACGGCAGCTGGCAGCTGCATTTAATGCATCTAACGGCTCTTTTTATGACCGTTACTGTTGACCAGATAATCCGACGGATTTTTATTGAAATTCGGTGGATAATCCAATTGACGGCTGAATGCCCTTTTTGACTTTGGATTTGTATAAAAAGGGGCTTTAGTCTCTCCTCATAAAGTTTATCTCTTCCAAGCTTTAAATTTTCTCAACCACAAAAGAGCTTCACATTACTACTCTACTCAATCTTTAATTGTCATCCTCTCCCAAAGTGCTAGAGTATTTAAAGTGTTATAAATTTCGATCTTCAAGTGTTAGAAGATCAACAAGTTCTCTTCTCATTTCTTTGAAGTTGGCGAGCCTTCGTAAGAAAACTCGTGTGTTAAAGTTGGCGAGTTCTTCGGATCCAAACTCGTGTTGAAGTTGGCGAGTTCTTCGGATCCAAACTCGTACGTACTATTTTATCAAATAGTGGTTTTAAGTCGGAGAGAGTTCCGGGACTGGATTGCCTCTAGCGAGGATACCAGGATACATCTTGTGTTTGAACTTCTTACTCTCTCCTTTTATTTGACGTATATTGCTTCTTGTGCTTAAGTTATTTTTTATTTCCTTATTCACCCCCCCTCTAGGGTTATACATCTATGGATCTACAAAGACTTATGATATCCCTTTATCATATGCCACTTCCGATAGAAAGATAGGCTTGTATATAAATATATTCAGACACTAGCGTTCTTTGGAGCGTTATATTATTTATTTAGCAGATGTCGTATTCGACGGGACATTATGGCAGTTATCTATGCCTACGCCTTGGTACCAAAGTTATCCTCAACTTGAATTCACATTGATGGTTAGGTTACCTTATTTATTTGCATAATATTTACATTTTGGCATTTATCATTTATATCTTGTTACGTCCCTCTAAGGACCTGGTAATCTCTTCAGATGTTTGCTGGACTTCAAGCGTAGAGATATTGTGATGCATTTCTGCACGATTCAGGTATTAATGGTAGTATCATTTTATTATCTCTTTTGTGCCCTCATTTATTATTTTGCCCTTATTATTTCTGCCATAAATATTGCTGCTGTTATAGCCTAGTTTTATAGACCTATATTGATCTTTGGTCTATTCATACATATATGTTAATGGGCTACAGAACATGACACATAAACTATTTATTCTTGGTTTTTATTCCTTACTGTGGATTGAGACAAAGTTTAGATAGTGTAGGTCTATTTTACTTTAAAGCGTAATACATCTGGAGTAAGTCCATTAAACTGTAAACTTATTCTATATTGTATTAGCTGGCATGTTCTCGTCTTAAGTTCCTACGTATTTTAGAATTGGGGCATGACATATTTTAGTGGTGGCCCATGCAGGTTAGAGCATATCGTTTTGATTATGTTACTCTACCGAACGCGCATGCGAGTTACGATTAATGTTGAATAAAATCTCAATCCATAAGTGATTTTAAAACTTCTCTTCTATCTGATTTTTGCCCTTGGACTTCATAATTGTATTCGTTCATTCCGCTTGATATCGTTACGATTGTTTCTCATCCCCCCTATTTCGAAGAGATGGACGTTTGTGCATGGTGTTTCCTCTAGAAGCAGATCCTCGTCATGGCAGAAGAAGGCATGCTTGGTATAAATTATTGAAAAGATGGTTACCCTTGGTAGGGTTGGTAGATAAGTTATTTCTAGATGCTAGAGCTAGTATAGATTGTAGCAAGATAATTGACCATAGAATTAGAGGAATATAACTAATAAAACCCTACCCTTACTTTATGGTTGCAATAATTGGGAAGTATTAGAAGTTAGAAAGATGGTTTGTTCTAATGATTTAGAATACTTTATGGAATACATAGCCAGATGCTAGGGATTAGTTGTGGCCCATGGTGGTGTTATAAGGAATGGTATTATGACCTTAAGAAAATGGACTTTACATGGCAGGCCATATTGGTTAAATCTCTAGTTACCTTTTGACTTTCAGTATCAAATGTAGATCTTACTACCCCCATAAATTGTTGATGACTATAGGACTAGACTAAATAGATAGGTAGATTGCTAGACATAATGTTCAAATAATTAGATAACTCGAGTACATGGTATGGAATTCAAAATTAGGTTAGATGTACTTGACTAATTTGGGTTGCAAGTGTTAATTGGACTCGTGAGTTCCACCATTGATAATTTGGGTAGATAAGCTTGTATCTGTGATAGAGAAAATAGGTTGAAGGGTGAGAGTTGATAGATGTTATAGTCTTGAGTGAGATATAGTAAATTTCCTATAATGTATGGCAAGTTGTAACCAAATGGTACCCATATAGTTTGGATGAAGGGTATACATGGAATAAACTAGGAAAAACCTCAGTTCGAAGTGAAGAAGGTAGAATAACAACATGGAGCGATTCATGAGGAGTACCTGACTGTGAGCATTTTAAATCAAGAGAAGGATCTATGAAGAACTGAAAATTTTATCACTCGGTAGTAGCCTAGAAGATCTATACTATGAAGCGGAAAGTACTAGACCATGACTGGAAAACTTATAATTGAAAACAAGATTAACATACTAGAAAGATACGAAGGTGTATAGGAAGCAAATGATATGGGAATGCTATTATGGTCGCATAATCCAAAGAGAATGAACTGTGATATAGACTTGAAGGATAATAATTTAGTATTTATGAAATTGTAATGCTTTTGGAAATTTTGAGAATTTAGTGCGAGTAGAAATTGTTGATCAGTTTCGAAGTGATAAGAATTTCAAGGAACTAAATCACAGGTTCGAATCATATACTTACTCGCTGGTCATTATGTAGATGATTACAACAAGACCCTTAGATTATAGATTGACACGTGGGTAGGGGAGTGTAAAGGAAAGATAGAAGTCTTATAGGAATAATAGCCGAATGTTGTGGGTTTACACATAAACTACATAGGGCCAGAGATTTAGATTTTTTTTACTAATAGGGTGTGAGCTTGCTGGACCTAAGTGAAGATATGAGAACCTATTCAGAATGATTGAGTAGATACATAATTTCTATTTTTATTATTACAATGTATTTGAGTATAGGCTTATGATGTATTTTGTTGTATATATTTCTCCTAGAAATTGAATTGAGTTGAGATTCTAGACTAGGTATGTCTGACTGGCTAGATTAGATTTATTATTGCTAAGAAAGATAAGCAGTTAGGCTGGAGGATTTCATTGTGGATATTATATATTGATGACATTGTACCTAGGAAAGTATGATGAGATAAAAATTGACTACATTACAGAAGAAAGGATTTGAATAATACATATGTGGCCTTGAGGATTTTTGGGCTTGTAGGATTTTAGTGACTATCCCATGCACTCCTTCAGGTATGACATCATTTCCTTTGTAGATATTGGAAGGTTCAAACTGTGATTGTGTTGCGGCATCCTTGAGTAATCTGGGCTTATAGGTGGTGATTTTCAAGATGATGATTAGCATGATAATAATAATGAGAATGTACATGGTGGCGAGAAAGTATTTTGAGGGCCAAATTCCTTAGACGATCAACTGTATAGTTTATGTTAAGAGAGTGATGAGATGTGTTTAATATGTAAGGATATGTCGAATTCATTAATGGCGAGATTGATTTTGAATTTCGAGGACAAAATTTTCTAGGATGGATAGATTGTAAACCCCCTCACCAAGAAATTAGTTATTTTAATTTAATATAATATTTAGAATTTTTTTAATTAGAATTAAGTAAACAAAATTAAACTTTAAAAATATTTTCTATAGCTTTGATTTTTAGGAGCACGACGTTAGCCATTATCTCCAAACAAATTTTATATGCATGATCTAGACGAGCCCACTTTCATTTATGATTATCATGTCCCACTCAAACACATCTCCTTGTGCTATATTTTTAATGTAAAACATTCAAATCAAAATACTTAATTCTAGCACCTATAGTGCAACCGTTGACCATTCCAATTTAAATTGGAGACCCAATTTTGACCTAATGCATGATCGTGATCTAAAATAAGTCTAAACACACACGATACATGTGTCCCACACAATTGAAACTATGCGCAACCTACCCTCAATAGTCACAATGACCCATTTCCTAGAAAATAGGACCAACCTAGTCAACTAAACCATAACAACCGGAACCTGACCCAACAGGAAGTAGTTGGACTTAACTTAGGTTGACTAAGCTAGGTGGACCATCCATATTAGACATCATTTAAGTTTTGGACAACAATGGGTTTATTAAATCATTAGGATGGAATGTGAAATGAAAGGGGTTATAACTTGTGACCTTTCCTTACCCCATTGGTAACTCCTCATCATTAAAGCCATAACCCCCCTCTCTTTACCTCCCTTATTCAAAACTCCTAAAAATATTTCTTTCTAACCCTCTTCCAAACAATTTATCTTCACAAACCATTCACCAAAACCTTTTCCATCTCCCTCCACACCTCCATCTATCCAACCCTATCCAGGCTGAATTTAAATTCATCTAGTCTCCATTAATCCGGCCGGATTTCTCTCCACAGTAAGTAACTTTCTCTCAAATTTGTATGCTTCTTCCTCTCCCTATTCTTATAACTTTCTCTTCACAAACCTTTCATCAAAACTCACTCTATGTTCCTCAAAACAGACCCTCCACTAGAGGTGTCTAGGCTAAATCCGAATTCAGCCTATCCCCTTCTCAGGCCACTCCACTACCTCCACAGACCCCAAACCACCACCACATCACCCAAATATCCTTTTCCTATCTCTTTTCAACAAGTTTTTTTCACAACTCAGCACATATTAATCCCACAAATCACCCAAATACCTCCCACAAAGCCAAGACACCCTATTTAACCCGCTAGCAATAACACCACTTCAACACCTTGTTGCTACCGCTTCGAGCACCAAAAACACCTTCAAAAACCACCCTATCCTCATCCTCTACCTCTTCCCTAATTTCTTTAAGCCCCACAACACTTGGAGAAATATTTTGAAGCCCCGGACAGCAACTATACGCCGAAGTCTCCAAATCTGGACAAATTTGTGCAAGCAGGACACAATCCTCTTTTTCCTTCCCATTTCACTTTTGTAAGAGCTTAAACTCCACCTACTCAACCCTGTCTACATGTATTTCACATTCCTATTTAATTTCACCAACTTCCTATTCATATTTTTCATGATATTGCACCAAGAACACTTACTACTTCTGATGTCTAGACTTGAATGTTATTTATGCATTTGTTGTCCTATTCACTTTGCCACAATCTAAAATCCAAGTAACCACTGGCAAAATATAATTTTTACTCCAATTATAACTAAATTCCAGAATATATAAGTTACGTTTTTGGTGTTATATATAAATAAATGCATGGTTGTGACATGATTAAATATTGTGCAACTAGTAGTACACTTTATCTAGATTTTGTGCTAGCTAGTTTTATTGTTTATAAACACTATGTTAGAATGTAGAAGATTCCATGCTAGGGTTTTGCACTAGTTGTAGTAGTGTTTGCACGCATGTTTCATGACAAATACAAGTTAGAAATGAGATATATGCCATGATCTTATTATAAATTTAAATTTGACTTGCATATGTATACATGACATTTTGTAGTACAAATAGAGATTGTTTGTGATGACCCTAACTTGACCTATTGTTGATGCTTTAATAGACAAAATGAACCCTAGGTTAGTTGACATAGTTGGACACTTAGTGAATACCAAGGTTGATGATGTTGGAATTGAGGATTCCCAGGACCAAGGATTGGTGTGCGTATTGATCGATAGAAAGTTAAATAGATATACCCTTATAGGCGGAAACTAGGGTTCACGAATTATATCTACAATGAGAAGAAGACGACAATTCCTAGAAACCTCGAGCAGTCAGCGACCCCAAGATCTTATGCATGTATTCCTTACTCGGGTTGGACGTCGTATGGGCGATGATCTCCTAACCTTTTCTTCTCTCGGCTGTCCTCCCTTTCTCTTCTTTTGTGATGGACGAATTAGATAAAGATGCTCTTCTTAGGATACATATGATGGCCAGAGAATAGTGGGTATATATAGGCTACGACAGGGACCGTGAGGAGAAATTAGGTTTAGGTCTCCTAACGGGTCTAGGTATCCCGTGTTCAGCCCGAACACACAACCTAAGCCTGTTAGCAATAGCTTGATCAACTAAAGAGCTACAGTTGCACTACCTTCCTAATCCCAAATTATGTTTATGGGCTTCTTCTTATTACATGCTTATTTTTCTCTCTATGTTAAGATATCGAATGTCTGTCAATCAAAATAAGTTACTAATAACTACATTGATCGACATCTTTTATCCTTAAGCAGTACCACTCAACTTTATTTGTCTTGTCGGATATAATCCACTTGCAGAGTTTACATGACAATCCTTATGAGTTCCTTAAGGGGACATCTTCAATCTGATACATTGGGACATGTATTCCTTTTATAATCAACAATCCATTATACACATAATGCCATTACCCAATTCATAGAGGTTATTGACTCATTATGAATCTCACTCTTTTATGAATCAAAATAATGCGCACTACACATACATGTCTGTTATTATATCCAGATTAAGAGTACAAGCATCCATAATAACATAGGTATTTGTTCTCTTATGTAGTTAGTACAAAGAGAACAACCTCATGTGGTCCTATTCAATAGACACAAAGTGCACTTGTATAAGCCTATCCTCACGATAGACTAATACCAGATTACACTACAACCTTACCAATGGTTTGTCTAAATCCATATAGGTTGTGAACCATTTATATATTCTTCAAGGGAATGATAATATGATCTTCTATTTTATCTACAATATAGAATATTAGATATTTGCATTAACATATAACCAATATAAAATGACAACATTTGCCCATATGATTCTCATTCAAACATAGTAGAAAAATATAGTTAATACAAAAGTGATGCTTTTATTATATATCCCTAACAGATGATATGTTGCATATGGAAACCTAGTGTAAGAACACCAAGTACCTAGATGAACCTTAGTTATAATCTTGTTTATGTTATATGAGAATTTGTATATTTAGAGGACTTGATGATGTTATGTGACTAGTAGGCTTGTTGATTATACACTTTTCTTGGTACTTGATTAGTCAACCTTGGTTAACCTATGTAGCTAGAACACTTGATTGGTTTATACTTTGAGTGACTAATGATGTATTGTAGTTGTACTTTATGCATGCTTAATGAGTCATATCGTAGTTATGATGTGATATTACTATATATATATAGGCTCTTATGATCGTTCAGACTTGGATGCCGGAGCAGGTCCTTTACATCTACAGCTTTGAGTTTCAGACAAGATATCTTGCATTATTTATTACATTATATGATTATGTTCGGGATAATATAGTGTACTTATGAGCATCTGAGAATGACTCGGGTGTAGTCAACGAACACGTTGATGTGTAGATAATGCATTAACCTAGAATTAGTGACATACCAAAGATTTTGGAGGTATATTCTGATATTTCCCCAGGACCCTGACAGGTCTTACTCATGACACATTCATGTTTGGTGCGTAGTATCGTATTCGACTAGCTATTGGTGCATTCGACACGTATGTCAGTACCGTACATAGTTGTTGGCATTAGAATACTTGACTAGCATTATAGTACGTGATGTTCATGTTGTGTATACGACTTGGACATATGCATTGGGCGGGGAGAACAACTAGTAGGCGTATGGGACACATATTGGTAACTGTAGTGTCTATGGATCTACAGAGACTGATGATATCCCTTAATCAGATGCCACTTCCGACCGGAAGATAGGCTTGTATATAAATATATTCAGACTACCAGCATTCTTCGGAGCGTTATAGTATTTATTTAGCAGATGTCGCGTTTGATGGACAGTTATCTATGCCTACGCCTACCCATACGTATCAAAGTTATCCTCAACTTGCATTCACATAGATGGTTAGGTTACCCTATTCA
The DNA here is from genome assembly GCA_029216955.1 of Iris pallida. Classification (NCBI taxonomy): domain Eukaryota; kingdom Viridiplantae; phylum Streptophyta; class Magnoliopsida; order Asparagales; family Iridaceae; genus Iris; species Iris pallida. The sequence goes on along the minus strand of JANAVB010026999.1, from coordinate 19,740,169 downwards.
TTTGCACAGTATTTACATTTAGGCATGTATCATTTGTATCTTTTTACATCCGTCTGAGGACTTGATGATCTCTGCAGGTGTTTGTTGGACTTCAAGCGTAGAGTTATTGTGATGCGTTTATGCACGATTCAGGTATTAGGGGTAGTTTCATTTTATTATCTCTTTTGTGCCCTTATTTATTCCATTGCCTTTATTATTTCTGCCATGATCATTATTGTTGTTATATCCTAGTTTTATAGACCTATATTGTTCTTCGATCTATTCATACATATATGTTAATGGGCTACAGACCATGACATATATATTGTTTATTCTTTGATTTTTATTTTTTATTATGGATTGAGACATAGTTGAGATAGTATAGGTCTATTTTACTTTTACAACGTAGTACATTTGGAGTAAGTCTATTAAACTGGGAACTTATTCTAGATCGTATTAGCTGACATGTTCTCGTCTTAAGTTCCTACGTTTTTGGAACTTGGGCATGACAAAAATGGCAAAAACATTGAATAATGAAGGAAACATGAGTATGCAAAATGAGAACTCTTTATTTATATTGAAACAAAGATTACAGCGTGGCACGTGGCCATGTTTACAATCACTCAGTCTCATTCTTCTTACAATATAAGTCACTCTGCTCTCTCTCATCTCTCGATACAAGCTTCAAGGCCGTAACTTGTGGATGCTTCGAGAGGCGATGTCCATACATTATGTCCCGTATAAGTTCAGACTCCATGCGGCCGCACGCCTCCAAATGACAAGGAACTCCATGCCTCGACGTATCCAAGCGAGCTCTGTGCCAAACGATCTTCTACCTGTGCCTGCACACGGATACTGTATGGTTGTTAGTACACAACCTTACTGGTGAGTGAGCTCCTCGCCCACCTATACAAAACTAACACATCATTTTACTTCGTACGACTTATCATTTTGAATGTCTTTCTAATCTTGCCTTAGGGTCAGTTTTAGGACATATACGCCTGGCCAATTTGGTGTGTTATGACATAGTCATGCCATGAATCCCTTAGTGTAACTTAATCGAGGCAGTGCCTCACCACTTAGAAATTTGCCAATGATATCAACGTGTCGACATGTGCTCGTCTTACGGCCTATAATCTGAGACTCAATTACTTTGTCGTGCTCTAAACTTGTCCGTGCCTTAAGGTCGAGGCTGTGCCTCAAATTCAACATGACTTAACCAAGCTTTGCCATAAAGGGCCTTCATGACTTAACTCGAAACGACTTAATCCCGAACTTGTGGATTTTGAGTTGACGACTCAAACACGATGCTACATCTCGTGCCAAAGCATGGTGTACCCGTTGTAGCCAAATCATAGGCCCAAACATTGTGTTATAACCCGTGCACACATTTAACTGGACTCATTGGTGTCGTGCATACATACTCGACTCAATCCAAAGGCATGCACGCATATAGCCGCTCTTATGCTGAGTCATCTATATGAGAGGTCACTAGAAATGTCAAGCTATACTGAATCTTTTGTATACGGTAGCCATTCGCGTATGAGGTATGAGTTCCATCGAATGGTCCCGCATCCTATATTGTAGCGGTTCACTTCAATGCGAGTCGCACCGTCGTTTAAGGCCGTACAATACTTGTTATTCCTCCTTGGCCGACACGAACCTGGTTCCCCCGTGATCGTTCGAGGAACTCCCCTTGTGCACAAGTTGTTCAATGACCTTACAAGACTCAACCCGATTTACCATGTCCTTCTTTATTTATGACCGTGCTTTCCATACTTCATGAGAGACTCCCATGCCACGGGACCGGTATCGGTGACAAACGGTCGCGTGAACTTTTCCATTCTTGAAACCCATAAAGTTGCTACGATATAGCCTTTTTACTTGACTTGAACCATACGTGTCTGTTACGTGCCATAGACCATGGCATCCTTATCATCGAAACAACCGTGTTTCGTGCCTTAAACCAATTGTGTCCTGTGCGACGCTGCCACCCAAGATTATATGACGAGCCTTAAGATCGTGGGACTGTTGGCTATAACAACCGTAGAAAATGTGGGACAGTGTTTGCTATGACTTCGATAGCTCGTGGTATAACTTTTTCCTAAGTTAATCGTGCAACAACTTAACCCGTGGGACGAGCAAAGGCTAACCCAAGCCTTGTACCATGGACACGTGCATTATGGGACAATTATGTTATGCCAAGCATTTGGACAGTGGGACAGTGCATGCTTTATCAAACATCTATACCGTGCGACGCCTACGACTATGATAGGTTCATAGTCTTCTAGCATATAGACCAACTTTTCCTTCTTCCAAGCCACGGGACGAAGGACCGAGTGTTAATTTGAAAGCACGCCGTGAACAATTCTAAGCCGATCGTAGGACCTTTCCATATTCTAACTCAATCTGGCTCAAGTTAGGATTTTTCCCTTAGCTATGTGGATTCTTCTATTTTATTATCAAGCCTACTTGTGCATTTGAAAACTTTCATTTTATTAGTGTGAAGGCCAAGCTGAGGCAAGTTCACTGAAGCCACCCACCTGAGCAAAAAGTTGCCTTGACCGAGCGAGACTTTGAGCAAGCCATTGCAAGGCTAAGTCCGAAGGCCATTGGCATTTTGATTCCTCCAGTTAAACTGAGCGGGACAGGGCATTACATTATACACCACTACGAAAAAGTTTCGTCCTTGAAACTTACTAGTACACTCTCATCGACTTATCACGTTAATTCAACATCCAACAATTCTCGCACACACTTTGCATCGAACCGCGCTCGTGCCTTAGTTATTTTTCATATCGAACAACTATATCTCAACATCCTCGATACCGTCTCATTTCTTTACTCTCATTTGAATTCAACGTATCACGTAGTTGAATCGTGCATATATTTTAGGCGTCCCCAAAATGCATACATTTCAACCCAGCCTCGTGATAGAGAATCTGCCATTTCCACTCGAGTTGGATCGTGCACATATTTAGACATCCCTGAAATATATGCATTTTAGCCAAGCCTCATGAGTGGTATTTTCATATTCTTGAATCATTCTCCACCAACATCAATATCCAATCCTATCGATCTTCAAGACTTTTCAAGAATACTTCGGCAACTCTCACTAGGTTGCTTGCACAATTTCATTCTCTCCGCACAGGGATGTTTGTCTAACTACTAAGCCATCTCTCTAGGCTAAAGTCAACGTCAGTATTGGAATCACCGTTCCAAAATAATAATATTAATACTGACCCCAATCCTAAGTTCAAACCAAATTTGATAGTACAAGGCTTTCTACCCAAGCTCGCATCACTTCGATTTCTAAACTTCCAGGATAGATTTCTCCAATCCACATTCGCAACATTCAGTCCTGGGGTCCGAGTCATTCAGCAAAGCCATCCTACTATAAGTTTCGCTCAACCAAATCCTCTGTATATCACTTTCGCATGTTCAAACTAGCAATTTGCATAGTCTATTTCTTCATACACGTTTCATATAATCCACCTATCCAAGTCAAGCACGCTACGATGTGATATCACTAAACCATAATTCTTATACCATATTCCCTAAGTCATTTATCATAATTCACATATTCGATCACAAGGTCGTCGAGCATAACAATATGTCACATCCTAATCTCCTACATATTCGATTACCCAAGCTGGACATGGATCATTATGTCAACGCACCCGCAGGATAATCGTCCTCATCAGGGCATAACCCTTGCTTTGAGTCTAGACAAATTCATTCTCGATAGGCTGATTGGATCTACTTAATCCTCAAACTTACTTAATCGTCTATCGCCAGTCTGAACCATCCTCAAATTTATCTTCGCATCAAACCACAAGTCGAAATAATCCAATTGCCATGCCATGATCTCCCGCAAGTTTTATCATTCACGCTGGACATGAATCACCATGCCAGCGCCCCCGCAGAATGATTGCCCTAATCCTGCGTAACTCATGTGTCAGGCAGGAGTTGCGCTCGTATAAGACAAGAATGTTAACATTGTGGTTATCCTCGTAACAATCAAGATACACTTGTTTTCATCCAAGCATTCATTTCAATCAAAATCCCAAGTATAGCATCCATCAAAACAATTACACTTTACACGATCGTCATTCCTTGAATTAAAGTACCCTCGATTTATTGCACATTGATCTTTGATACGGCTCAAGACCATCGATGATATACGTAACCTGACGATCTTCCTTTGCAGCGAACTCCAAGTCGTGCAACTGATGCTATTATCCAAACTGGATATACCACAATCTCTTCGACATTCAAGAACAAATTCGTTCAAACTCAAAATCACGTATGTTCATCCGTCTTTTTTAAGTCATCGAGCAAGATATTTCCTCAAGTCGCATCATTCTATGCTGACTCAAATCATCGAGCAACATCTATCCTAAATCATTAGAGTCATTTTTGTAACTTCAAAATCAAACTTTTTTATGTATGCTCTCTTCCCATCGTGCTAACTTTCGTATACGATTCATATTGATTTCCTCGATCGAGTTATTTGTTCGTTACACCTTAACTTTTCTTCGATTTAATTTTCCTACTTAATCATTTTTGCATTTCATACTTGTACAATCCTAATCCCATGCACGTCGTTTCTAATTCATTCGAATCAACTCTTCAAAATCTTCAAGATTACAACTTGCTCAACGATACTCAATCTAAGGCTTTGCATCCACGATGCTTGCTGATAGACTCATTGCCACCCCACATCCTCAATCGATCGACATCCCCGAGGCTATCCCATACACCATTCAGGAATGAAGTCATTCGATAAATCCTCAAAACAATTTTCGAATCACAATCGATTACTTTGAATCTTCGTTCAAACCATTCCTCAATTTTAAGCACATTCCATCTATATCGCATTGACGATATCGTTGTTCGATAACACCTCTATCGCAACTATCCAACACTTTAATGAATTGAGTCTAACTCATTCTTGTTCGACATAATATGAATCCCGCACTCGATTTTTCTAAGGTCGACACAACTCTTGGTGTATATGCCCAACCCGACTTAGCTAACCATGCTTACTTGTAGTTAACTTTGTTCAACCAATTTTCATTCGTGACACTTAAAAAATATATAAACTTATTGTATGGAACATCTCGCAGATAATTGAGAGAGAGCGTACTAACGATATCGATTACGGAAACAACATATAGCACAAAGCGAACATCAGAGTTAAAGAATTCAATCGAAGTCCAAGGACGTAAAACCATGCTCGGATACCATTATGTCATGCCCTGGTCCCGTAGGATCGATCGTCCTCGCTAAGGCGTGATCCCGCGTGAGTCCAAGTTGCGCTCACGCAAGGCAGGTTCCATAACTGTACAGAAGTCCCAAGCAGAAACATTGAATAATAATGGCAACATGAGTATACAAAATGAGAACCCTTTTATTTATAATGAAACGAAGATTACAATGTGGCACGTGGCCATGTTTACAATCACTCAGTCTCACTCTTCTCACAATACAAGTCACTCTACTCTCTCCCATCTCTCGATGCAAGTTTCAAGGATGCAACTTGCGGATGCTTCGGAAGGCGATGTCTATACGTTATGTCCATTATAAGTTCGGACTCCATGCGGTCGCATGCCTCGAAACGTCAAGGAACTCTATGCCTCGACGTATCCAAATGAGCCCCGTGCCAAACGATCTTCTACCTATCCCTGCATATGGAAACTATATGGGTGTCAGTACACAACTGCACTGGTGAGTGAGCCCCTCGTCCACTTTATACAAAATCGACACATTATTTTACTTTGTGCAACATATCCTTTTGATTGTCTTTCTAGTCTTGCCTAAGGGTTCGTTTTTGAACATAGACGCTTGGCCTATTTGGTGCGTCATGACATTGTCGTGCCATGAATCCCTTCGTGTAACTTAATCGAGACAGTGCCTCACCTCTTAGAAACTTGCCAATGATATCAACGTGTCGACGTGTGCTCGCCTTATGGCCCATAATTTGAGACTCAGCTACTTTGTCGTGCTCTAAACTTGTCTGTACTTTAAGATCGAGGTCGTGCCTCACAATTCAACATGACTTAACCAAGCTTTGTCGTAAAGGCCCTTCCTGACTTAACTCAAAATGACTTAATCCTGAACTTGTGGAATTTGTGTTTACAACTCAAACACGATGCCACATCTCGCGCCAAAGCACGGTGTGCCCGTTGCATCCAAATCTTAGGCCCAAACATTGTGTTATAACCCGTGCACATATTTAACTGGACTCATTGGTGCCGTGCACACTTTCTTGACTCAATCCAAAGGCATGCACACGGATAGCGGCTCGTATGCTGACTCATATACACTAGTAATGTCAAGCTATTCTGGATCTTTTGCATACGGTGACCATTCGCGTGGGATGTGCGAGCTCCATCGAATGGTCCCACAGCTTATATTGTAATGGTTCACTTCAATGCAAGTCGTATCATCATTGAAGGCCGTATAATATCTGCTATTCCTCCTAGGACGACACAAACCCGATGCCCCGATGATCGTTCGAGGGACTCCCCTTGTGCACAAGTTGTCCAATGACTATGCAAGACTCAACTCGATTTACCATGTCCTACTTTATTCATGACCGCGCTTTCCATACTTCATGAGAGACTCCCAAGCCACGGGACCGGTCTTGGTGACAACGTGAACTTTTCTATTCTTAAAACCCAGAAAGTGGCTACTGCATAGCCTTCTTACTTGACTTGAACCATACGTTTCTATTACGTGCCATAGACTATGGCATCCTTATCATTAAAATGACCGTGTTTCATGCCTTAAACCAATTGTGTCCTGTGCGACGCTACTGCCCAAGTCATACTTTATATGATGAGCATTGAGATCATGGGACTGTTGGCTATAACAACCGTAGAAAACATAGAACAGTGTTTGCTATGACTTCGATAGCTCGTGGTATAACTTTTGCCTAAGTCAATTGTGCAACAACGTAACTGTGGACACACACAAAAAAGAAGAAGAAAATGTTGTCTTTTCTTTATTGGCACAAGGCAACACAAATCGAGTACGCCTGAGAGATCCTGCGCTGAGGATCCCCGAGTACAAAAAAGAATTCTAGGTAATGGGACGATGGAGATCGAGCGACAGTTGCTCCTTTACTCTGTTGACACTCCGATTACAAAAGTGGGAGAAAACTTAAGAAAATTGCTAACTCTCGGCTCACTGGCAAGAAGTGCAGCAATTTGGCTTTTGAAAATGCTCTCCGTTCTGTGTTTTGAAGAGGGATGAGGCCCCCCTTTTATAGTTGTTCTTGAGCTGGGATGATGTTATGTGCCCACATGAGGAAACACGCTGGTTTTTATGTGGGTGCATAGTCCTACTTTGGGCACATACGATGTAGGCGCATACAGGTTGCGAGATCGTGGGTTGGTCGTGGTGTTGACGTGGCCGCATGCTTCGGTGCACGATGGCTCGTGGAGATTGACGTGGCCGTGCGCTTTGGTGCACATTTTGATCATGGCTTTGATTGAGTCAGGCTTGGGCGCATAGCCATGTCTCAGGCTATGCGCCCTCCTTTTGGAGGAGCTAGTCTTGGGCACATGAAACTTCACTGGCTGGGCGCATGGAGCTACACTGTCTGGACGCATGGAGTTCCACTGACTGGGCGAATGGAGCTTCACTGGCTTGGGCGCATGAGGCTTCATTTGCTGAAATTTTTGTATGCTTCTACAAGACCCCTTTCAAAGTTTTCGATACTTGAACAAGTTCGAAATCTTTTTGAAAGATGCATGGATCGTCTTCTCGTGATGCAATGGGCGCATAGCACGGCTCTCTCCTTAGGCGCATAGTGTTTGGCCAACCTGTCAGAGAGATACGACTGTTGAGATCTTCCTCGGAATCCGAACTGTCAGATTCATCGGAGTGGAATTTGAAGCGGTCTATCCTTCATACGTCGTCTACGTCAGCAAGTGACAGTCGCATGGTGTGCAGGAAGCTGATTCTTTACGTGGGCGCATAGGCCGTTGTGGGTGCATATAATGCAATGGGCGCATGGGCGCATAGGAAGTGGCCCGTGCCTATAAATAGGCCCTGAAGGAGAGAGAAAGCTCATTATTCCCTTCTCTTTGAATTTTTTAGAAAAGTCTTCATCTTCTTTCTTTGAGAACCACGTCTCCCAAGGTCGCCAAGAGATCCGCGAAGGGCAAGGGGGCTGCACCGAGTACCTTTTCTCCCGTGGCAGCATCCTCGGTTGTCCAGGACCCGATTCTGGGTGAGGGCATGCTTCAAAAATAAAGTCTCGAGCGTTAATTTGCGACCCTCAGACTTTTCATCTGCCTGGGCGCTTGTGCCTAAGGCAACATACTTCTGTGAGCATCATTATGCGCCCACAGAAGTCATGCGCCAATACAGTGGTGTGTTTATGCGCCCACATGTTGCCATGTTATGCACCCTCAAGCTGTGGCATGTTATGCGCCCACGTATTGTTCGTGTGTTATGCGCCGACATGCTTTTGGCACATATCCCTTTGGGCTCATAGCCCTTTTGGCGCATAAAAGCTTTCCAGAACTTAGTTTTTCCTACAGATTTCTGAGTCTGACTTTCTTTTTGTCCTTGCTTCTTGCAGCATCCATGTCGAAGGCTGAGACCGTTGTGAAGGAGGAGATGCTACCTTCTTTCATCAAACAAGAGTCACCGTTCGTTAAGGAAGAGGTGATTCCCAAAATTAAGGTAAAAGAAGAATTGGCGCTGATCGGGGAAGGAATTACTCCCAAGATTGAAATAGCTGTAAAGGAGGCGCCCAAGTCTGAGGGTAGTAGCACTAGGAGTTCTGGCCTACTTGCCCCGGCTGAGGACCTTAATCAAATAGATCCTTCATATGCGAAATGGTTGAGGGAATGGTATATGCCTCGACAGAGCTAGGTTCCGCGGGTTCCCATAAAATGTCTATATTTTGTCTTGCTATTTCTGTCCGTCTTTAGCTTTATGTTTCACTTCTTTTGGACATCAAATGTAATCCTCTACTTCTTGCCCAGATGAAGAGATGGAGAACTTTTTTTGTTTTGCTCATGAGATGTAGTCCTGTGAATGTAACTGATTTTGAATAAACAGAATACATTCGCTCCACTCTTTGCTTGTGGTATCTGTGGTGCTTGTATTAGAGAGCCAAATACATCATTTTTGTAAAGGGTATCCCGCTGGGGGACCCCTTTCTCTCTTTTTTGTTTGGACCTATTGCCCCTTTGTGCATCCGAAGATGCGAGCAAATAGATTGGAATGATACTTTCGTGGACCTATTACCCTTTGGATAATTGGCGGTGCGGGTAATAAATTTGAAACAAAACCCAACAGAGGTAACATGATTGTGATAGGTTTTGTGATCTTGACACCGTGACTTTCATCCCGGGTTGGGTACAGGCGTCAAGTTGGAAGACTATCGGCATCAGAGGTAATATGGACGTGACACATGATAACCAGGAGTGGTTGTTTTTTTTGGTGGGATGGATTTTTTTGTCAAGTTTGGCTTCTTGTCAGGTGTTCCTTCCTGAAGAGGAGGAAACTCTCCAAGCCTCCTCTCCAACTACCTCTACTGAAGATGAGGAGATGGCCGAGGAAGTTGTCAAAGCTTTCTACTCTGTACTGAAAGTGAAGCTTCCTGGAGTCTTGAATCGGAATGCCGCCTTCGGCCCTGTGAGGGCTGTTGTCGAATGCCAGGTAGCGGCCCTCGAGAGCATTGCCGGCTATGAAGAGCGGGCCAACGCTCTGAGGAAAGTTCTGAATGACCTGGAGGTTCAAGTGGACAGGTTCCGGGATGCCAAACAGCGGAGCCCTACGTTGTTGTTCCGCACGGAGGACGAGGCTTTGATGACGACTCTTGCGGAGGAGAAGGCAACCTTCCAGGCAAGGAAGGATGCCCTTGTTTAAAAGATCGACGAGCTGGCTTACCAGTATGGCCAGTTCAATGCTGCAAGCAAGGCCCGTGCTGCCTCGAAGAACAGGCTGGCTGCACAAATCACAGAGAAGTATAATCACATTGTACAAATCAAGAATGAGATCGCCCAGCTGGAAGCCGACTTGAGGGAGGCGACATCTAAACAGGAGGATTATTTGTCCCAGGCTGCCATGACTGCCACCACTTCTTCCCGTTTAGAAGAACAACTGGCGAAGTTGGAGGGGTAGCATCAGAGTCTGATCCTGTCACGACCTGCACCCTTTTTTATATATACAAAAACACGGATGCGAGCGCGTGTCGAAGCCAGCCTACACCGCAGTGTCGGCGGTAGAACGTTGTCTAGCCACAATGCTCAGTATCACATAAAAGAATACTTTATTTGCTCATTCACAAAACTAAATTTATTTAAAAATATTCACAAGTTTATATTTGAATACAAGGTACAATGTCTCACAAAAACTATAAAAAGACAACTACATGAATACTAAACTATTTAACTAGCCTCTAGGTTTGGCCTCCGCATATACCCATGTCTCCTGAATCCGATGCTAAAAGCAGCCACGACTATCTGTAAAAATTTGGTTTTTAGTCAGGAATGGAAAGAGTACAATTCACTGAATGCAGTTCCAATATATGAAAATGACTATAAACCAGAGGTTAGACAACAATTATATGTTTTCAAAATAAACAAAAAAGGACGTGAGTGATGACGAAAAATCAATAGTAAGTAAATAAACTAAAATACATTCCCAACTGTTAGAAGTACCTTTGATATGTGATCTGTCTGGGACACTACACCGCGAGGTCTACGAGGTCTACGAGGTCTACTTGCATGAAAATAAACAATGTCTACGAGATCTACTTGCAGAAATTAAACAATGTCTACGAGGTCTACTTGCAGAAATTAAACGATGTCTACGAGGTCTACTTGCAGAAAATAAACAATGTCTACGAGGTCTACTTGCAGAAAATAAACAATGTCTACGAGGTCTACTTGCATGAAAATAAACAATGTCTACGGTCGGATCACACATCCATGGTACTTCTTATTCCCGACTCACCAATTTATAATAGAATATAAAATCATATAACCAATGGCCAATTAATGAAATATAGTGAAAATCAATATTGAAAACAGACAATAAACTGTACTCGCCTGGGGTCCTTAGCTGGTGAAACCGATAATCTCGTTGGGTTCAAAATAGTCCAAATGGCTAGGATGGATGTGAAGGAGTCCAAAGTTGGCAAAAGAAATATGAATACGATTTGCTACGATCAATAATATTCTAAGAGGAACTTGATTTAGAGAAAGGTAATCTCGTGACAATTCATTTATATATATATATATATACTTTGAGGAATATTTATAATTACTTTTAGAATCCTTAATAAACATACCTAGTAATACTTGTAAGAAAAAGACTCATTAGTTACTTAGTAGAAATAACATTTAGTCCATTAACTAAATACTATTAAGCCCAATAGTTAGATTAAGCTTATTATAAATTAGCGCAAAGGTATTCCTATTTAAAGTCCAAAAAACTATTAATAAAGCCCATATATTGTCCTTGTCTAATAAGAATCCATAGTAAATTGACATTGCTAGCCCATGACCTCAAAATAATACTTATATACATGTCATAATCATACTTCTAGAAATCTATTTTAGAAAGTGGATATGAGATTATTTGAAAACCTTTGAGAATATATTTATTATAGGCTCATATTTAATTACTTTCATAAATAAGAATTTAGAGCTTGAATATTACCGTTAATATAGGCCCACTAATTATCTACTATAGTCGTAATCCAACAAGGCCCAAATGGTGTACTCATAACACGTTAGAAATATCAAATGTAAGGCCCACATGTTAGTCGAAAAGGGTTTCTCCAAAAAAAAAAAACTATTTTGAAAGTATTTATACATAATTCTCCCAAGCCCGATACTTTCAGCTCTGGCCCAGTTAATAAGTCCCAAACCTATTAATTCAAATAAAACCTTTATGTGGGCTAACAATCCAATAGTTATATTTATAATTTTTTTATTAGCATGGGCTTAAGCCCGATTATCCAGCCCATATATTTACTCCAAGTAAGAGACAGGGAGAGAGAGAGAGCGAACGAAAAGAAGAAAATGAGTGGAGGAGAGGAGCGGTGGAAAGATGCTCACCAGAGCTCGGAGCTGTTGCTCGGCAAACGAGGCGCTCGACCAGTCGCGGTAGAGAGTGCGGCTAAGCTGCGCTTGGGAAAGCGGCCACAGTGGCTCAAGCCCCCGGTCGGCGGCGTTCGCCAGAAGGCGCCGGGTCCAGATCTGATGGAAGTCGAATGCCGGAGAAGGAAAGGGAAGTGCACGATGGAAGGAGGAGGTGACGACGAGCTTGGTCGGCGTCGCCTGGGAAAAGCGGCAGATCTGGCGACTTCTTGCGCGGTGGCGGCTATCAACGCTGGAGGGCGGCGCTAGAACGGAGGAAGGCACCGCATGGCTGCGCCCGTGGGGTTCCTGTCGGCGGACAACACCGTGGCGGTCGGCCACAGTGGCTCGGCGGACGCCGGTGGGGCTGGCGCTCATAGTCACGATGGTGCTCCCGGCTGGGACGTGGCGCTCCCGAAGGCAGCGGTGGCTCGCAACTGTGGTGGAGCGCGTTCGTTGGCACGGAGGTGTGGCTCTGATGCTTGGTTCGGATATGGAGCAACGACCAAGAGTTCGAGGTCGATGGCGGTTGTGGGTACCGGTGATGGTCGGCAAGGGCACGACGTGCCGGGTTCTGGTGAAATTGGGGTAGGTTTTTTTTTTCTAATGTAATATTGTGTTTTGTGTTTTGGATGTTGTACGTGTCCATGTCAGACACAGGGAATGGGGTCTTGTGGTATTGCTGATCGTGTCCGAGAGTTGGACAAGAAAATATGTATTGCGGGTGTAATAAACTGGACACAAAGATAAAAAGGATGGATGTGGACACGGACACGGGGTCTGGGGTCGGACCCGACTGACATGGTGGACATGTGCACAAATTTTGGGTGTGGACACAAACTGTGTTTGTTGGACACGATTTTTTGTGGGCGGTGGCTGTTGACAGCATGGGCGGTGGTGGATATTGGCGTGACAAGGGTGGTCGATGTGTACTTGGCCGCATATGGCGAGATGGCCCGTGATTGGTGAAGGCTGGTATGCATGGTTGACACTATTGCCCGAGAGGTCGTCCATGGCGAGCTCGATGGCTCCCTGCGGGCTAGCGGACGAGCGTCTCATGCCTTTATGTTGAGGAGAGCTGCTTGCTAAAGGATGTAAGGGTTTATATATATAAGAGAGTTAGGGACGAGGAGAGATCGATGGTTTCTGGAGAAAATATTTTAATAACCTATATAATCTAATCGCAATCAAGTAAATACTTATCCTAATACTTTTTTTACAGTATATATTTGCCATTATCCAACCATTCAAAATCGCATACATTGAAATTTAAGTCAAGTAATTAATGATACCAATAATTTAAATCATTATTTTAACATAATCAAATAATTTGAATAGTACGAATTTAAATCCAATAATTGTTTTAAATCAAATCTAATTTTATCCCTTGGCTTGAAATCTAATAAGTATTTAAACTAGTTTAAAATGATACATAATCTTGAATCAAATACCATTTAGCATTTTGTCCTCTAATCTATTTATATATCAAAACAATATTATTTATCACAGTAATGTACATAATATCCGATGTCATCGAATAATTTGAAACATATTCCTAGATTCTATAAATATTAACAAAAGATTTTTTTTGAAATTACTATTTAATAAAATCCAAGGCAGTAAAAAATATCTTTCATAATTCTAACTATTCAAATTTAACAAGATAACACTCTCAATTATTTTAATTTAAAACTAGTAAATGATAAAATTATTCGCAAAGTCTCGACAAAAACTATCTTCAAGCACAATAGAAAAATAAAAACATTAATAATTAGGTAAATTCGGGAAGTGGAGTTACAAATTTACCCACCTTAGAAATAAATTTGTCCTCGAATTTAAGGACTACGATGAGCAATTCTTTATAAGATTAGATAAATAATGAATCAAAATCAGACCATGATGATAAAAAAAATCCCAGATTTCATCAACAATATTAAAAAATACATTTGACTAAATCTATAATACAATAATAATTAAATGAGTGATAAGTTTGTCAAATGACTTGTAAAACATGTGTATATAATATCGAACCAATACATTTATTTATTAGTCCAAGATTATATCAACCTAAATATAACAAAATAAATTTAATTAATAACAAATAATTTAAACAATAATTTTTAAATTTTTAAATAGTTTGGCAAAAAATTTCGTTGTCATCAAAATATCTTCTATAAAGAAAAAAATTTAAAATAAAAAAAATCAAAAAAATAAAATAAAATAGATAAATAAATAAATAAATAAAATCTACTTTCTAACTATCAATTATTTAAATAAAAATAAAAATTCCAAAATTTGGGAAGTGGGCTTACCAATCTACACACCTTAGAATTTCGTCTTCAAAATTTTAAAGGTTAGTGTTAGGCACTACTAAAAACATAATCAAGAAAAGTGACACGAATGAAATTTAGATGAGCATACTCGCGGCTTGAATTGAAATAATAATAAAAGAAGATGTAATTTGGCACGACCAATTATACTCAAAGTGATCTAGTCAAGACTACAATTGCTTGAGGATGTTCAAAACTTAGACGAAGTCTAAATCAAAATTAAAATTTTTGGCACGAGTAATAGTCATGATTATAGGTGAATAAATCCAACATTAGAATTAGAGTTGAAATATAGGCACGATTAAGATTATAATCAAGAAAAGATACGATCAATGACCAAATGATTTAGGTCGTGAATAGAGTCAAACTTTGAAAGATGTCACGTGGTACGATTAAAGTATAGTCAAAAGGGTTTTGTCACCATGGTCAAGAATGTAGTTGAAATAGGATTGCCAAACAAGAAAAAGTCATCAGGCATGATTAATACTGTTGAAATTATTTAGGCATGGTTAGCGATCCAAATTTAGAAGTAGTCTAAGCATGGTCAACGTCACTTAGATATAACTAAGATGCAGTCACTACCAAGACTAATCATGCAAGTCATCCAAGCATGATCAAACTTAGAAATTTGACACGAGTATGAATGTGATCAAAATAGTCATGATCAAAGTTGGAATAACTATTAGCAATAATAAAGTTTGAAATATAGGCACGACTATGACTATAGTGAAAATGGTTTAGTCACGATCAAGGTCGTTTAGTCACGATCAAAATCGAACTCGTTTTAGCACGATCAATTATATAGGCATGATCATTGGATCATAATCATGGTGCGATTAGGAATTTAGTCGAAATTACATTAAAAGATGACAATCTGAGAATAGTAGGATAAGAAGGAAGGGTGAATTTTCGGTTTATTGAGAAGATGGTGACTAGGAATAAGCACAAATCAATTTGAAACTTAATAGTTATATGCTAATAAGACATAGTCTCGGTGGTATTTGAAACTCATAAACATAATCGAGTCATTTTACCGAGAATTTATGCCTCGCCAGTGTACAACTAGCTACATTTAACCCTTGGTTCCATAACTCAAGCTATGTTGCGGTAACGAATACCCTATCAACTCTATCTAATCCTGACATAACAACTCAAGGATGAAATAAGACGACCAAGACATAGTTTTAATAATGTTCGATCACCCACGCTTACTTGAAATTATTTCAACTTAGGGGTCATGCCACGCCAGTGCGCTGCAGGCAGCAGTGAACCCGTAGTCTCGATAATTCAAATAAGTGACGACAGTGCGCTGCTGTCTTGTCCTCGCAAGTCATCAAAATTATTCCAACTATATCCCCAAGAATATCAAGGGAGTTTAAAATATCATACAAGTTGATAAAGATAGGAAAAGTGCAAGTATCTGTTCTTCAAGTATAAGATCAGCTTCTTGAAAGGAAAAACAATTTGTTAGGAAGGTTAATGATTCGAAATCAAAATAAAAAAAATCTTATAATTCTTATTTCACGAATATTCAATATTCAACGATTGAGAGGAAACTTTTGAATCCAAAAACTTTACTCGAGATTAATAGACAATTGAGTGAGAAGTTATTTTAAAAATAATTCCTCAGGTCCAAGAAAAAGAATGTAAGATACGAACTTATGATATGGCGATGTTTAGAAAAGACATAAGATAAAGTCGTACAAATGATCACGATTAGGGAGAAAATGACCGAAGGCAATATAAACTTAAATTTATATTTCTCTAATATTCAAGATCAAGGGAAAAAATATGTATAAAGCACTATGTCTACCTATTATGAATATATTTATACACAAGTATATAGGTATAGCTTAAGTAAATCCAAAAATTCATTCTAAGAGAAGGTTATACTATTTCCAAGAAAATATAAATTTAAATAGCAATAATACATATATTATATTCAAAATATATAGAAATTATTCGCAATACTAGAAATGGACTACCAATATATATATACACATCTATATATCTACATGGACGACATCGGTCGCACTACCTGACTACCAGGACTTGGGTTGGGTTGGGGCTAGTTTGGAACAACTAGGCCTTCTAAAAGCCAATAATCTTAATAATAAGTAATTAAATTATTCCTAGGGTTATGCCACGATTTGGCCTGGTTTTCCTAGTTAATACACACCTATGACTCGACCTTCTCTGCTATAGCTAATACGCTAGTCAAAGCTTACCATGCCATCACTTTTAGTCATATGGTGCTCCAAAATTTAACCAAGACTAAGACATTCTATAATAATTAATTAAATTAAATATTTGTAAAATTTCCAAAAATCATATCTTAAAAAGATTTTCAAAATTTTCGGGAAGATGTTACGAATCTACCCCCCTTAGAAATACCGTCGAATCAAAATGCGATAGTGTATCTTGAAAGTCATATAGTGAGACCTATGTAGCAACCTTAACTACCCAATGTCAAATTAAATTAGGGGCTCCTAATCCTAACCATTCTCTTAAAATTGATTTACCCGTAGTTGTGAATGAGCATTTCCTATTCGCAGGCTCGCAGTAGTACGACTAATACGGTACTACCACGAGTTCGCACAACTTACGAAGACTGACCTCCATGGGCCACCAAGAAAACTCGTCACGACCCGCATCCCATTTTTTTTTTTTACAAAAACACGGATGCGAGCGCATGTCCAAGCAAGACTATGCCGCAGTGTCGACGGTAGAATGCTGTCTAGCCACAATGCTCAGTATCACATAAAAGAATACTTTATTTGCTCATTCATAAAACTAAATTTATTTATAATATTCACAAGTTCACATTTGAATACAAGGTACAATGTCTCACAAAAATTATAAAAGACAACTACATGAATACTAAACTATTTAACTAGCCTCTAGGTTTGGCCTCCGCATATACCCATGTCTCCCGAATCCGATGCTAAAAGCAGCCACGACTAATCTGTAAAAATTTGGTTTCCAGTCAGGAATGGAACGAGTACAATTCACTGAATGCAGTTCCAATATATGAAAATGACTATAAAGCAGAGGTTAGACATCAATTATATGTTTTAAAAATAAACAAAAAAAATAACGTGAGAAATGACGGAAAATCAATAGCAAGTAAATAAACTAAAATACATTCACAACTGTTAGAAGTACCTTTGATATGTGATCAGTCTGGGATACTACACCGTGAGGTCTATTTGCATGAAAATAAACAATGTTTACGAGGTCTACTTGCAGAAAGTAAACAAATTCTACGAGGTCTACTTGCAGAAATTAAACAATGTCTACGAGGTCTACTTGCAAAAAATAAACAATGTCTACGAGGTCTACTTGCATGAAAATAAATAACGTCTACGGTCGGATCACACATCCTTGGTACTTCTTATTCCCGACTCAACAATTTATAATAGATATAAAATCACATAACCAATGGCCAATCAATAAAATATAGTGAAAATCAATATTGAAAACAAACAACAAACTGTACTCGTCTGGGGTCCTTAGTTGGTGAAATCGATGATCTCGTTGGGTTCAGAATACTCCAAATGGCTAGGATGGATGTGAAGTAGTCCAAAGTTGGCAAAAGAAATATGAATACGATTAGCTACGATCAATAATATTCTAAGAGGAACTTGATTTAGAGAAAGGTAATCTCGTGACAATTCATTTATATATATATACTTTAAGAAATATTTATAATTACTTTTAGAATCCTTAATAAACATACCTAGTAATACTTGTAAGAAAAATACTCATTAGTTACTTCGTAGAAATAACATTTAGTCCATTAACTAGATACTATTAAGCCCAATAGTTAGATTAAGCTTATTATAAATTAGCGCAAAGGTATTCCTATTTAAAGTCCATAAAAACTATTAATAAAGCCAATATATTGTCCTTGTCTAAAAAGAATCCATAGTAAATTGACATTGCTAGCCCATGACCTCAAAATAATATTTATATACATGTCATAATCATACTTCTAGAAATCTATTTTAGAAAGTGTATAAGAGATTATTTGAAAACCTTTGAGAATATATTTATTATAGGCTCATATTTAATTACTTTCATAAATAAGAATTTAGAGCTTGAATATTACCGTTAATATAGGCCCACTAATTATCTACTATAAGTCGTAATCCAATAAGGACCAAATGGTGTACTCATAACATGTTAGAAATATCAAATGTAAGGCCCACATATTAGTCAAAAATGGTTTCTCCAAAAAAAAATTGTTTTTAAAAGTATTTATACAAAATTCTTCCAAGCCCGATACTTTCAGCTCTGGCCCAGTTAATAAGTCCCAAACCTATTAATTCAAATAAAAGCTTTATGTGGGCTGACAATCCAATAGTTATATTCATAATTTTTTTTAATTTTATTAGCATGGGCTTAAGCCCAATCATCCAGCCCATATATTTAGTCCAAGTAAGAGATAGGGAGAGTGAGAGAGAGCGAACAGAAAGGGGAAAATGAGTGGAGGAGATGAGCGGTGGAAAGATGCTCACCAGAGCTCGGTGCTGGTGCTCGACGGACGAGGCGCTCGACCGGTCGCGACGGAGAGTGCGGCTAAGCTGCGCTTGGGGAAGCGGCCATAGTGGCTCAAGCCCCCGGTCGACGGCGTTCGCCAGAAGGCGTCCGGTCCAGATCTGATGGAAGTCGAACGCCGGGGAAGCGAAGGGAAGTGCACGATGGAAGGAGGAGGTGACGACGAGCTTGGTCGGCGTCGCCTGGGAAAAGCGGCAGATCTGGCGACTTCTTGCGCTGTGGCGGCGATCGGCGCTGGAGGGCGGCGCTAGAACGGAGGAAGGTGCCGCATGGCTGCGCCCGTGGGGTTCCTGTCGGCGGACAACACCGTGGTGGTCGGCCACAGTGGCTCGACGGACGCCGGCGGGGAGGCGCTCACAGTCACGATGGTGCTCCCGATAGGGACGCGGCACTCTCGAAGCCAGCAACGGCTCACGACTGCAGTAGAGTGCGTTCGTCGGTGTGGAGGCGTAGCTCTGATGCTTGGTTCGGATGTGGAGCGGCGACCAAGAGTTCGAGGTCGATGGCGGTTGTGGGTACCGGTGATGGTCGACAAGGGCGCGGCGTGCCGGGTTCTGGTAAAATTGGGGTAGGTTTTCTTTCTGATGTAATATTGTGTTTTGGGTTTTGGATGTTGTACATGTCCATGTCAAACACAGGGAATGGGGTCTTGTGGTATTGGTGATCGTGTCCGAGAGTTGGACACAAAAATATGTATTGCGGGTGTAATGAACTTGACACAAAGATGAAAAGGATGGATGTGGACACGGACACGGGTTCCGGGGTCGGACCCGACTGACATGGTGGACACAGGGCATGGCACTATTATGACACGGTTCATACCCGAACCACCTTTTCGGTTCCTAATGGTGAGGCACCAGGAGAGATTTTGTATATGGCGGCCCTATACCATGTTACGGCGAGCAAGCCTCCCGTTAATTTTGACCCGAGTACCAGCTTCATTGTGGGTACTGGCTTAGCGAAGAAGTCCAAGGGGTCTAAGACGAGGAAGAGGAGGGCGAACACAGTTCCTGTGCCTGACTCGGTGTCCACTACTGCAGACGAAGATGAGCGCGATGCAGATAACTCTTCCTCTTCTGTAGAAGATGTTGGGGCGATCAGCCGCCTGTTATGCCAGATGAGATGGTGGCGGATCAGCTGCCTGTTGCGCCTAATGAGATGGTGGCGGATCAGTCGCCAGTTGCGTATGGCCCTTCACGCAAGCGAGGCAGGCATGACTCTATCAGTGGCATAACCTTCTCCGTGAAGCGGGCTGCGGTAAGATGCCGCGGGCTGCTCATTAAAGAGAGAGGTGAGGGTGATGACGCCATTTCGGAGGTGAGTCAAATTGCGATCCTCTTCCTATTTAGCCTTTTCTTTTCTTGAACTATGATCTAATCATTTTATCTTATCTGTAGGCGTCGGAAGAGTCAGACTCTCGGGAATCGGCCGCTGTTTCTGAAGTCAATTCGGCCCTGAATACTTTGATTAGTGACATGTGTGCCGAGATTATTTCTACCGGGGTTCTCTCGACGGCGGCTGAGGGATCTCACATCGCTGAGGTCTCGACCCAGGGCGACGGGGGCTCCGCTGAATCCATCCATGAGACTGCTAAATTTCAGCAGGGTGACACTGATCCAGTCGTATCTCCTTCCGGGGCGGCTGGGGCAGATGAGCCAGCTGAATTCGGCTCGGCGGTTGCTGGTGAGGGGACCATGGCGGCTGTGAGTGAGCCTCAGCCTCCACAACCCTCCCCTGGTAAGATAAGCCAAATTTTGACTAGTGAGGAGGCCCATTTGCTCTATCATCACATCCTTGGGTTATGCTGATTGATGGTCGCTCTGGACATACAGGTCCTGCCTCTTCACTGCCAATGACGGATATCGTCAGGGAAGGCTCTACCAGCGGGGATCTGGTGGGAGGGAGTGTGCCCCCTCCTCTTCCGACTTATATTGAGGGGACTCCCGCTGGATCGAGTCCGGAAGATCGGACGGCGACGCAGCCGGGGCAGGGAGCAATGGTCCATGCGTCCTCTTCTGCTCATGTGACTTCGGGGGTTGACCTCTCCGCCCTACCGAGCCTCCATATCCTTCGGGTGGCGGAGGAAGAATTGGCCGCTGCTCAAGCGTCCTTTCTCTCAGAACTTACTTCCCTTGTGGCAGGGGCGACAAGTTCTGTTGCATCTTCTTCGACGCTGCTGGCAACTCTCCCTTTGACACCGTCTTCCTCCGAAATCTTGGATGAATCGTCAAGGGACGTAGTTGACAGCTTCTACCGCCACCTGAAGCGGGGGATCGAGGCTGCGGTGGAGAGGGGCACATCTTTTGCCCTGGCCCGTCATTGCGCACATGGCCAGATCGACCTTCTCCGTACCCTCCCTGGCGGAGCTGGGGTAGTTGAGCTTCTGGAGCCCAAGCTACTAGAAGCTGACCAACTGTTAGCTCAGTATCAAGGACTGCAGCAAGTTGATTTATCTTTGGCCGTCGATCAGGAGCGCGCCTTCCTTATATCTGCTATGGAGAAGGTGAGGGCCACGCGAGATGTGTCCAAGCCAGTCATAATGGAGGACCTCTGAACTTTGTCTCTACGACGCGACCAGCTGAACCGCCGGGAGCACATTGCGTGGCTCGGGAGGAGGCAGCTTCTCGCGGAATTACCGATACGAGAGAGCTGATCTTCGAACTTCAGCGGAAGCTGACTTTCTTGGAATCTGAACTTGAGGTCGCCCGCGCGGAGAAAGAGCTGGTTATCCAAGATGCCGACAAGGTCACCCGTGCTTCTACCAGCTTGCAGCGTGCTTTGCAGAAGCTAGAAGAGGGCTGGAAGGCTCATGCCTATCTGGATGATGTGGAGCGGCTGGATCAAGAGGCCGAGCGCCGGGCCAAATAGAGGTTTGAGCGGTCGATGGCCGTGCTGAAGGACCGCCTCCGAGATTTGTATGATGCCGAATCATGATCGGCTTTGTTTTTTCCTTTCTCTCTCCATTTTGTAACAGGGACATAGTCCCATATAATGTAGTACCTTGGATTTTGAATAAATGAGCATGTTTCGACTCATCCTTCATTTTTTTGTACTTGTTGTGTTTATGGTGTTTGCCCCAATGGGGGACTATTTGTGGACCTGTTACCCTGGGCATACCTTGGTTTTACGTACGTATAACAAGTTTGAGAGGGATACCTAGAACAACTTTACGATGAGGTGGCTGTGGAAGTTCTTGGTATTTGAAAGAATGCCAGGGAGCAGCTGGGCTCCCAAGACATGATGAGAAAAGAGTGGCATGTACTAGAAAACTTAGTACAGCATTCGTGGTCGACTGCGGACATTTGTGGTCAACAGAGGACATTTGTGGTCAACAGAGGACATTTGTGGTCGTCGGAAGTCATTTATGGGCCTATTATCCTTGGCGTACTCCGGTTGTGGGTACGGATAATAAGTCGAGAGAGAACCATCATACTTACTCAGAGGTAATGAGGACGTGGTAAATATGAGGGTTTCTTCGATGGAGCCTTCCCACTCAGAGGCAATGAGGACATGGCAGGAGTGAGCTCCATGAAGGGATACATAGAACGACTCAGAGGTAATGAGGACGTAGAAGTTCTATGTGAGGGGGCGGTTTATTTTTGATGGAAGTGAAACAACTCAGAGGTAACATCGACGTGGTTGTTTTGGGAAATTTGTGGACATGTTACCCTTTTTGTGCACTGAAAGTGCGGGTATTGGATCATAAGGAGGGAGCTCTTTTAGAAAGAAAGTTCAGAGGTATAATCATACATGACTTACTACCTAAAAGACGCTATATAGATTCATCTGTAGTGACCAGAGTGTAAGTTCAGCGGTACCTGCGGGTACATAACTCAATAATCTAGAAAATTTGGGATTGGAATGTAAGTTTAGCGGTACTAGGGGGTACATAACACAATAATTTGGGATATGTGGAGTCAGAATGTAGGTTCAGCGGTACCAGGGGGTACATAACCTAACACCCTGGGAAATTTGGGGTCGGAGTGTGAGTTCAGTGGTACCAGGGGGTACATAACTCAACAATTTGGGATATTTGTAGTCGAAATGTGAGTTCAGCGGTACCAGGGGTACATAACTCATCAAACTGGGATATGTAGAGTCAGAATGTAGGTTCAGCGGTACCAGAGGGTACATAACCTAACACCCCGGGAAATTTGGAGGATGTCGTTTCAGACGTAATACTTCTTCAGGAACTTGCCGTTGATGGGCAACATGAGCAAGTCTCCATTTTGTTTTGCGAGGCGGTAAGCTCCATTTGAGAATACAACATCGATGATGAATGAGCCTTCCCACTTTGGCTGGAACTTGTCGGCGGTTTTGTGAGTCATAACCATCGGCCTCCGAACTGCCAAAATGAGATCGCCCACTTGGAATGTTCTGATTTTAACCTTCTTATTGAAGGCCCCGGAGATACGTGCTTGGTACAGCTCGATTCGTTATTGAGCTAACAGGCGCTTCTCATATAGGGCTTCCAACTCTTGTAGCCGGCGATGGTGATTATCATCTGTCGTCAGTCGGTAGGTGAGAGCGACGCGGAGTGAGGGGATTTGAGTCTCCAATGGGAGAACTGCCTCACTTCCATATACCAGAGAGAACGGCGTGTTCCCAGTGGCCATTTGTACTGTAGTACGGTACGCCCATAAGCATTCGCCAAGCTTCTCATTCCAGTCGCGTTTGTTGGAAGACACGAACTTCTTGAGTAGCTTGATTATTGTTTTGTTGAACGCTTCAGCCAGACCATTGGCCGTCGGGTTGTATGGTGTTGAAGCAATATTCTGGATTCAGTGTTTGTCGCAAAACCGATAGAAGGCGTGGCTTGCAAACTGTGGACCATTATCGTGGATGATCCTTCGTGGCAGTCCAAAGCGGTAGATAACGTGATGCTTGAGGAAGCTGATCACGTTTGAAGTCTTAACTTCTGCTAGCGGAATAGCCTCCACCCATTTGGAGAAGTAATCTGTGATTGCGAGTATGAAGCGGTGTCCTCGGGACGAAGGCGGAGTGATCGGACCAATGATGTCCATTCCCCATGCTTCGAATGGCCAGGATGCCACTGTTGGATGTAGAAACTCAGATGGCTGGTGGATGAAATCTGCGTGGACTTGACAGGCTTTGCACTTTCTTGCATAGTCTATCGCATCGGCAACCATCGTGGGCCAGTAATAGCCCAGTCGACGAAGGCGATCTTGTAATTTTGGGCCAGGCTGATGGGCTCCACAGATGCCATCATGAGCTTCACGTACAGCTTCCTTGGCTTCTGTATTTGACAGACATCGAAGCAGTAATCCATCGTATGATCGTCGATATAACATTTTCGTCTCCGTATCATAGAAGAATCTGAAGGAACGTCTTCTGATAGAAGTGGCTTCCTTCGAATTTTCTGGCTGGGTGTCGTAGACTACGAAGTCGATGAATGGTTGTCTCCAGTCTGGTGCTTCGTCGACTGTTAGCGTGGAGTAGCTCTCAACACACTGAACATTATTTCTGGGACATACCAATTCACGGCCTATGATGTCAATCAAGTTGAGAGCATGATTCGGAACTGCTAAGGAAGCGGCAAGGCCTGCTAGGGCATCAGCTTCAATGTTCTGGAGCCTGGGAACGTATTCTATGAAGAATCCTTCCAAGGACGAGATGATGTCGATCGCTATTTGGTGATAAGGGATCATATCTTCATGGAGAACCTCGTATGAACCCCGGATCTAGTTAACGATTAGCTACGAATTGCCGTATGCTTCAAGGTACTCTACCCCCAGCTCCTTTGTAAGTCGGAGGCCAATGACCAAAGCGTTTTACTCGGCCATGTTATTTGAACAGGGCTCCGTGAAGGAGTAAGCCCGATTGATCACCAGCCCGGAGGGAGAAATCAGCACCACTCCGACTCCAGCGACGATGTTGCCCTAGGGCCCAGTTCTAGAAGCGTCGTCGAAGAATATTCGCCATACGACATCATAAGAGGCCACATTTGAATTGGCAACCTCATCTGGAATCTTTTCGTCTATTCGGGTTGACTTCGAACCTGGATGAGCTGCTAAAAAGTCTGCCAGAGCTTGACCTTTAACAGCCTTCTGCGGGATGAAGATCATGTGTTAGGGAGACAATAAAATCGCCCAGGTAGCGAGGCGAGAGCTGAGTGCACCTGGCTTGGTCATGAGGACCCTGAGGGGGTTGTCTCTTGATATGACATGGATAGTTTGTCCCGTGACGTAGTGTCGCGTCTTCTGAATGGCAAATTGGTTCTCTACGGCAGTGTATCGATGCTCCGGTCCCATCATCATTCGGCTAAGGTAAAATATAGCTTGCTCATGGCTTACATCATTGTCTTGCGCTGGCAGAGCACCGAGAGAATGTTCCATTGCTCGTACATAGAGCAGGAATGGTCTTCCAGCAACCGGGGCTACTAGGACTGGAGGGTTCGTTAGATATTCTTTGATGCTGTCGAAGGCGCGCTGGCATTCTTCATCCCATATGAATGAAATGCCCTTCTTCATGAGGTGGGTGAGGTTGACATCATCCGAAGAGGTTAGAGATAAACCTCCTGATGTTGGCCAGCCTCCCTTGAAGGCCTCGGAGTTCACGGAGATTTCTTGTGGGACCCATCTCCATGATTGCCTTCGTCTTCTCAGGGTCTATGTGGATACCCTGGGAAGTAATGATGAAACCCAAGAACTTCCCGCTGGATATGCCCAAGAAGGATTTTGTGGAATTCATCTTCAGATTGTGCGCTCGCATCAGGTTGAACACTGTCCTCAGATCATGCAGATGATCTTCCTTAGAGCGACTTTTGACGGCGATGTCGTCGATGTAGCATTCTACTGTCTTGCGCAGGTGGTCTCTAAAGATGATGCTCATAGCACTTTGATAGGTGGCGCCAGCGTTCCTTAAACCGAAAGGCATGACTGTGTAGCAATATGTGCCAATTGGTGTTCGGAATGATGTATGGTTTTCATCATCAGGAAACATCTTGATTTGGTTGTACCCCGCGAAACCATCCACGAATGACATACGCTCAAAGCCCTAGGTGTTGTCAATCATGATATCTGTGATAGGGAGGGGGAACTCATCCTTAGGACACGCCTCATTCAGATTGTGAAAGTTGATGGAGATTCGAATCTTTCCATTCTTTTTGAGGACGAGTACTATATTGGCGACCCAGTGTGGATGCTGTTCCTCGCGGATGAAGCCGCTGGCTATCAATTTATTGACCTCTGCTTCAATGGCATTTATGATGTCTGGGTGGAACCGTCGTTGCTGTTGCTTGACCGATTTTGCGTCTGGACGGATGTTGAGCCTATGGAGTGCAACTCGGGGTTTAGCCCGGGCATGTCTTCATAGCTCCAGGCAAACACGTCAATATACTCTCTGACGAGTTGTAGTAGCGATTTCCGCTCTTCGTCTGTCAGACTTTTGCTGACGAAGATGGGCTTTGGAGAAGACTCATCACCAAGATCGACTTGCACAACCTCATCTTCGGTAGGAGGCTCTCTTTGCTCGAACCGCTTCTCCCATTGCACATCTAACTGTTGTGCCCACGGCTCTAACTCAAGAAGTTCAGGAATGTCTTCATACTCAAGAAGTTCAGGAATGTCTTCATACTCAAGAAGTTCAGGAATGTCTTCATCTTCTTCGTAGGCGTCGGCAAATGCCATATTGGCGGTCAAGACTTATCTGAATACTTCCCCGATGCTGACATCTGAATCAGAAGTTGGTGATCCGGTTGAGTGTGAATGCCAGTCGGATTCCTCATCCGAGCTTTCAAGGGTCGTTGCGTTGGCGATCACTGGGACCGTCTTGGTTGCTGTCCGTCATGAACACCGTCCTCACATGAGGAGAGATGGAAGGAATGGTGGAGGATGTGCCTTCTGAGTCATACCCTTGTACAAAGAAATCGTCAGGGTATGTGGGAATATTCTCCTCTGGTTCGGACTCAGAGGGAGTGGTACCCCCAACTTCAGAGCTTGCCTCGTCTTGAGAGTTGCGGACGTCCTCGGGGACGTCGGGATCTACTGCATCTGTTGGATGAACCGTTTCCTCTGGATTATCTTCTTGGAACACCGGATTGTTGTGGATATTTGGAGGAGTGCTACCCCCGGCTCCAATGCCTCCCAGAGATGTGGACGACGAATCTCCAAGTGTGGCAGATTAAGTATTTGAGCGGATACATTGGTAAACTCCTCCTGTAACGGCGGTAGATAACCGCTTAGAAGAGAGTCTCTTGGTTACGCCGGTTGAGATTTTTGGACTGGAGACATTTGTTTTCTTCCCTCTCCCGCTGCCAAGAATCTTCAGAGCAGAATTGCAGGAGGCAACGAGAATCGTCTCATCTTCTGAGCTTGGGTGTTGAAGCCGTTGTAAGACGGACTGCTGGTCTTCTTGTACTGCCGCCTTGTTGCAACAGCAGTTGACAATGACTTGAGTGCAGTGATGTCCCCGAAAGGACTTTCTGCACACCGAGTCTTCGTCTTTTTCCTTGCGTTTGTGAAGAATTACGTTGCACAAGTCATCCGTTTTGTAGGCCCGGGAGTTCTGAGCACATGAGTGTGTTGGCATCCTGCCTGCTCCCTGATGTGGGGGTAGTACGAGTACTTGCCCCTGATCATTGTTGGGAGATTCTTGGTAACTATCCTGTTCGTTGGCCGCCGGGGGCTGGACATGGATGGTTTTATACAACTTTCCATCGGGGGCCCGCGTAATAGTCAGCGGGACACCCTGATAGTCAAAAGTTGGGACAGCTGTCTGAGCTCGACGAGCCCGCACTGCCCGAGACTTCTTCCTTCTAGCACCTGAGAGTGCATAGTAGGAAGAGTCCACAGAGATTGGCACATGAGAGCATCTGGGGTTAGGATCGCCTGAGAGGCGGTCGAAGACAGATCGTGAGCCGTATCGAGCAGATGGTATACGGCTGGGTTTGGTGGCCGTGCAGGCTGTCTGCATGCAGCTGGCATGTGTGGCCGCATAACCCTTCTGTATGTGGCTAGGAACGATGGCCTCATAAGCAGTTTGTATGCGGCTGGTAGTCGTGGCCGCATGAGCAGTCTGTATGCGGCTGGCAGTCGTGGCCATATGAGCCTCCTTCATGCGGCTGGAAGTTCTGGACGCATAAGCCTCCTGCATGCGGCTATTTTCTGTGGCCGCATGAGTTTTCATGTGGCTGGCGCCCTCATGCGACTTCTTCTTGGACCGCACAGAGTTCCTCTTTGCCCCTGCAAGTCCAGCATCGTAGTGTTTTCCTCTGTCAGACTTGGGGACAACAGAGTCCTCTGTGGCCTGAAGTGGGGCCGCATGAGAGTCTTTCCCGCCATCTTGGGCAACAGAGAGTACTTCTTCGAGAGCTTGGGGAGGAGCAAATGATTTGGGCCTCCACTCCCTATGGGCCTTCTTCGTGCTGTCTTGCCGCTGGACCGGGCCAGCGCTCCCGTCGGAGAGCATTTCTTCAAATGCCTGCTGGTCGAATCGGACGACCAACATTTGTTGAGTGGAGCCAAGTTTAGCTGCATCCGATTGCATCACCAACTCCTCAGCCGTGGAGAAGTTAGTCCCCAGCAGAGTCGCCATCGTGTTTGCCATTGATTGTAAAAGTGCAGAACAATTTTATAGGAGGACTGAACTTAGACTCACAATACAAACTCGCCCGTACAAAGAAAGCCTAGGAATAAAAACCTAGGTACAACAATCTAAGTATGATTGTTTATTTTTAATTCTGGAGGGTGACGGTAGAGGCTCGAGAAAGCGACGGCAGCTCTGCCTTACTCCTTGGACGATCGGACGTAGCCTTGGCTCTAATGAAGAAATGCTCTCGGAATATGTGGGGAGACTCTTCTGTGCGTGCCTTTGTTTCTCTGTGTATTCCACCGGGGGGGTCTCTCTCTCTGGAATCCTCCTCCTCTTTTTCGCAAGGGAATGGCACCTCGCTATTTATAGGAGTGGGTGTGATCATTAGGGTTTGCAATGATTGCCCCCCTGAAAAGTCGAAAGTTTGGGGATTATTTACCATTTTCCTTGATCCTGTTTTGTTGGCAATTAATCTAGGCCATTAATCTTGATTGTAACAAATCTGGGCAGTTAATATTGATTGCGCCAAACCCATATGGGCAATTAATGCTGATTGCCACGAATCTTCATGATTTGTCATGACAAGCTCGAATCTCCCGCCACGTGTTCAATCTGCTTAATTGCAATAAATCTGATTTGATCCGGATAATTATGATGATTGTAACAAATCTGGGTTGTTATGATTTGCTAGCAGTCATAACTCCGAGGGGATAAGACCGCCACGTGTCTCAACTGTCATGAGGACCGTCACGTGTCTCAACTGTCGTGAGGACCACCACGTGTCTCAACTGTCGTAAGTGGGACGTCCTGACAGAGCCGCATGAGTGCGGTATCTAAGTGAACCGCATACGGGTGGCCCCCCACGATCCTAGCCGCATGAAGGTAGTAGCCGCATGAGGGTGGCAGCCTCATGAAGGAGACAGCCGCATGAAGGTGGCAGCCGCATGAAGGAGGCAGCCGCATGAAGAGGGCAGCCGCATGAAGGAGGCAGCCGCATGAAGAGGGCAGCCGCACGAAGGAGGCAGCCGCATGAAGAGGGCAGCCGCATGAAGATGGCAGCCATATAGGGGTGGCAACCGCATAGGGAGCTTTGGGACTTGGCGGATCATGCCAGCTATATAAAAGATTTTCTTCTTTTCCCTAGGAGCGCACCATCATGTCAGAGCTATCATTTCAGCTTTATGTCATGTCAAAATTGTCACTTCGCCTTTCTGTCAGAGCTGCCGTCAGGACATTTAATGAGGCAGTTGCTTTATGGCCAGCTGTAGAGGCGAACTGCTTTGGGCCACGTGGCTCCTTCCTGAGCCGCATGGAGCTATGAGGCTCTAAAGGACTTTTGAACCGCATGAATTTCTAATGGATTCCTGAGCCGCATGAGGCTCTTTCTGTCTGAGCCGCATGGGCTTTTTCTTGTTCTTTTCCATGCTTCTACAGGGACGATGAGAGATCGATGCTTTCTAGAGAAAATATTTTGATAAACTATATAATCTAATCGCAATCAAGTAAATACTTATCCTAATACTTTTTTTACAGTATATATTTGCCATTATCCAACCATTTAAAATCGCATACATTGAAATTTAAGTCAAGTAATTAATGATACCAATAATTTAAATCATTATTTTAACATAATCATAATCAAATAATTTGAATAGCATGAATTTAAATCCAATAAATGTTTTAAATCAAATCTAATTTTATCCCTAGGTTTGAAATCTAATAAGTATTTAAACTAGTTTTAAATGATACATAATCTTGAATCAAATACCATTTAGCATTTTGTCCTCTAATCTATTTGTAAATCAAAACAATTTTATATATCACGGTAATGTATATAATATCCGATGTTATCGAATAATTTGAAACATATTCCTAGATTCTATAAATATTAACAAAACAAATTTTTTGAAATTACTATTTAATAAAATCCAAGGCAGTAAAAAATATCTTTCATAATTCTAACTATTAAAATTTAACAAGATAGCACTCTCAAGTATTTTAATTTAAAACTAATAAATGATAAAATTATTCGCAAAGTCTCGACGAAAACTATCTTCATGCACAATAGAAAAATAAAAACATTAATAGTTAGGTAAATTCGGGAAGAGGAGTTACAGATCCTCTTTGAAGATGAAGCCGCTCGTCAAGAAGAGGCACGACGCCGAGCTACTGTAAAATTTGAGGCCGACATTGTGGCACTAAG
Organism: Iris pallida; assembly: GCA_029216955.1. NCBI lineage: Eukaryota > Viridiplantae > Streptophyta > Magnoliopsida > Asparagales > Iridaceae > Iris > Iris pallida. Next base: position 19,709,432 of record JANAVB010026999.1, on the reverse strand, counting down.
GGACAACATCAATCGCCTGTGTATCCCATAGATTTTGTAACTCTTTTTCTCCTTTTTTTTTCTTTTGCCGTCACGGCTCTTGTACCTTTTTTCTGTCTTTTGATCGACGTTCAAGTACAAAATAAAGAATCTTTTCAAAAGTGAATATGGTTTTGTGAAAATTGACGCTAGAGGTAATGTGGACGTAGCAAGGATATTTCTAGTGGGTATTCCGCTGGGGAATTGTGATGTGGACCTATTATCCGTTTTATATTCAAGTTATTTGAATATACATAATAAGTTGAATGAAACTGCTAGTAGAGGTAATATGGACGTAATAGCAGAGGATGTTCTATATCTGACCAGAGGTAATATGGACGTGGAAAGACATATAACATTAGTGGGGAGTGGATAATTCAGTGATAATAGGGACGTGATTATCCTTGATGACTGCTTTGCTCAGAGGTTATGTTGACGCGGCAAAACATTTAATCAATCCGCTAGAGAAATAATTATCAGAAAACAATTCAGAGGTAATAGGGACGTGACTTGTTTTCGTCAAACTGAGTTTGGACGAAGTCAAAAAACGGGAATGATTCCACTGAGGAAATAACTATCAGAAAATAATTCAGAGGTAATAGGGACGTGACTTGTTTTCGTCAAATTGAGTTTGGATGAAGTAAAAAATGGGAATGATTCCACTGGGGAAATATTTAGAGGACCTAATCTAGGGCGTATTCAAGACCCTTAAAATACGGATAATAGTTAGATAGGTTTTCGAATCATATAAACGTCGCACTGTACATATACATGACTGAACACATGTGAACATTGTGTAAAAGAGGTTACACATAGTATTTCTTCAGAAACTTGTCGTTGATAGGTATCATGAGCAAGTCACCGTCAGGCTTGGTTAGCCGGTACGCACCGTTAGAATACACTGATTCTATGATGAAAGGACCTTCCTGTCACGTCCCGCTCCCGTAGGAGCGATCGTCTTCGCTAAGGCGTGATGCCGCATGAGCCTAGATTGCGCTCGTGCAAGGCGGGTTCCATAACGACCGATTTCAGCGGCTGCGACGGGATTGTCACACAGAAGTCCCAAGCAGAGACATTGAATAATAGCAGCAAATTTTGAAGCAAAACATAAGTCATTTCAAAACACTCTTTCATTGATATTAAAACAAAGGTTACAATGGGGCGCAAGGCCAAGATTATAAGTCTCTCAAGCTCACTCAAGCTCACTCATCTCACATTACAAGTCACTCAGCTCTCCCTCATCTCTCAATACATGTCTTGATCCAGCAGCTGCTTTGGAAGGCGACTTCCATACATTATGTCCCGTATAAGTCTTGACTCCATGCGGCCGTACACTTCGAATTGCCAAGGAACTCCGTGCCTCGACGCATCCAAGCGAGCCCCGCGCCACGAGCTTCTACCTGTGCCTGCACATGAAAACTATATGGGTGTCAGTACTCAATTGTACTGGTGGAATGAGCTCCTCGCCCACCCATACAAAACTAATACATTATTTTACTTTGTGTGTGACATAGTCCCCTTATGATTGTCTTTCTACTCTTTCCTTAGGATCGATTTTAGGACAGACGCCTTGGCCTATTTTGTGTCTTTAGACCATCCCGTGCTTGCAACAACAACGTCGACTCAACAACGTTAACCTATCAAGTCGTGCTTGCATTTTGGCCAAAATCAGAGACGCAACTACGCGATAAGACTCCATTCCCGTGTGACCGTGCTATAAGTCCTTGTTGAGGCCGTGCCTCGCAACTCAATGAGACTCAATCATATCGCCGCCTCACGGCCCTTGCCGCCTTGCGGCCCTTTGTTACTAAATCATCAGCTGACTCAATCAAGACTTGTGGGTTAAGTGTCACTCGACCGACTTTGCCTTGCGGCCTTTCCTGACTTAGACTCAAGACAACTCACCTCCAAACTATGCAACTTATATGCCGACAACATAAGACTCGACGCCACATCTCGTGCCGAAGCACGTCGCCTACGTTGCAACCAAATCTTAGGCCCAACATTTTGTGTTCCAATTATACTCACACATTTAACTCGACTTCCATGATATACTACACTCAATACTCTACTCAATCCAAAGGCATACATGCGGATCGCCGCCCATGCCGACTCATCTATATAAACTAGTCACTAGCGCCCAGCGCTATAATGGACTCCTTTTGTAGTTTTGATTAGACGGATGCCCCTTGCCAGCGCGAGTAGCTAGATCCGCTGCAAGTCCCCGCCTAACCCGTGCGGTCATCCAGCACACAGCTACGAAATGTCTACCATCGCAACGGTTCCCAAGGGCCGCCTGGGTCACCATTCGAGAGACTGTTTATTTTATTTACTTTGTACAAGTTGTCCAATGACCATGCAAGACTCGACTCAAACTGACATCTCACACAGTCAATCTACTTCTAGTGTTACATCTCTTTCAGGGCTAAGTTCAACACTTCTCACATCTGAGACCTTGCCTCGGCGACCTAGTCGCGAGCATTCTTCTTTCTTGCCTCGACGACCCAATCGCGAGCATTCTTCTTTCTTGCCATATTATTTCACTCAACTCAAGAACAACTATTGAAACACTTTCCAAACTCAATAAATCAACCGTGGCCCATGCCTTAAAATAATAAATCCTTGACATCGTGTCTTAAACCAACTTGAAACTCTATGTGACACCACCGCCCAAGTCATACTCTATATGATGTGCCTTAGAATCGTGAGACTATGTGGTTATACCCAACCGTAGAACTCATAGGGTCGTGCCTGCTACTACTTCTGATAGCTCAACATAACTTGCCTAACTTACTTTGCAACAACTTGACGAGCAAAGGCCGTGTCAAGCCTTGAATCGTGGAAACGTGCCATGCACACGTTAGACTTTAAACAACCAAGTTATTTGGGTGCCTAAACATATGCCAGAAGCCATGCAATACAACTTAACCCGTCGGCGAGAAGAGGCTATGCCACGCCTTGGGCGAAGAGACCGTGCATGCTTTATGAAGCATTTATGCGGGCGATGCCAATGAATTTGGCTAACTCTTAGCTTGTGGCGAATACCAACTTTTTCTTTTCCCAAGCCACGGGACGAAGGACCGAGTGTCATTTTCAAAGCACGCCATGCACCAACTTTAAGCCGACCGTTGGACCTTTCCATATTCTAACTCAATTCGACCCGTCTGGATTATTCCCTTATCTATGTGGATTCGTCTCTTTTATTATCAAGCCTACATGTGCAAGTTGAAAACATGCGATTTATTATGTGAAGGCTAAGATGAGGCATGTTCACCGAAACTACCCCACCTGAGCGTGCGATCGCCTCGACCGAGCAATGTCTTCGAGCAGTCGTTGTAAGGCTAAGTTCGAACGCCGTCGGCGTTGCTATTCCTCCGATTGACTGAGCGGGACGGGGCACTACATCATACACCACTCAGAAAAAGTTTTGTCCTCGAAACTAACTGAGTATACTTATCGTCTTATCACTTTAGTCAACATTCAAGAACTCTCGCACACACTACGCCTATGCGTTTCCTTAATCTGAGCCACGCTCGTGCTACTCACAATCCTTTCTTCAAAACTCAAAATCTCAAAATCCTCGACACTTTTCCGTTCCTCAAGTCTCACTTGATTCAACATATCACTTAGTTGTATCGTGCACATATTCTAGGCGTCCCCAAAATACATAGATTTCAGCCAAGCCTCGTGATAGAGAATCCACCATCACCACTCGAGTCGGATCGTGCACATATTCGGGCGTCCCTGATATACGTGCATGTCAACCGAGCTCGCGAGTGGTGCCTCCACAATCCTACCACTTCGTACTCGGACGTCTGCCTAACCGCTAGCCTATGTCTTTCTGTCAGTATTGGAATCATAGTTCCCAAACAACAATATCAACACTGACCCCATCCTAAGGTCAAACCAAATTGATAGTACGGGTTTTTTTTACCCAAGCTCGCATCACTTTGATTTCTAAACATCGAGCATCGATTCCCTACACACATCCCATCATTTTGTCGCACGGGGTCCGAGTCATTCAGCATAGCTATCCTACGACAACTCGCGTTCAACCAATCCTTGACATGATCATATCGCTCGTCCAACAAGCAACTTGCATAGTCTATCTCTTCAAACACGTTCGACATAATACGCCTATCAATCCTTCCAAGTCAAGCACGCTACGACACAAATTCATCGTTAAACCATAATTCACCTTCCATACTCCCTAAGTCATTTATCCCAATTCATGAAATCGATCACAAGGTCATCTTACTTAATAATACGTTGTACCCCAATCTCATGCGAGTCTGATTATCCACGGTGGGCATGAATCACCATGCACGCTCCCGCAGGATAATCATCCTCATCGGGACATAACTCTTGTTCGAGTCTAGAATAATTCATTCTCGATGTGCGGATTGGACCTACCCAATCCTCAAGTTTATTTCATTCATCAATCGCAAGTTCTAACATCCTCAAATTTTCCTTCGTATCAAACCGACAAGTCGAAACAATCAAAGTTGCCGTATCCTGATTTTTCGAGTTCGATCATTCCCGCGACTTGAATCACCATGTCAGCGCTCACGCAGAACAATCGCCCCAAATCCGACGCAACGCATGTGCGAGGCTAGAGTTGCACTCGCGCAAGACAAGATCGTCGACGTTGTGGCTATCAATGTAACCATCAAGACACGATCATTTTCATCTAACATCCATCTTAATCAAAATCCTAAGTATAGCATCCAACCGAACAATAACATTTGCACAATCGTCATTCGCCGAGTCAGAATACCCCCGAGTTATCGCATATCGATCTTTGATACGCCTCAATACCATCGACGATATGCGTAACTTGACGATCTTCCTTTGCAACCAATTTCGAGTCGTGTGAATGATGCTATCATCTGACTGGATAATCTCCTCGACATTCAAATTCAAGTTCGATCATTATCCCTCAAATCATTTACAACATCAATTTCCTCAATCCCAATTTTGCGTATTATTTATCCGTCTATCTTAAGTCATCGAGCAACATTCAATCCAATCCTCAGAGTCATTGCGTAACTTCAAAATTCAACTTTTCATGCATGCTATCTATCTGTCGTGCTAACTTTTCATATACGATTTGTATAAATTTCTTCGATCAAGTCATCCGTTCAATACACCTTAACTTTTTTCTCGATTCGATTTCATCTACTCGCTCATTTTCGCGTTTCATACTTGATATATAAAAATTATATAATTAATTTCAAGGCTATTAGTAATAAAAAAATACTAAAAACATATTATAAAATAAAAATAAAATTTTTAAAAATCAGTGAGTTTTGATAGTACCCAACTTATAAGAATTTTGTCCTCTAAATTAAAACTAACGTTGGGTGTATGCAATGCAATGCAATGTAATGCAATGCAAAAGGATGAGAACTTAACATAGGAAAATCGTACCTTAATTATCGAACAAATAAGGGAAGCGATTGCAGATGTCATCCTCGCGCATCCAGATAGACTCCCCTAGAAAGTGATGCTTCCGTGCTACGCGAACCAAAGGAATAGACTGATTCTGCAACACCTTCATTCGACGATCAAGGATCCCTACTGGTTGTTCTTGGTATGACAAGCTCGGACCTACTATGATTTTGGAGTGATCAAGGACATGACTATTATCTGACATATATCATCTCAGCTGAGACATATGGACTACGTCATGCACTCCCTCTAATAACGATAATAATGCCAATTTGTAGGCAACTTCTCAAACTCACTCTAAGACATCGAAAGGACCGATGTATCTTGGACTCAACTTGCCATGTCCTCTGAATCGAATCATACCTCTTGTGGGTGATATCTTCAAGAAAATATGGTTGCCTTCTTTGAAGTTCAAGGCTCGACGATGACGATCTGCCCACTGCTTCTGTCTGTCCTGTGCTGCTCGCAAGTGGCCTTGTTTATTCTTCACCTTCTATACTGTGCTCACGACCAATTCGAGACCCAATATCTGTCGCTCTCCTACATCACTACAACACACTGGAGACTGACACTTCCTACTATACAATACTTTAAATAGACCTCTCTGAATGCTCGTTTGATAGCTATTGTTGTAAGAAAACTTTACAAGATAGAGGTAGTCTTCCCATGATCTGCCAAAGTCAAGCATACACGCTCTCAACATATCTTCTTGCGTCTGAATAGTACGCTTTGACTGTCGATCGGTCTGCGGGTGATAGGCCGTTCTAAAATTCAAATGGGCGCCTAAGCTTTCTTGCATGTTCCTATATAAGTGAGAGATGAATTTCAAATATCGGTCTGACACGATGCTAACTAGAACACCGTGCAGTATCACTATTTGCTTCATGTACATGTCAGCTACGACCTCCGTGGACTAGCCTACTCTAAAAGGCAAGAAGTGGGCTGACTTAGTAAGTCTATCTACGATCACCCATAATGTGTCTCCTCCACTAGGACTCCGAAGAAATCCTGTGATGAAATCCGTGCTAATGTATTCCCACTTCCACTGAGGAATGGGAGGCGGTTGCAACAATCTAGCTGACCTCTGGTGCTCTGCCTTCCCCAGTTGACATACCAAACAATTGGCCATGAAATGAGCTCTCTTACTTCATTTTATGCCACCAAGAGTGCTGCCGCAAGTCCAGCTATATCTTGGTTCCTCCGAGATGTATAGAGTAGATTGAGCTATGAGCTTCAGCCATTAAGTCTTGCCAAAACTCTTCGTTTAGAACATACAGACGATCTACACATAGTAGTAGCCCATCGGGATGGATCCTCAATCCAGTCTGCTCTCCTACTCTGGTCCTCTCTCTAAGTCTTCGAAATCTAGCATCCGTGGGCAATACTACCTTGATTCTCTCTACTAGTGATGATTGCACTTAAAGATTGGCTAGTACGCCATCAGATACGGACAATACCACTTATATTCCAAGCTTCTGTACTTTTTCCAATATCTCACTCTGGGTGGTCAAGATATGAGCCATAGGCTTATGGCTTAACGCATCTGCTACAACATTAGCCTTGTCCGGATGGTAGTGCAACTCGATCTCATATTCCTTTATTAGCTCCAACCAAAGACGTTGTCACATGTTCAGTTCTTTTTGCATGAAGACATACTTGAGGCTTTTATGGTCGGTATAGATGTCTACCTTTTTGACTTGCAAGTAATGCCTTTTGAGTGAACATGACGGCTATGAGCTCTAGATCATGGGTTGGATAATTCTTTTCATGTACTCTTAAATTTCTAGATGCATATGGTACTACTCGGCCATGCTGCATCAAGACGTATCCCAATCCCTTTACGGATGCATCGCTATAAATTACGAATCCTCCTGGCCTTGATGGGAGGACTAAGATAAGTGTAGTGGTCAAACGTTTCTTTAACTCATCGAAAGCCACTTGACACTCATCTGTCTATATGAACTCTTGGTATTTGCAAGTCAACCGTGTCATAGGTTCAGCTATCCGTCAGAAATTTTCTACGAACCTTCGATAATAACCCGTAAGTACGAGAAAACTTCTCACCTCGAAGACTGAAGTGGGAATGGGCCATGCATTAACTGCTGATATTTTATCTGGATCTACCGATATGCCATCTCCTATGACGATATGTCCAATAAACAAGACCTTCTCCAAAAAGAAGTCATATTTGCTAAGCTTGGCATAAAGCTGCTCATTCCTCAAAGTTCCTAAGACTATCCTCAAATGTTGCTTGTGCTCTTCATGGCTCTTCAAGTATATCAAGATATCATCTATAAAGACAACCACAAATTTTTCCAAGTTATGATGGAAGATTTTATTCATGAGATTCATGAAGACCGCTAGAGAATTAGTCAAACCGAATGGCGTAACCAAAAATTCATAGTTCCTATATCTTGATCTAAATGCAGTCTTCGAAATATCTTTCTTTCGGACCTTCAACTGGTGATAGCCCGATCACAAGTTAATTTTGGAAAATACCTTAGCTGTACTCAACTGATCAAATAGATCGTCAATACGTGGCAAGGGGTACTTGTTCTTCACTGTCATCACATTCAGAGCTCTGTAATCAATGCACATGCACAATGTCCCATCCTTCTTTGCCATGAACAAGACGGGTGCTCCCCATGGTGATGTACTGGCACAGATAAAGCCCTTCTCTAGCAATTCATCTATCTGGGCCTTCAATTGTACTAACTCCTTGGATGTTAACTGGTGCACTCGAGATGAAATAGGTTTGGCTCCCTCTTCTTTCTTCCGCTCCTCTAACGAATTCAAATTTTGGCACATTTGGTGGTCTAAAGACAATACTACCACTATGACAGTCAATGGAAGCATAATACTGTCACCACCACATTCTAGAATAAGGGTATTTTGGTAATTTGTAATTTTTTGATTATTTTAGATATCATTTATTAATGAATTGTGTTGGTATCATAATTGGTAAAACCTTAAAATCACATCAGTTAAATGTTAGTCATGACCATAGAAACTTACTTAGTAAGATTAGACAACTTTAGTTAGACTTGAAACTAGCTAGATTACTATTTAGAACCTATTTTTGACTTAAAAGAATAAGTTAGTTTGGGCCTTTACCAAAGGGGCTTGTCACGACAATTAGAAAGGGCTATTTGGACTTCCCCATGAACTAACCAACCCTAGTGTGGCAGACCCACCTTGCCTCCCCCTTTCTATTAATATCACCACTTCATCTTCTTCCTCCCATTTCATTTCAAGCCCTATTTTTAGGAGTTTTCTCCAAATTGCTCCTACATCCATTTCTCATCCAAATTTCCCCAAATTAATTGCAAACTCTTCCCCTTGAAGAGAGGTAGCCTCTATTGACTAGTTGGGAGCTTATTGGAGCAATTTGGCCATTGAAACTTGGTGGAGATCAAGATCTAGAAATTGTTCCTTGGGAATCCATCTCCTAAATGATAAGAGCCCTCTAAACCTTCTAATTTCCTTTCCTCTAGTATAGGTACATTCATTTAGGATCCCCCTTGCTTTAGGTATGATTTGGGCCAAGTTCAGATACATTTGGAGTGCGTATCACGAGAGTATCGGATACGCACACCAAGTGTTCGATGAAATGACCATAAGGGCATCAAACACTCTAATTTCAGTTTTGGGCCTTGATTTAGGCTTGTATTGTCTTTAGTTATCATTAGTAAGAGTTATCTAGGAATTTAGATTAATATTGATGCATTTAATGGAGATGAAGGGTGTGGGGAATGTGTGTGTGTGTTTATGAAGACTGCTATCAAGTGTGCTAGTGTCACACTGTTCATTTTTATATCACTTGATATCAATCCTATGTTTGATCACCTGCACGATTAGTTGCCTCTGTTAAAATTACCTGTACAACCGAAGCATACATTCAGTCATGTTCCAAATTATTTATATCAGTCTCCATTTTATACTTGTTCAGTCCCATGAGCCTATGATTCAGTTAATACAAGTATATTCATTCCCTATTTTGTTCATTCTTGTATTAGTCTTCTTTTAGTTATTCTAGTTCACCCCTAACTGATTGTATCAGTCTTTACACTGAGCCTTATTTTCAGTCCAAATCCTTTGCTTCAAATTCAGTTAAGGTATTAGTCCACCCCCTTTTTATCATCAGTCCAATTTTGGCCAGGTAATGTTCATATGAGATTCGTATTGTCCTCCTCCTTGTGCTAGTTCCTCAGATTGTTTTGGTTATATAAATAATCTGTGGGAACTAACGTGCAGCCCATTTTGAAGTGATGTTCTGCCCCCCATGTTGCTCTGCCTTAGGAGAACAGTAAGGATCCTTCCTATTCTATTCGAATTGTTGTCCAACAAATATCCTATAGCTCAGTCATAGCAAGTCAGTCCCTACTTTCTTTTTGTACCCGTTAACTTGGTCAGTCCAATTCATCCAGTTCTAGGATATTCTAAATTGGTTCAGTTACTCATTAATTCAGTCATATACTTAAATGTCAGTTCTTTAGACATTAGATGTTCAATCCCTTTCCAATGTATCATTTCATATATATATATATATATTTATATATATATATATATATATATATATATATATATATATATATATATATATATATATATATATATATATATATATATTATATATATATATATATATATATATATATATATATATATATATATATATATATATATATATATATATATATATATATATTTCACACTATCTGTTCAGACCTATATTGATCCCATATCTTAAGTTCAGACCCACCATTGATAATCAGTCCTTAATCAGCATCTTATTGCTCAGTCATCACACACTTGTATCATTCATATACCCTTAGTAATAGTTAAGGTACTGACATGGTATCAGATTTGGACTAGATGTCCAGTCCTTGATTAAACATTATTGCATCAGTAAGTGTTAAGAGGCTTTAGCAGTCATGTGAGGGAGTGGTGGTAAGAAGTGAGTATAGAGAGAAGAGGAAGAGGGATATGTATGAGTGTTAGATAGAGAGGAGGGACCTCTTTGGCAGCGGGGGAGTTCAAGTCAGTCCTAGCCCTGGACCTGAGCAACGAGGAAATGGGTTGGGTTAGTGGAAATTGATATTGTTTTAGCATTGTGTAGTGTATGTTATAGTTTGAATCTTATCTATGGACTAATTTGGAAAATACTTAATATTAGTCCACATGTGGTAAGACATTATACACAAATGTTTCTTGAATGAAGAGGAGGGGATTTAGCCTCCAATCCACCTTCAGTTGGTTTATATGTGGATAGGCATGTGTGTGTGTTTCAAATGGGAAGCCAATTAAACATAAAGATATGGGCATATGGGGTCGGGCAAGTACAACAGGTTTAAGGGTCATTGGCCATGCATGTCATGGAGGATGGGAGATGAACTGCTTGTAGGTAGCAAGATGTGTCATGTGACGTGATGAGTAGGGATTGCACAGGATGCAAGTCTATGCCACTGCCTACAGCAGCAAAGCAGTGCACAGGATAGGCATATTAGAGTGAAGGGGTGAATAGATGAGTAGCTTTAGCTAATGTTGGTAGAGAAGAGAGGGGCAGGCATGTTAGCCATAAGGATTTGAGATAGGTGTATGGTATAGGAGAGGGAGACTCTATACCTACATGTTAGTATCATTCATGCAAGTGAGGGTTGGGTGATATCTTTTGTTCAGTCATGTTAGGTCTATCATGCCACCATATGGATTCAGTCAATTGATAATTTTAATAGCAATCCATCCTTACCTTACATGACCCAATATTATAGTATCTAGTTTACTTCATCCCTAGAGTATTAGCCACTTATTTTAGTTAAGTCTCTCATATATATATATATATATATATATATATATATATATATATATATATATATAAGGTTGGCCAGTAGTTGGCTAGGTTAGATATAGTATATATATGATTGTCTTTTGGTAGAACTTTGAGTAGGATATCCTCTAGTGCAGTATAGGATAATAGGTGTATAGGGTCATAAAATCTATGGTTAAGATTAGGTTGATACCACTCTAGCCTAATCACTAAATGTCCTAAATCGATAAAACCCTAGAATAGGCAAATTGACCAATGCTTGACCAAGTTGACCAAATGTTGACCAATTAGCTATAGTTTACCTAGTTTGACCAATAGTTGACTTTCTGACCTAGAAAAGGCTTAGAAGCATATAGATAGTGCATCTAAATACACTGTTTACTCTAAAACAATAAATAACCTTGTATATCTAAAATATAGGTTTGTGTGACACCTCTTTGGACATCGATCCTCATTCATTGCTCTGGACGACAGGCGAGTACATTCTCTGATAGTTTTTATTTACTTGATGATTATTATGATTCAACTTCTAGTATAGTTCTATTTGATTCTTTGTCACAACACGGATTGGTATTCTGGATTCATTCATTTGCGACACATGTATTTGACTCGTCTAGCACCTACTACCAGAACCACTCACTAGAACCACCTACTCGAAACACTTACAAGCACCATTTACTTCTGGCTAGACTCGTACTCTATTTATATATCGGGATATAAATTCAGTTGTACTTATCATGGCAGAGAAATACTCGAGTAAACATGTAAATATTCCCAATCATAAAAGAACAACCCCTACAAGCAAGATAGCCATCGATGCTAGGCCAAGCGTCCGACGTGTCGTATTCAAAAAAAATCACCCTTACAAGAAAGATAGCCGTCGCCACTAGGCCAAGGGTATGACGTGTCGTATTCATGTATGTGTGGTGATAGTTGATGATGCTGGTTGGTTTTCTGAAATATGGTGGTCGGCGAGATGGCCAGGGCGTTTGGGAGATGTTTAGGAAATATGAAAGATGGAGAAAATGCAACGGCTGATGAGAGTAGAGATGTTATATAGGTGAGTATTAGGGTTTTTATCGGTTGATTTGGGCTTAGTATACGACGAGGTTTATGTATAATACCAATTGGTCCTATACTTAGTGGATTTGAGAAGCAGAGACAAAAATAAATATTATACTAACTATGGGCTCAGGCTCAACTATAGTTTATACATTAATATTTAGATATTGGCCTACTAAGATATATATTTCTTTATATAATTATATAGACTTTAGAACTGAAAAGTTTAGTGTAGTAGTTATTGAAAATATTCTAACCATAATTAGATTTATGGAATATCAATATTGGTATATACATATATATCTACATAAATACTCTATAAAATCCCAAAATCTTGGTAGCACCTTTTCCTAATGTATGGCTACACATACAATTATGAAAATAAAATAAAATAATAAAAAATTTCAAAAAAAATTCAAAAAAATTTCGGAAAGAGGATTTACAATAAGCGATGCCCACCAGCTGGCCAGGACGACAGTAGTGCTGGTGACTACCCAGCCACGGGAAAAGCAAATGCAGCAGTATTATCCAAAGACGCCAGACATCCAAACCTTTCAGAAGATGCGACCCCAGGACTTCAAAGGTACAGAGGGCATCATATAGGCTGATGATTAGATAGAGCATATCGAGGAGATATTCAGATCGGCGCAGATACCAGTCAGGTTACAGATCGAGGCAGCCGGTAGTCAGATGTAGGACTTAGTACCACACGGACCCCCGAGTGGGCACTAAGGGTCAGACTTGGGCAGTCTTCAAGAAACTGTTGAAGGAGAAATTCTTTCCAGATACAGCACTTGGTGCTTTGGAGGCGTAATTCGAGAGTTTGGTTCAGGGGAACCAGACCGTTGAGGAGTACGTCAGAGAGTTCTGCTGTCTTGGCAGATTTGTAAAGGATCTTACTGAGGCCGTGAAGGCGAAAAGGTTTCGTATGGGCTTGATTAAGGAGATCAAGTCGTTTACCAAGAGAGGCTGTGATGCCACTTTCGAGCAAATTCTGGTAGGAGCCATGGCAGCGAAGGACGATCTTGAGCTGAAGGAGAAGAGGACACGAGATGCTCTTGGAGCTAGTGGCAGTGCGAGCTCGGCCAAGAGGCCTCACATACAGATTCAGCAGCAGTATCAGCAGCCGAGGGTCCACCTTCAGTAGCAGTTTCAGGATCGTGCACCCTTCCAGCAGGTGCAACAGCAGTAGAGGCAGCAGCCAGTTACCATTTGCCCTTTCTGTAAGAAACCAGGACACGAGTGGAACAACTATCGGAAGAGGCTAGGCAGATGTTTACTCTACGGGGGATCAGATCATCAGCTGAGAGAGTGTCCCAAGTCTTCAGGATGGACAACTCACGGAGCAGGAGCTAGGGCTCCGGTGGGCCAGTAGAAGGGACTACCCTTACAGACTCAGCAATAGAGGTTCGTACAACATAAACATCAGGCTGGAGGAGGCCAGCAGGGTCAAGCTTACGCCATGACAGTCGAGGATGCACAGGCAGTAGGAGAGTTGATTGCAGGTTCCGTTCCACTCGATTCCATTTTCGTATTTACCTCATTATAACTGTCTTGAAATTCGATTCCATTTATTCCTTGTTTTTGATGAATTTTGATCTGGTGTTTTATTATGATTTGGTATTCTATCGAGATAAATCGTATGGGCTAGGTCGCCTCAGTTATGATATCTAGAATCTTTTATCGTTATATTTACTAATATGGCGAGGATTCTGAGTATCATGATTATGGATAGACGTGTATGATTATCGGATAGTATTTTGAATAATTTCTAAAGCATACTAATTCTACCTTTCGTTTCAGTCTTTCAAAAATATATATAAATAAATAAATTGATAGGAATGTTGTTTTCCATTTTGAGACTTTGATTGTTGGGGGGTTTGACCTAGAAGGAGTACTACTATTTTAATTTTGAGGACGAAATTCTTCTAAGGAGGGTAGACTTGTAACGCCTACCTTTCTAAAATGAAGGTAATTTTGAAATTTTTTAATTATAATCATTTAATAATGATATTTAAACTATGTTATGATTTTTAATAATTTTTTTAATCAATTTAAAACTATTTAAATCTACGACTTGTGATTTTCATGTTTTGCTAGTGTAACCCTAGAGACTGCATGACCTAACGACTAACCTTGACCACGGGGACCTAACCATATGATTAGGATGACTAATTGCAACTTTTTAGCCTAAGGGTATTTCGGTCATTTTTGACTTATTAATGAAAATGAATTTTGATTGATTATTATGGTGCTAATCTTTTTATTGGAGACTAACCTATTTTTGACCTAACCTAGATGTTAATGATGTTCATGGAGGCTTAGTTAGAAAGTTAGAAACTTAATGGCTAAGTTAGATTAATATCTAGATATTATGTTAGTAGGATATTTTTTTACATATTTGTAGAAGGAAAACCTTAGAATTGATTTGAACCCTTGATTAGACTTGATTGTATGTGGAGAATCTTAGCCACTCATCTAACATTTGCAAAACCCAACCCTAGCCTATTTCAACAACCATCAAGAGCCTCCCCCTCTATTTAATCATCTCTTCACAAATTCCTTGCCTCTTTTCATTCCTACACAAAGCCCTAACAATGTTCTTCCCCAAATCACCCCCAAATCTCCATTTCTCCTCCAAATTGAGCCTAGTCTTTTGCATTGGACTCCCCTATAGTAGAGGATATCATTGGTGAGTAGCTAGCAAGGATTTGGAGGCTTGGGATCATTGCAATTTGGAGAAGGACTCTCATTCCTTGAGCTTCACATTGAGGTTTCACCCTCAATAGGTAAAACCTATCAAACTCATTCAAATTCCCAATTTCTTTCCATAGTTGTATTCATTTAGGTATACCCTAGCTGCCCTCAAGTTTGGTAGGAATTGGAGACCACTAGGTATGCGTGTCGGACACATATCGGAGTGTTATTGAATGTGTTTGGTGAAATGCCTAAGTGAACATTTTGTTCTTCTTTTTCAAAGCTAATTTCATGAATTGATAGCCCTACATGTATCCTTTCATTTCCCCATGCACTGAGCATCATGTCGTGTCGTTTTCGTGTCCCAATTTGGACAGGATACGTCGCACGAGCCCTCGCACTCATGTCTTGCTACTCGATTACAATTCCGGACACGACACGCGATGCGATCACATGCCTGTTGTCACAGAGGTAGGGGCAACCTCTGACAACACCCCCCTTGAGTTTTGTGTTGCCTCGTATCGTATCGAGGGAGTTCTCATGCGTGCAATGGTTTAGCACCACACTGTTGCGCGCGAAAACTCGCTATTGATACGCATCTCGTGTCGAGACATGACACAACATGGACACAAAAATAAGTGTCGATCGTGTAGCCCTATGCCTGGGCTACAAATGGGTGTGAGCACGTGGCGTGGGGTGGCCTGTGTCGTGTCCATGAGGACATGAACCCACCGCACGAGACTGTACAATGCGCTCTGTGTCTGTGTGTGTTCGATTCGTGTCTAGACACTTTGTATCCAGTTTGTCGACACGAATCAACCCTCATAGACACATAATTACATGTGTATCACTTTGGCACAATTAATTTGACATTTTAATTGGTTTTCGTATGTTGATTTGGGTTTTCCTTTCGAACTCTGATACTCTCTATTTTTTTGTGAATTGAACACTTCGTGTCCACTTGTGCGGACATGAATGCTTCCCTAACACACGAACACATGTACCTAGCATCTGTACACACTTTGATTTAGGTTTTGTTTGGTTTTCATTTCGATTTGGTTTACATGTCGGGTTTAGTGTTTTCGGATACTCTTGACCTGTGTTTGGGTTTAGCTTGAATGCTGAGTTTTAATTCAATAACTAAGGTTTAATACTGATAATTAGGTTTGTATTGATGTGTTGGTTCACTGCAATGTAGCGTTCATATTTATCTTGTTAAAATCTGAGTTTGATATAAATTTGAGTTTAAAACTGTGACTGAGAGTTGAGTTTGCATATATGAATAACTTAACTAAATCTTGGGGTTATTTTGGAAACCTAGGAATGTTTTGAGTAAAACCTGAGTTTAAGTTGAACTGTGAATTAAAATGAACCTAGGATTGATATGCGGGTTTAGTTTGTTTTAGGTTTTGTTCACTATTGAGATCATTTCATTCTTAAATGTTCAAAACTAAACATGTTCAAAACTGAACATGTATACAAACTGTTAACATGTATAAACCTGAGAAGAATTGGTTTTGGTTTTCAATATATGACCTGGGTTAATTTGAAACCTAAAATCTGAGTTTAAGTTACAATGTAAACTGTAAACTGTAATGTGATTTGAGTCTTCATGTTAACTGAACACATGTATTGAGATTGAGTTGAACTGTGAATGGGATACTGAATGTTGAAATTTGAGAATGAAACATTAAAACCTGAGATTGTTTTGAATGAAACTGAGAATGATTGAACAATGAAACCTGGGATATTAGATGATGAAATCTGAGTTTGTATAACATGTTCACTATTTATATAACTGAATTTCTGCCCTTCATATAAACTACCTCACTCTCTTCATTCTTCACTCACTCTATACACACACATGCTATCTTTACACTATCACTCTTCACTCACTCTATACACACACATGCACTCTTTACACTATCACTCTATATATATAGCTATCTTTCTATATAGATGTATGTTGACTATGTGAATATATATATATATATATATATATATATATATATATATATATATATATATATATATATATATATATATATATATGTAATATAAATAATATGTTAAGTATAGTACTTTCATGATATGCTATATGTTAGCTTGTGGTATAGGTTTGTGTTATGTAATAGGAAATATGATTTAGAGGATTTGTGTTTAGGCTATGTGCTGTTGTGTAGTTGGTTTAGGTATATATGGATATATGTAATATACAAATTTATTCCTAGATAGTGATTAGCCTAGAATGGTTTAACTTAGATTGGACTAGTAGACCTAATTTGACTTTAGAGTTGACCAGAGTTGACCAAGAGTTGACTTTGGCCCAGATTGACCTAGAATCATGTAAATGCATTGTACACTTCATTTATAACGCCTTTGTATACATCATGACTTGTGTTGCTCTAAATAGGAGTCAGATAGCTCGATTCGGACAGTATATTCTCACAGACATTCAGATCGCAGGCGAGTACATTCTCTGATCGTTTCATACTTGTCAGGATTTATATTCTTGCTCTAGATTACTTTACTTGATGCTGTCACATTATCATAATGGATTGGTACTATATGGATCTTTTCATGAGATGTTATCCCCCTTAGCGGGCGCATCGGGTACTTCATGTTATGTGTTTCATATACATCATGTATTCCTTGCTCTTGCTTTATTCATGTACTCTCATGTGCACTCATGTACGCTCATGTGCTCTCATGTACTCTCATGTGATCTCATGTACGGCCATGTTTCTCCATGTGTTTCATGCGTAACCAAACCATCATGTACGTAACGTAACCCGACTAGATCCTTGTGTATTGATTGGGGGGTAGGGGTGAGTATAAATGGTTATGTGATCTCTCCCATCATGTGCAATCCTGTTACTTATTCATGTGAAATTGTGTTATTCATGTGCAACATAGCTCTCATGTGCAACTGTGTTATTCATGTGCAACTCAGATTATTCATGTGCAAACCCAAGCCAATTACATGCCATCTCGTACTCTAAATCACTTAGTCACTTACAGTTCTTACTTATCATATATATATATATTTCTAGTTATCAAATATCTCTCTTGTTTTCATGTACATCTCCTTACAGTCCATGTATCTTTCTCTTTGCATGCTTTATATTTCTTGCCATGATATGAACTACGTGAGATGTATTGTGCTCGCTCCTGTCCTGACTAGACCTGTTGAAAATATTATAGAGGATGAGGAGTTCTACCCAACCTACTACGGAGCAGGCTTAGATGACACTTGTAACCTGGACCCAGGAGGTTCAGGCAGATGCTGAGGATCCAACCATTGCCTAGAGCAGATAGTTAGACTGTTATTTCCTTTCTTCATGTCATTTGTGTTTTGTGGATTCAGAGTTGTATTATTGTTAGATTTGAGACTTGATGTTGTTGACTTGAATTTATTTCTCTTCCTGTTTATACCTCATTTTTGAGGATTTCCTTATCTTTTACGTCGTGCCATTTCCACCTCTAGATTTGTGATTGAGTTGTACCTTTTGTGATTTGGCCTCCGTTTGGGGAGTATATCATATTGCGGTTAGTTATGTTCATGACTTAGAACAGTGTTCTACCGCCGACACTGCGGTGTAGGCTGGGCGTACCCACTTTTCGTGCCCCTACACTGGGTGCGGGTTGTTACACAAGTCACAAGTCCTGCAGCTATCCAGGTTATCCAAGCGAGGTGGCTTAGAGTTATCAAGAGTTTAGGGAATCATTAGGTGACTTGGAGTGCAACACTTGGCAGTGTGCTCTAGTACTTATGATTTCAAGAAGTGCCCCACATGACAGTGGGCTGGAAATGTGCCCTGCTCGTCGGCAGACTACAAGTCCACTCAGGTGTGGCCGGGATAACGGAATCGCCTGTAACTGGGAAAATTTCTCTATATGAACAACTTGATCAATCTAGTCATTAACCTATTCAGATTCATTATGGATCCCTGACCACGGAAACTAGGAATCCACGTCCTAAATATGATGCAAGACGAGACAAGTAGCTTGTACAATCACAATCAAGAAAATCAACCACGGTGTCAAGACAAGTGTTACTTAGCAAGTCAGGGTAGCTGTCACAACAGCCTTTTAAGATTATCATGTCATTTCGGGTTACTTGTTACTTGTCAAGATTACTTGTCAGGAGTGCGCCTCGACGGGCCACTATCAAGAGTGAACATGTCTTATCAAGTTACTTATCATGTCAAGAGTGCTTGTCAAAAGTGCGTCTCGACGGGCCATTATCAAGATTATCATACTTTGTTCAGGTCAAGTCATGTTCATGTCATGATCAATACTGGCAAGTCATGTTATGCTCAACTTGTTATTGAGCCGGGTCATCACAAGATAGGTCAAGTACAAGTTACATACAAAATCACAGGCATATACATCAAGAACTAAGAGAACATGCATGGGGGCAAGGTGCAAGGGGTATCATGGCAACAAGTGGCGCTGGTCAACTGGCGCCATGGAAATGACAGGTAGCGCTAAGGGGGCAGGTGGCGCCTAAGTTGGGTTGCGCCAGGTCAGGTTGTGCCAGGGCCCAAGGACACTGGGCTAGGTTGCGCCAGACTGAGTTGTGCGAGGTCGGGTTGCGCCTGACTCATGTTGCGCCTGACTCATGTTGCGCCTGACTCATGTTGCGCCTGACTCAGGTTGCACCAGGTCAGGTTGCAGCTGAGTCAGGTTGCGCCTGACTCAGGTTGTGCCAGGTCAGGTTGCACCTGACTCAAGTTGCATCAGGTCTGGTTGCGCTGACTCAAGTTGCGCCTGAGTCAGGTTGCGCCACCTATACGATGTGAAAGAATTTGCCGACGTAAGAGACAACTGAATACATATGCGATGTACATTAGGATTCCTGAGATATAAAAGAATTTTCCAACATTGTACGGTGCGGTCTTCTGCGGCGCTAACAAGTGGCGGACATCGAGATTCCCCTCAAACGAGATCTCTGGTGGTTATAAACATAACCGAAGGAGGTGTCACGTGGCGCGTGCCGATTTGCTTGCTAGGATACAACCAAGTAAATTTTGGGGTTTTACCTTAGATTTGGAGTCAAATTGATCCTCATCTAAGAAATAAATCAATCTGATAGGATATCAATCATGATTTAATCCTATCTTCTCTGCAAGAGGCTGTTTAAACAAATCAATTGGTGTGGAACCATGCTTCCTGCGACTCTGGTTAGGACTAAGTGCTGCTGTGCTTCGGTGGCGACGAGTAGACCGTGCTTCTGGAGACGATGGAACCTCTGTGCTTTAACGCTACGAGTGGACATGGCTGCAAATGACGACGAGACTTCTGTGCGTATATAACAACTTATGAAGTTGTGTTTCGGGCTACCAGAGTCACTATGCTATAGGTGACAAGTAGGCTTGTGCTTCAGGTTGATGAGGTTACTGTACTTTTGGAGCAATATGTTGACTTGCATTGGTTGCGATGGGAGTTCCCAATTCTCTTGTAGAGAAAGGACTTAAGCTTCTGATCCGTAGCAGACGACTACACCGTGGAAAGGGAGAAGGTGCGAGCATATCACCATCCTGTGCCAAATACCGACGCAGGTAAGTAGTTGCGCCTCTGAACAGTGAAAGCATTGGCTACGAAAAGAAGGGTATGACACCCTTGTAGGAACAATGACACCTCTAGAGGGGGTGAATAGAGTGCAGCGGAGAATATTTAGCAATTAAAAATTTAACTCTAAGCAGGTGAAGCAATATATATATAAAATAATTACAAGTAAGTCAGTAAAATCAGGGCGAGAAATCAATATGCAAAGATAGCAGGTTTATACTGGTTTCCCTCTGTGAGGACTAGTCCAGTCTCGAGTACTCAACCCGATGTTTGAATCCACTATTTGAAATAGAGATTACACCATGTATTTTTCTCCGAAGAACACACCAACTTCATCACCGTCGGGTTTTTATCCGATGCCCACGAACAAACTTCAACACTTTTCCAGAAGAAAGCTTTTATACGCCAAGCTTGTACAACTCAAAAGTCCTACTTGGAAACCAACGGTACTAGAAGAATATAGTTGACTTGGAGATTTGATGATTAAATCTTTGGGAATGGAATAGAAAGCTTAGGAATAGATAGAGAAGATGAAGATTGAATCTGTGTTTAGAAATAATTTTTTTCTCTATTTATAGGTTTTTCTAGGACAGTGTTTGTGCAGAACTCAGTACCCTAACGTTCAAATATTCAAAGTTAGAGATCCAAAGGAATAGGTAAAGCTTCTGACCAGGAGTGAATTATGCTGACCGAGTTCGGTTAGCCTAATTCCAGGACAGTTTTGGTTTTTGGATCTGGTTTGGTTTAGGATCAAATCAGGAATTGGTTTGGTTTAAGAATCAAGATGGGTTTGGTTTAGAATAGACTTCTAATTGCCAGTTATCCCGATTCACAAATAATCTAGACTCAATAAAATAGAAAAATAACAAATAAATAATAAAATATCAGAGATGACACAATCTGCATTGTTCGTTTCTTTTTCATATCGAGATCGAAGTTTTAAGACACTTATCGAAATCAGTTTGACTATGGCTAATTGTGCCAACAATCTCCCCCATTTTGATAATGTGACAAACTACGATTGCTACTTAAGGAAAAGTTCAGTTTGAAGTGGAAGTAGACTTGATGAGTACGGAAGGTACGATAGTAGGTTTTTGTGCTTAAAAAATGATACAGTACAATGCTCAGTACTCATTGCTCCCCCGTAGTATCTGGTTAAGTCTTATTACTCCCCCATAATAAAACATTCTGCTGAATCTGTATCTGTAGAGTCTAAACCAAAATTCTTTCAAACCAAATTAGTAAAACAGTAAATAATCATCAGAAATTGTAAGTTGTATTCAAGAAGAATCAAATCGAAATAAATCTTTAATCAATCTTACTCCCCAGTTTTGTTGTAATAGCAAAATGGTATAGCAATATTGAACCATAAAGCATAATAGAAGACATGCATAGAATAATTGAAATACTAGCATACACTAAAAAAAAGTTTTGCATACATCACACAAAAAAACTGAAGAAGTCATAACTGATAATGCTAAGAAGCATTTATCACTAATACATGCCGACTAAAATAAAGTCAAAACAAAACAAAGTCACTGAACTATCACGAGGAATAACAAATCCTCAAATATCATCCTCATCATCATCATCAGCAGCACCAGCAGTACCAGAAGGACTGGTCTCAGTAGATCGGTTGGGGTCATATCGAGCAGCCGCAGGTTCAATGTAACGCTATGCCTCACGGTCATCAATGCGATATCCAAGCCGGGTCGGATCACGAACCATAGGAATGGGGCTTCTAGGGTTATGAGCAAGACTATATGACAAATCATGAACCGTGTTCGAGATGGCCTGGAGCTGAAGGGTAGTACGAAAATCTATACCTCAGAACTGATCCATCATGAAAGTCTGAAGGGACTCAAGAGTAACACCGGCAGGAGGATGAGTAGCCTGAGAATTAGTAGAAGCTGGAGTGACTACAGTAGGTGGAACCTGTGCAGGCTGAGATGGGCGACAATGCTCATGAAGATAGGTAGGAGCAGCATCCTCAGCACAGTCCTCAAGACTGATCTCAAAATACTGAAAGATGATAGGGTACATCGCGTATAGAAGGCGTCGCGAGGAAGTCTTGCGATAAAGTTCCATAGTGGAGATGATAGTCTTGGGAAGACTAGAAGGAACATGAAAGTAAAGATGATAAATTATTGAGAGTTTCAGGTAGGAAATCTCATCCGTGGCAGTGTTCTTTGGAAGGATAGTGGAGAACGCCATGCGATGGAGATAATAGAAGTAGTTGTTCATATGTCTAGGGTGAAGAGTGTCATGCCGTCGAGGATTCGGTTCACAGAGCGAATCACGGAAGGAATCAAAAGTTGTCCCCTCGGGAAACTCAACAGAGGTGATTTCGACAAGTGCTTCCCCTTCGTTGGATACGTGGAGAATTATTGCTAAATCATCGGCATCAAACTCGATGTCGACTCCACCAACTTTTGATTTCACCGTGCCCTTTGTGACTGAAAAATTACAATAGAACATGTGAATGGCGTTGGTATAAACAGGAAAAGTAGATTGAACTAACTCTAGCAAATGATGATATGTGAATACACTAGAGTGATCAGAAAATAAGGTGAAGTTGATAGGAGTGCATGGACAGATTTTTCTTTTATGAAAGTCCGTGAACCAAGAGTCTGAAGCTTCTTAGAACACAAAAATAAATTCATCAAGAAAATCTCCATCGGGTCTCGAAGGAGTGTAAAGTAAAAAGGAGGCTGCCTCATGAGGAGTCGAGGACGAACCTTCATCAACTTTCCTCTTCTTTTGAGAAGAAATAGGTTGTTTGGGAGCCATATGAAAATTGAACGGAAAGAAAAGAGAGAGAGAGATATTCCAAAATTGATGGTAGACAGTGGAAGAGAACCTCGAGAGAGCTCTGAATCCGAAGTTTGAGAGCTTGGATGATGGAGAACTAGGAGGTTAGGGTTAGGGTTTTGGTAGGGTTTGATGCTGCTGTGATGAGGAAGAAGATGATAAAAAGGTATTAAATAGAAGGGGTTCGGCTGTCCAACTTCTGTTTGAAATCCCTCCAGACCGAGTTCTGTCCGAATTCGGCCAGAACATTGACAGAGTTCGGTCCGAGTTCGGCCAGAACTCTGACAGAGTTCGGTCTCTATTCAAGGTAGTTGTTGGAAACAGTGTGATAGGTTTTATCATAAATACGAAAAATAAATTAGAATTAATTGTGCTGAAGAAAATAATTTAATATTTATTAATTAATTAACCATAAATTGCCATAAATACTTTGGGTTAGCTGTAGGGACCGGATCCCAGCTAGCTGTAGTCCGAAGACTAGTGCACCGTGTCGCTTCAGGTTATTTACACGTGTGTGACCGAAGGGCCCTTTCGGCTTATAACCAAAATAAATTTAGTGAATTCATGTTCATTAAATAATAATATTATATTATATTACCGTAA
Organism: Iris pallida; assembly: GCA_029216955.1. Classification (NCBI taxonomy): domain Eukaryota; kingdom Viridiplantae; phylum Streptophyta; class Magnoliopsida; order Asparagales; family Iridaceae; genus Iris; species Iris pallida. The sequence continues at coordinate 19,685,389 of JANAVB010026999.1, read as the reverse complement.
CATCCAAAATTCCTAATTCTCTTCGTGTAAAGTTAAAACGATTTTCAGCCAAAGGTTTCATGAAGATGTCAGCTAGTTGATGTTCAGTATCAACAAATTTTAAAACAATATCACCTTGCAAAACATGGTCTCTCAGAAAGTGATGTCTAATTTCTATGTGTTTAGTGCGTGAATGACATATGGGATTCTTAGTGAGATTAATAGAGCTAGTGTTATCACAGTCAATGGGAATACGATGAAAGGATAATTGAAAGTCTTCCAGAGTTTGTTTCATCCACAAAATTTGTGCACAACAATGTCCTGCAACTATATACTCAGCTTCAGTAGTTGATAATGCAACTGAATTTTGTTTCTTAGAAAACCAGGAGACTAATAACTTTCCAAGAAAATGACATGTACCGCTGGTACTTTTATGATCAACTTTACATCCAGGAAAATCTGCGTCCGAGTAACCTATCAGGTCAAACGAATCAGATTTGGGATACCAAAGACCGGTTGTCAAAGTTCCTTTAAGGTATCGTAAGATACGCTTAACAACACTTACATGTGATTCTTTAGGACAAGCCTGATATCTAGCACATAAACATATCGCAAACATAATGTCTGGACGACTAGCAGTTAAGTATAGTAAACTACCAATCATACCTCTGTACTTACGTATGTCGGCTGGTGTACCGCTTTCATCTATATCAAGCTTTGTAGACGCTGCCATTGGTGTGCCAATAGGTTTGACATTTTCCATATCAAATTTCTTTAGCAAGCCTTTGTATATTTGGCTTGATTAATAAAAATTCCTTGTGAACTCTGCATAATTTAAAGTCCAAGGAAGAATGTTAATTCTTCCATCATGCTCATTTCGAATTCACTCTGCATGCACTTAACAAACTCGTTACATAGCATCTCATCAGTGCTCTAAATATATATCATCTACATATATCTGCACTAGTAAAATATTTTTGTCCAAAGATTTTATAAACAAAGTTGAATCAACCTTCCCTTTTGAAAAACTGTGTTCAAGTAGGCAAGAACTAAGATGCTCATAACAATGCACGGGGTGCTTGTTTGAGACCGTAGAGAGCATTCCGAAGCTTGAATACGTGATCAGGAAATTTGAAATCTTCAAAGCCTGGAGGTTGTTTTACGAAAACTTCTTCTTTTATAAAACCATTTAAAAAGGCACTTTTAACATCCATTTGAAAAAGTTTGAAACCATGAAAACTTGCAAAAGCACAAAGCATACCAATGGACTCTAATCTAGCAACTGGAGCATATATTTCATCATTGTCAATGCCTTCTTCTTGATTATAGCCTTGAGCTACTAGACGTGCTTTGTTGCGTGTGACTGAGCCATTCTCATCTATTTTATTTCGGAACACCCACTTAGTACCAATGATCGGATGATCAATAGGTCTAGAAACAAGTTCCCAAACTTGATTCCATTCAAATTGGTTAAGTTCCTTTTGCATAGCAAAAATCCAAAATTTATCAGAAAAAAGCTTCTAAAACATTTTTAGGTTCAATTTTGGAAATAAATGCAACATTTGCTATTACCAATTGTCTTGAGCTGGAACGAGTGCTTAAGCCTTTTGACACATCACCGATTACCAGGTCTTCGGGATAGTCTGGTATAAATCGTATACGTTTCGACAGACTTTCCAGATAAGACGTGGAAGTATCTTCTGTTGTGGAAGTTTCTTCTATTGTGGGAGTTTCTTCTTCATTGTCATTATCGTATTGTCTTTTGACATTTAGCTCATCAAACTTGAGATTGATTGATTCTTCAACAATAACTGATTTCTTATTTTATACTCTGTATCCTTTGTTTTTTGTCTCATATCCCAAGAAAATTCCTTCATCAGCTCTTTCATCAAATTTTTCCAAGTTGTCTTTTGTATTTAGAATATTACATCTGCATCCAAAGACCTTGAAATAGCTTATAATAGGAGTTCTATTAAACCATAATTCATAAGGAGTCTTTTTAGAGATAGGTCTAATAAGAACTCTATTCAATAAATGGCATGCTGTATAGACAGCTTCTACCCAAAAGTATTTAGGAAGATTATACTGATTAAACATAACTCTGGCCATATCACCGAGAGTTCTGTTCTTCCTTTCTATAACTCCATTCTACTGAGGAGTTCTAGGGCAAGAGAATTCATTTGATAATCTATTTGAATTACAGTAAGAATTGAATTCATGGTTATCGAATTCTCCTCCATGATCACTTCGAACACGAGTAATCATGAATCCTTTCTCGTTTTGTACCTTCTTACAGAAAGATACAAAGTTGAAAAAGGTCTCAATCTTATTTGCAAGAAAATAAACCCAAGTATATCGTGAATAGTCATCGACTATCACGTAAGCATAAAGTTTTCTGCCAAGACTGGTGACTCTACTTGGTCCAAACAAGTCCATATGAATTAATTGTAGGGGTCTAGAGGTACTTACAGTGTTTATTGATTTGAAAGATGATCTAGATGCCTTATTCTAGCTTCTCACAATCAGCACAGATCATATCTTTCTTAAAACTTATTTCAGGTAAGCCTCTTACCAGTTTTTTGGTGGACAATCTTGCAATCGTGTCCATGTTTGCATGACCAAGACGCATATGCCAAATCCAGCTTTCGTCTTGTGTTGTAAACAGACACTTTCCTGTATTGTTACCCTTTTGTGACAAATATAAAACATATATGTTGTCCTCTCTTATTCCTTCAAAGAAAATTATCCCAGAGGTTTTATCATAGACAAAACATTTATTTTTAACAAAATTTATTCTATAATCGTGATCAGCTAATTGACTGATACTCAACAAGTTATATTTCAATTCTGTTACTAAGCAAACATTTCTAATAATAGGAGAGGGAGAGATACCTATGTCACCAATGCCAATGATATTACCTTTAAGATTGTTTCCAAAGGAGACATAGCCTTCTTTCTTCATCGATAGAGTTGCAAACAATTTGTTATCACCTGTCATATGCCTGGAGCAATCACTTTGGCACAATTTATTTGACATTTTAATTGGTTTTCGTATTTTGATTTGGGTTTTCCTTTCAAACTCTGATACTCTCTATTTTTTTTGTGAATTGGACACTTCGTGTCCACTTGTGCGGACACGAATGCATCCCTCTGACACACAAATACGTGTACCTACCATATGTACACACTTCAATTTAGGTTTTGTTTGGTTTTTTTCGATTTGGGTTGTTTACATGTCGGGTTTAGTGTTATCGAATACACTTGAACTGTGTTTGGGTTTAGTTTGAATGTTGAGTTTTAATTCAATAACTAAGGTTTAATACTGATAATTAGGTTTGTATTGATGTCTTGGTTCACTGCAATGTATGGTTCATATGTATCTTGTTAAAATCTGAGTTTGATATAAATTTGAGTTTAAAACTGTGACTGAGAGTTGAGTTTACATATATGAATAACTTAACTAAACCTTGGGGTTGTTTTCTTAACCTGGGAATGTTTTGAGTAAAACCTGAGTTTAAGTTGAACTGTGAATAAAACTGAACCTAGGATAGATATGTGGGTTTAGTTTGTTATAGGTTTTGTTCACTATTGAGTTCATTTCATTCTTAAATGTTCAAAACTAAACATGTCCAAAACTGAACATGTATACAAACTGTTAACATGTATAAACCTGAGATGAATTGGTTTTGGTTTTCAAAATATGACCTGGGTTAATTTGAAACCTAAAATCTGAGTTTAAGTTACAATGTAAACTGTAATGTGATTTGAGTCTTCATGTTAATTGAACACATGTATTGAAATTGAGTTGAACTGTGAATGGGATATTGAATGTTTAAATTTGAGAATGAAACATTAAAACCTGAGATTGTTTTGAAAGAAACTGAGAATGATTGAACAATGAAACCTGGGGGATATTAGATGATGAAATCTGAGTTTGTATAACATGTTCAATATTTTATATAACTGAATTTCTGCCCTTCATATAAACTACCTCACTCTCTTCACTCTTCACTCACTCTATACACACACATGCACTCTGTACACTATCACTCTATATATATAGCTATCTTTCTATATAGATGCATGTTGACTATATATATAAAAAAAAAAAAAAAAATATATATATATATATATATATATATATATATATATATATATATATATATATATATAATATAAATAATAATATATGTAATATAAATAACAATATATGTTAAGTATAGTACTTTCATGATATGCTATATGTTAGCTTGTTGTATAGGTTTGTGTTATATAATAGGAAATGTGATTTAGAGGCTTTGTGTTTAGGCTATGTGTTGTTGTGTAGTTGGAATAGGTATATATGGCTATATGTAATATACATATATATACCTAGAAAGGGATTAGACTAGAATGGTTTAACTTAGATTGGACTAGTAGACCTAGTTTGACTTTAGAGTTGACTAGAGTTGACCAAGAGTTGACTTTGGCTAAGATTTACTAAGAATCATGTAGATGCATTGTACACTTCATTTATAACCCCTTTGTATACATCATGACTTGTGGTGCTCTAAATAGGAGTCAGATACCTCGATTCGGACAGTACATTCTCATAGACATTCAGATCGCAGGCGAGTACTGTGAAACCCATGTTTGTAATTTATTAATAATAGTGTTTTATTATTATTATTATTAGTAAAATTATTATTATTATTATTATATATTTTTGGGTGCAAATTATTTCAAAAAAAAAATAATAACATGACTTTTTGAGTTGAACCCAGACCCGAGTCCGAACCCAGACCCAGGCCTGAGCCCAAACCCAAATCCCATTTTCCAAATTCTGATTCTTGACTTGGTTTAATGTTATTAATAAAAAAAAAAATATACGTTGGCTGGTCCCGTAGGACCAGCACCCCACTAGTAGGACTCCTTCTCCCACTCCCTATTCTCATTCCCCCATTTCCTCTCTGGACCACACACTTCTTCCCACTCCCCCCTTTAATACTCAACCTCCCCCACTCCCTTTCTTAACAGAAGAACTAAATTCTCCACTTCTCACCCAACTTCCCCCAAACTCCATTCTCCTCCACTCTCTTCAAGCCCCTCTCCTCCCCGAGCTCCACCCGAGCGCCCCGGCCGACCATCATCCGGAGACCCCCGCCGACCCAATCCGACGCCCGCCGCCGCCGAGTTCCCCTCCGGCGACCCCGACCAGCGCGCCCCCTGCGCGCCCCGCTCGCTTCCCCGCGAGCGCCAGCTCCCCGCCGGCACTCTCTGCCGACCGCGCCCCGTCGGCTCTCCCCGGCCGTTTCCCCCGACGCCAGCGCGTCCCTCCGGCCAGCACCCCGCCGAGCCCCTTCGGCGCTCCCTGCCGATCCGGGTCAGAACCCGCGGATCTGCCCCTGGCCGCGTCCGTTCTTCGTCGCAGCGCCCCTGGTCAGTTCCCTTTGGCGAGCTTTCCCTCGCATGTTCTGGCCGTGCCCTAGCTTCGGCGTTCTTCGACGTTCTTCGTCGACGTTGCTATTTCAGCACTGTTTCGGGAATACGTCGCTGATTCGGAGCTTATTTTTCTTTCTATTATTCATCTAAGAGCTCTATCCGAGCAATCCGAGGTATACCCCCCTGTCCCGCTCATTTTATTATTTTAGTCGATGATAAAATGGTCCCCGATTCCCTTTGGGAATTCGGTTTTAGCGACGTCGTAATTTTTCGGGACTTTCGGAAAGGTCCTGTGAGTTATTTTGGTTTCCCGAAATATTTCGGGAATGGATTTTTGGTATGTGTTAGCTTTCCGGATTTTTCCGGGAACGTTCTGTGATTTGTGGATTTGAAATCGGATTTCCGAAATAATTTCGGGTCCTCCCGATTATTCTGTGGATTGGTTGTGGACTTTTATATATATATATATTCGGATTTTCCCTGGTTTGGGACTTGCAGAAAATTATCGGCGCCAATTCCCAGTTTTTGGGTTAACCAAAAACAGAGGAGATGCTGCCCGATTTTTCCGTAAATCCTGAATTATTTTTAAAATGAATTCAAAACGATTTTCGGAATTTTATTTTTGGGTGACGACCGTATCGGTCAATGGACCCGGCTAAGTGCAAACGAAACCGGCCCCGTCCGGACGTTGAGGCAATTAGCCAAAATGAGGATCGGACCATATCTGAGACTTATGATTTACTTTATTTTTATATTTAATTTCTGTTTATATTTATTTAATATTTTCAGTTTAGGACTAGCGTCAGTCTTATCTTATTTCAATTTATGTAAATAAATTGTAATGGGCATAAGACCAGCTGGCTGTGGTCTGTAACTGTAATAGCTTAGAATTTTCCTGTCATTTTCTGGTTTTGCGAGTTTTTATTATTTAACGATTAAAATGACTAAAAAGTATTTTCGTATAAAATTAATTAATATTTTCTCACCTAAAAAAAATTGACAAGTTTATTAATAATTAAAAATCACGTATTTCTCACTAAAATAAGAAAAATTAGCTTTATAGTTATATTTATAAAAAAATTACCAAGTTTTCATAAATAATCTGGCAGCGACGATGTTTTCCCGAATTCAAAGTTAAAGTGATCTTTTTCCCTCGTATTAAATAAACGCACAATAATCGTATTTTTCTGTGTTTGGTTAATTAAAAGAATTAAAATGGATTAGGACACAATTAGAGATTTCAACTAGCGTAACTAGATTGGTAACCCTGGTTTCTGAGTCAATTTCTCGAATGTAGGAATTTGAGGACGATCCTAATTCCCATCTTGAAGTCTTCAACTTTCCAGTCCAGTCCATTTTGAGGCAAGTACATTTTGGGTTAGTTTACAATTATTTAGTAATCGTTTTAATGCAAGTTTAAACCACGATGCAACACGGAACACTCTCTGAGAGCACTGACTGTAACTACTGTAACTATTGGGGACTGGGGGAGTAGTGTAATGAGTATGACCACATCCAAACTACTGTAACTACTGTAACTATATTAGCTTACCCCTCATACACACGGGGATAAGCCGTATCTTACTGTAACAAACCCAAGCCGGTCATATTTCATTGCCTATTCACATCACAGAACTGTAACTGTTTTAAAACTGTAACTGCTTTATTGTGGATTTCAAAACTGTTTAAAAGTGCATGATTCTATTATTATTTCAATTGTCAAATTAGCATGAATTGTACTTTGCTCCCTCCTGACTGGAGACCCAACATTTTTTTAGGTATCACTGTTGAGGCTTTGTTCCGCGATATTTCCAAGGTCCCAACTAGAAGACGAGGATATCGAGACTGATGAGCTGTTTGCCTAGAGTTTTCTTTTCTTCTTGATGTATGTAGAAATGGTTTAAGTTGTATCTTTCATTTCATTGTAAAAGTTTAATAAAGTTTTAAATTTCTGAATTTTGAGTTGTGACAAATATAGATGTTGTTGTGGTTACCTGCTAATGGAACAGCTTACTGCCGCCGTCTCAACAACGGTGCAGGCTGGGCATGATCCGGTTCGACACAATTATTTGGGATCGGGTCGTGACATATTTTTAGTGGTGGCCCATGCAGGTCGTTCCTACAACAACTTAGGAAAACATACCTAAAAACAATTAGAACACTAGAACATCGATTTGTCACAACATAGGTCCGAATTATATATAAATAAATATTTTTGTTTGATTATAGACTGGTAGGCTACCTTGATTATGTCTGCACCCTAAACCTTCCAGAATCTAACCAAGGATAAGACCAATCTTGCTGGCGATGAGGTGTCATCTACGGATCATACCCCATCTCCTCAACCAAGACCAGGGTTTATTCCCTCGCGGCTGATTGACCGTCCCCATGATGCATCCAGTGAAGTTTTTTACTACACTGGCGAATCCTATCTCTTCTCAAACTGAATTGCATTTTGGTGGAGTATCCATTCCTGTTGCCCCACCAGTACCAGCAAACACCTCCCAAATGGTTGCCCTATTCCAAGAAATCCTGGAGTTCCAGAAAGCTCAAGTTGAAGCCAGCAGGAACAGATGAATATCACGAGAGAAGACATGAAGAACGTCAATGATGTAGCCTTAGTTGGAGCGGAACCTCGTCCTAGGAGGGATACCCCTGAACCTAGAAGATATTTGAGCCCTATCCGGCAGTCATATCGTAAGAAGCTATTGGTTTGTGACTGCTGTAAGGCTCGGTCACCAAGCCAATATTTGTCGCAAAGATTGGAAAAATGTTTGGCATGTGGATCTGCTGAACATCGGGTAAAAGGACTGCCCCTTATCTTTCCATCAAACCAGAGCACATATCCCAGCAACACCTGTTAGGCCACAACCTTGGGGCTCTTCCTATCCAGCCGACCTTGCCTCCTACACCCATTGCAGGAGGGCATGATGCAGACTCGAGGATCATAGAGGAAGATAAAGCAGTTGGAGACTGCTCATGCAAGAGCCAGAACCATGAAGATTAGTACCTAGGACTGCTGAATAGCATTTTCTATTGTTATAAGAAGTTGTAACAGGATGTCCTTAGAATAATCATGAGAGACTTGCTGTAATTCTCTTTCATGAATAAAATTCTTAGTTACACCTTTATGGTAGATGTTTTCCCTGATAGTTTTCCCGGACTACCCCAGATCTAGACATAGAGTTCACTACTGACCTAATCCCCGGCTCTTTCCCTATTTCTAAAGGATGTTACAGAGTCAACCCGAAGGAGGCCAAGAAGATGAAGGACCAGATCAATGAAGGCTCTAGGATTTATTCAGGGTGGAACTTCACCTTAGGGAACACCTATCTTGTTTGTGCCCAAGAAGGATGGAACAACGGATGTGCATCGATTACCAGACACTAAAGAACAAGTACCCTCTGCCCGGATCGAGGATCTGTTTGATCTGTTTGTGTGGAGTTAGGGTGTTTCGAAGTTTGACTTAAGATCTGACTACCTTCAAATCAAAGTCAGGAAGAAGATATTTCCAAGACGGCATTCAACACCAAGTATGGGTAGTTTTCTTTGGTCATGACGTTGGACTGACAAATGCTCCTGCTGTGTTCATGAATCTCATGAACAGAGTTTTTCATGAGTATTTGAATCAGTTTATCTTCTCTATAGATAACATTCTGATATATTCGAAGACTGAAGAAGAGCATGAAGAACATCTGAGGAAAGTTCTGGAAACTTTGAAGAAAAAGAAGTTTTATGGTAAGTTATCTGAACGTGGATTTTCTTTGACAAGGTGGATTTCTGGCCATGTTGTCAAGAGAAGAAATTTCGATGGAAGATAGCTGCTGTTGAAAAGTGGTATACCCCAAGTTCAATTCGGAAGTTTCTTGAACTTGGCTGGCTACTATCGAAGTTCGTGAAGGATTTCGCCAAGATTGCTGAGCCGATGGCGAAGCTCACTTAGAAGAATGAAGGGTTCATCTGGACGAAAGATTGCCAGGCGACATTGAGGAGCTGAAGAAGAGACTTACCACTACACCAATCCTTGCGCTACCCGCAGGAACCGGTGGTTTCTCAATTTACAGTAATGCCTCTGGAAAAGGACTGGGTTGCGTTCTTCAACAACATGGGAAAGTAATTGCTTACACATCTAGGCAACTACAGACTCATGAGAAGAATTATCCCACACCTAATTTGGAATTTGCTGCAATTATCTTTACTTTGAAGCTATGGAAGCATGATTTTTATGGAAAGGGAGTGAAAATATATACGGACTACAAAAGTCTGAAATATGTCTTCACTCAGAAAGAGCTGAATGTTAGACAAAGAAGACGACTGAAACTGATGAAGGATGTCAACATCGACCCGCTATACCACTCGGGTAGGGCTAATGTGATCGCTGATACACTTAGTCGATACCCAGTGGCGATGTTCTTAACCAAGGAGTGGCACCTACTAGAAGACGTCGAGAAGATTGGACTGGAGGTTATACTACCTGGAGATAGAAGGACGGAGCTGGATGCTGATTCAGTATTGATGAAGTTCGAGGCTGATGGACAAAATCAAGAGGACGTAGTTTCAAAACGAGGCACTTTGCAGGCTTAGAGATCAAGTGTTGGCAGGAACACTTGAGGGTTTCTAAATTGATCAGCAGTGGAACTCTGAAGAATGGTACGAGACTTTGCGTATCGGCTGACAAACGGAGGAACGAGTTGATGAAAGAAATGCACCAGTCGCAGTATTCCATATATTCAGGAGCTAATAAGATGTATCGGAATATGCCTCCATTGATTGGTGCTATGGAATGAAGAAGGACAATTCCAGGTATGGGATTAGATGTGAATTTGTCAAACATGGGGAATTTAGTAAGAGAACAACAAGTTTGTTGCAGCCGCTGGACAAATTCGGAGTGGAAGTAGAAGCATATAACAATGAACTTTGAGTAAGGATTGCCTTGTTCCCAAGGAGGGAAGGGCACCAATTGGATTATAGTGGACCGACTGACTAAGTCAGCACACTTTATTCCCTTCAAGGTTAGTTTATTCACCGAGGAGTTGGCAGCATTGTACGAGAGGCACCCCTACCGGATTTATGGAGTACAAACCGGCGGACAATCAAAGAAGATAATCCAGACGCTTGAAGATATGTTAGATCTTGTATTTTGGAAATTGGAGGATCTTGGAGAAGATCATTTAAAATTTGTAGAGTTTCCTTACAACAACTACCAAGTTAGCATCGTCAATCAGTGGAGTTTGAAGAAGGAGATAGCGTCTTTTGTGAAGATTTCCTCCTACCAGAGGAACGATCAGTGTTAGCAGAGCAGGAAAGTTGAGCCAGGTACATCAGGTCATTTGAAGTTTTAAGACGAGTTGGAAGTAGCGTACCGGTTAGCTCTATCAGCTAATCTTGAGAGTGTGCAACGTCTTCTACGTATCACAGCTCAGACGCTACATTCCGGATCCGAGTCCCATATTGGATTATTCAGAGCTGAAGATTGGACTCAACCTTTCAGTGCCAGAGAAACCAGTTGCAAGCGTAGTCAGAGGTGAGAAGAAGATCAGAATTTGAGCCATCACTTAAACTCCTACTTCTTATCTTTTCGTTCTAAACTTGACTGATGCTGCTAAGTCAGCCTAGTTTTGCAAGCTATCTCTTTATCAAGCTTGATCATGATAGTATTTTATTGGGTGCACCCACTAAAATATTGTCTAATCAGGACCGGTGCATGATGGTCTGATCAACCTCGTGTACTTTGGTTCGCTTTTGTATTTTCTGCATGGATGATATCATAAATGAAACTTGTCCCTAAATCGTTTCATCCACGACTGCCTTGGAAATTCTTATTGTTGGACCTGAGTTACGGGCATAGTACCCGTACCTGTTTGATTTGAGTTTATCCTATCCCTAACCTTGCTTTTAAATTCCGAGGACGAAATTTTCTAAGGAGAGAAGATTGTGAAACCCATGTTTGTAATTTATTAATAATAGTGTTTTATTATTATTATTAGTAAAATTATTATTATTATTATTATTATTATTATTATTATTATTATATATTTTTGGGTGCAAATTATTTCAAAAAAAAATAATAACATGACTTTTTGAGTTGAACCCAGACCCGAGTCCGAACCCAGACCCAGGCCTGAGCCCAAACCCAAATCCCATTTTCCAAATTCTGAATCTTGACTTGGTTTAATGTTATTAATAAAAAAAATATACGTTGGTTGGTCCCGTAGGACCAGCACCCCACTCGTAGGACTCCTTCTCCCACTCCCTATTCTCATTCCCCCATTTCCTCTCTGGACCACACACTTCTTCCCACTCCCCCCTTTAATACTCAACCTCCCCCACTCTCTTTCTTAACAGAAGAACTAAATTCTCCACTTCTCACCCAACTTCCCCCAAACTCCATTCTCCTCCACTCTCTTCAAGCCCCTCTCCTCCCCGAGCTCCACCCGAGCGCCCCGGCCGACCATCATCCGGAGACCCCCGCCGACCCACTCCGACGCCCGCCGCCGCCGAGTTCCCCTCCGGCGACCCCGACCAGCGCGCCCCCTTCGCGCCCCGCTCGCTTCCCCGCGAGCGCCAGCTCCCCGCCGGCACTCTCTGCCGACCGCGCCCCGTCGGCTCTCCCCGGCCGTTTCCCCCGACGCCAGCACGTCCCTCCGGCCAGCACCCCGCCGAGCCCCTTCGGCGCTCCCTGCCGATCCGGGTCAGAACCCGCGGATCCGCCCCTGGCCACGTCCGTTCTTCGTCGCAGCGCCCCTGGTCAGTTCCCTTTGGCGAGCTTTCCCTCGCATGTTCTGGCCGTGCCCTAGCTTCGGCGTTCTTCGAAGTTCTTCGTCGACGTTGCTATTTCAGCACTGTTTCGGGAATACATCGCTGATTCAGAGCTTATTTTTCTTTATATTATTCATCTGAGAGCTCTAACCGAGCAATCCGAGGTATACCCCCCTGTCCCGCTCATTTTATTATTTTAGTCGATGATGAAATGGTCCCCGATTCCCTTTGGGAATTCGGTTTTAGCGACGTCGTAATTTTTTGGGACTTTCAGAAAGGTCCTGTGAGTTATTTTGGTTTCCCGGAATATTTCGGGAATGGATTTTTGGTATGTGTTAGCTTTCCGGATTTTTCCGGGAACGTTCTGTGATTTGTGGATTTGAAATCGGATTTCCGAAATAATTTCGGGTCGTCCCGATTATTCTGTGGATTGGTTGTGGACTTTTATATATATATATTCGGGTTTTCCCTGGTTTGGGACTTGCAGGAAATTATCGGCGCCAATTCCCAGTTTTTGGGTTAACCAAAAACAGAGGAGATGCTGCCCGATTTTTCCGTAAATCCTGAATTATTTTTAAAATGAATTCAAAACGATTTTTGGAATTTTATTTTTGGGTGACGACCGTATCGGTCAATGGACCCGGCTAAGTGCAAACGAAACCGGCCCCGTCCGGACGTTGAGGCAATTAGCCAAAATGAGGATCGGACCATATCTGAGACTTATGATTTACTTTATTTTTATATTTAATTTCTGTTTATATTTATTTAATATTTTCAGTTTATGACTAGCGTCAGTCTTATCTTATTTCAATTTATGTAAATAAATTGTAATGGGCATAAGACCAGCTGGCTGTGGTCTGTAACTGTAATAGCTTAGAATTTTCCTGTCATTTTCTGGTTTTGCGAGTTTTTATTATTTAACGATTAAAATGACTAAAAAGTATTTTCGTATAAAATTAATTAATATTTTCTCACCTAAAAAAATTGACAAGTTTATTAATAATTAAAAATCACGTATTTCTCACTAAAATAAGAAAAATTAGCTTTATAGTTATATTTATAAAAAAATTACCAAGTTTTCATAAATAATCTGGCAGCGACGATGTTTTCCCGAATTCAAAGTTAAAGTGATCTTTTTCCCTCGTATTAAATAAACGCACAATAATCGTATTTTTCTGTGTTTGGTTAATTAAAAGAATTAAAATGGATTAGGACACAATTAGAGATTTCAACTAGCGTAACTAGATTGGTAACCCTGGTTTCTGAGTCAATTTTTCGAATGTAGGAATTTGAGGACGATCCTAATTCCCATCTTGAAGTCTTCAACTTTCCAGTCCAGTCCATTTTGAGGCAAGTACATTTTGTGTTAGTTTACAATTATTTAGTAATCGTTTTAATGCAAGTTTAAACCACGATGCAACACGGAACACTCTCTGAGAGCACTGACTGTAACTACTGTAACTATTGGGGACTGGGGGAGTAGTGTAATGAGTATGACCACATCCAAACTACTGTAACTACTGTAACTATATTAGCTTACCCCTCATACACACGGGGATAAGCCGTATCTTACTGTAACAAACCCAAGCCGGTCATATTTCATTGCCTATTCACATCACAGAACTGTAACTGTTTTAAAACTGTAACTGCTTTATTGTGGATTTCAAAACTGTTTAAAAGTGCATGATTCTATTATTATTTCAATTGTCAAATTAGCATGAATTGTACTTTGCTCCCTCCTGACTGGAGACCCAACATTTTTTTAGGTATCACTGTTGAGGCTTTGTTCCGCGATATTTCCAAGGTCCCAACTAGAAGACGAGGATTTCGAGACTGATGAGCTGTTTGCCTAGAGTTTTCTTTTCTTCTTGATGTATGTAGAAATGGTTTAAGTTGTATCTTTCATTTCATTGTAAAAGTTTAATAAAGTTTTAAATTTCCGAATTTTGAGTTGTGACAAATATAGATGTTGTTGTGGTTACCTGCTAATGGAACAGCTTACTGCCGCCGTCTCAACAACGGTGCAGGCTGGGCATGATCCGGTTTGACCCAATTATTTGGGATCGGGTCGTGACATGTTTTTAGTGGTGGCATGATCCTCTAGATTTGTGATTGAGTTGTACCTTTTGTGATTTGGCCTCTGTTTGGAGAGTATATCATATTGTAGTTAGTTATGTTCATGACTTAGAACAGCGTTCTACCGCCGACACTGCGGCGTAGACTGTATGTACCCAATTCTAGTGCCCCTATACTGGGTGCAGGTCCTGACACGAGTCATAAGCCCTGCAGCTATCCAGGTTATCCAGGCGAGGTGGCTTAAAGATATCAAGAGTAAGTGACTTGGAGTGCAACACTTGGCAGTGTGCTTTAGTACTTATGATTTCAAGAAGTGCCCCACATGACAGTGGGCTGAAAATGTGCCCTACTCGTTGGCAGGCTACAAGTCCACTCAGGTGTGGCCGGGATAACGGGATCGCCTGTAACTGAAAAAATCTCTCTATATGAACTACTTGATCAATCTAGTCGTTAACCTAGTAAGATTCATTAAGGATCCCTGACTGCGGTAACAAGGAATCCACATCCTAAACATGATGCAAGGCGAGACAGGTAGCTTGTACAATCACAATCAAGAAAATCAACCACGGTGTCAAGACAAGTGTTACTTAGCAAGTCAGGGTAGCTGTCGCAACAGCCTTTCAAGATTATCATGTCATTTCGGGTTACTTGTTACTTAGTAAGATTACTTTGTAGGAGCGTAAAAAGTGCTTCAAAGCAAGAGTCATCTCATTCATAAGTGATCGGTTTTCTACACCAAGCAAGAGCGGATAATCTCTTTTTACGCCCAAGACTAGGCTAATCAATTTACGCCTAAGCAGGCTGATCATTTTACGCTTGGGTCCACACCAGTGGTTTTACGTCAAGGACAAAGCAGCCTCTTTTACACTGGACAAAGCTGTCAAATCTCACATTTAATGCAAACTCTGACATAAAGATATTAATGATGGCATTTACCACAGAATTCAATGGAATTTGTCTTATACAAAGACCATTGTTGTCGTTTACGGGGGATCGAGCTACTTTTCGCTCACTATATGGTTTCTTTTACGCACGGAGTTTTACATGAGTTCTTACGCTCATAAAACAATGTGTGCGTAAAGTCTATTTGAGCCATTTTACGCTCAAGGTTATTCAATAACCACTTTACGCTGGAAACTTATGACAGAGCTATTTTACGCTCATCTTACTGCTTTACGCCCAGAGGATGTTGGAGCTATTTTTACGCCCTATTCTTTCTGGCCAGTATGGAACGTGGTTTGCCTACATGGCCTTCATGCCACATATTTCGAAGAACGTATGTACATGCATCCTATTCTCACTGAAATGATGGGACGCGTGTCAACGTATGCAAAGGATGACTCTGATCATGGGTGGCAGTTGTTAGCGTAAAGACAGATTTTGATGCTTTTTTTACGCACAGAAGCCCCAGTCTATAAATAGACTCATTTTTCTCAAAGAGACAGACAGGGAGAGAACAGGAGAGAATACAGAGATCAGGACTTCGAGATTTTGATTCTCCGGAGCATTCTTCTTCAACTTTTCTTTCAGAACAGAGTGAAGCAAAGCAGGAAAGCATTCGGCCTCGCCATCAGTGCCCAAGTGCGTCGATACCTTTCTGGTGACTTAGTTCTTCCAAGTTGTTCTACTTCAAGCAGTGATCTTCATCATCATCATTTGGTCCAAAGAACAAAGTGATCATTTACGAATCAGACTTCCATAGCAATACTTTTCCAGAATCAAATTTGTACTTCTTGTACTTTTTCTCGTTTTATTTTCAAAATCCAACCTTTTGTTTGGCAATTTTGTTAAGTGAAACATACTTGTCAGGAGTGCGCCTCGACGGGCCACTATCAAGAGTGAACATGTCTTATCAAGTTACTTATCATGTCAAGAGTGCTTGTCAAGAGTGCTTGTCAAAAGTGCATCTCGACGGGCCATTATCAAGATTAGCATGCCGTGTTCAGGTCAAGTCGTGTTCATGTCATGATCAATACTGGCAAGTCATGTTATGCTCAACTAGTTATCGAGCCGGGTCGTTACAAGATAGGTCAAGTACAAGTTACATGCAAAATCATAGGCATATACATCAAGAACTAGGAGAACATGTATGGGGGCAAGGGGTATCATGGCAACAAGTGGCGCTGGTCAACTGGCGCCAGGGAAATGACAAGTGGCGCCAAGGGGGATAGGTGGCGCCTAAGTTGGGTTACGCCAGGTCAGGTTGTGCCAGGGCCCAAGGGCACTGGGCTAGGTTGCACCAGACTGAGTTGCGCGAGGTCAGGTTGCGTCTGACTCAGGTTGTGCCTGACTCAGGTTGCGCCAGGTCAGGTTGTGCCTGACTCAGGTTGTGCCTGACTCAAGTTGTGCCAGGTCAGGTTACACCTGACTCAGGTTGCGCCAGGTCAGGTTGCGCCTGACTCAAGTTGCGCCTGACTCAGGTTGCGTTTGACTCAGGTTGTGCCACCTATGCGATATGAAAGAATTTGCCGACGGAAGAGACGTGGAAGTACGACTAACTTAAGTACTGTCACGAGTTCGTAATCTTTTACGAAAACTGACCTGCATGGGCCACCACAAAAACTTGTCACGACCCGCACCCGCTTTTCGGATACGAGACGTGTCCAAGCCAGCCTATACCGCAGAGTCGGCGGTAGAACGCTGTCACGGCCAAGATACTCAAAATCACAAAATGCAACATATATTGCTCATTCACATTACTAAGTCAATTTTACAAATTACAAGGTTTCACAACTTCACATTTGCTAGAAAAATACAATGTCTCACAAAATAGAAAAGATAGCTAATTCAACTATCTAGGTTGACCTCAGCATACCCATGCCTTCCCAGTGCTAAGAGTGATCGCGGCTAAACCTAAAAAATGTTGGTTTCCAGTCAGAAATGGAACGAGTATACTCTCACAACAGATTCAATAAATGACGAAATCCATAAATCTATAAACAGTAATAAAATACACGACGAAAAGATAAACATGGAATCATGGCAAAAACTGAGCATGGTGAAAATGACAATTGAGTACTAAAACAGAGAAGACTTGTAGCCAGCAATATATACTGTAGAACCAGACACTGTACCTATTTAGTGAGTTAAAATACTACTTCAACATGTAAACGGCTAAGGATAAATCCGGCACCCCGCACATGAAATGTGCGACTGCTATTAGGCAAGAATAAGATCCGACACCCCGCACGTGAAGTGTGCGACTGCTATTAGGAAAGAATAATTTTGGATTTGTTTACATGTCTAGAGTATTCTCCCGCCCAACCAGTACTCATGGATCCAAACAGGTCACGAACACTGTAATAGATTGGTCACGAACAACATGTAAAGAATCCATAACGACTATCTCATGTAACATCATGTCAAGAACCAATGGAATATCAATGTAAAAAACTACTACGTACATGATTCGTAGAGATAATCAAATATGGGAACTATCAGAGATGTACTCGCCTGAGGTCCTATGCTGGTGAAACCAATAATACTATACCACTCAGTGAGCCACAACAGTCAACACATGCAGAAGTCTCCGGAAGCTGAAATAAATATTACCAACATTTTTAGAATAGTCAAATTAGCTAGAATTGCCTGTCCTTAAGTTAAATTATGGACATAGGGGCAAAACGGTAATTTTGGGCCAAAACGATATCCATCGTTGGACCCACTTTGTACCGAAAAGCGTGCCAAAGTCTATAGTCTCAAAAATTGTCAAGCTATATGTCAAAAGGTCCGGTTTTCCGATACAAACCCAACTGTATGTCCAAATTTTGATTTCGGCGGGCCGTGCACATAATCGCCCGTTGAGTTGGATCGTAGGGCCCACAAAACGACGATCCGGTCAACTGTCTCAGAATTGGACCAAACTTGACATACAGGACCAGAAAAATAATACGGACCTGTTGGCACAAGTTTTGTCTCGATCTGACGAACGTGCACAAAGTAATTGGGAAATTTGTAAGGGGCTAATACGGTAAATTTTGACGGATAAGAATCAAATTCGTCGCACACACGCAACCAATTTGAATTTCGTCAAAGCCCACACGTCCACGAAGCCGATACGCACCTTTCGATGCTTTCGTTTCATGACCACGTCGCCCGGATTGGCGGGACGCACGTCGTATCGAGGGGTTTTTCTAGTTTTCGAAACCAGTTTTTTCTAATTTTTTCCTGATTTTCAAACTGTTCTATCGTATTGTATAATCAACTACAATTAAAAGAAATAACAGGATTTCCAGGCTGTTTAGGTTGGATCTAAAGCTGTTTAAATGGATTTCGAAAATTCTCTTCAGGTTGGTGGCAATCTGCCTTCCAATACAGCGGTTTGAACTCCTAAATTGTTCTGTTTTGAACAATTCTTTCGGGATTTTTGGGTGAGTCTTTTGGTCGATTTAACATGATTTCGTAAAAAATATTTGAAGGGAATAGGAGATGTATAGGTTCTGTTCATACCCGAAGTCGTAGATCGACAAACGATCCACCACGCATTGCAAAAACTCTTCGCGAAGTGGCCTCACAGGCTGATGTGACTGCTGCCAGCGCTATTGTTTACCCGCGCGTGGCCAGCCTCCGGCTAGCGACGGCTGCCCTCGGTGGCGCGCTGGGCCAGGGTGGGGTCGCCAGTGTTTAGGGAGGAGGGTGGCGCGGCCTAGGGCTAGGGTTTAGATGTTTTCTTTGAAGAACTTCTCTCCATGTTCGTTACAAGTATATATACATATCGTTCGGTTTAGGGGTCGGGTGCAGGTTCCCTGTGCGGGTTGGTTCTGGGTTTGGAGCCACAGTTAGAGAATGCTGGGTTGGGCTGGCTTAGAATTGAATGCTTATAAAGTTTAGGTGGACACATTATCCTACTTAAGGAAATTAATGGGCTTTGTGTTATTAAGAGTTTTAGGTCTTTAAAATTTATTGCTAGATTGGGAGACCCCAATTATGGATAATATATATGGCTGAGAAGTCCACCACAATATTACATATCCGTATATATATGTATATATACGGATATGTAATATATATATATATATATATATATATATATATATATATATATATATATATATATATATATATATATATATTTACATATATATATATTTTTATATATATATATATATATATATTTTTTTTTTATATATATTTTTATATATATATATATATTTATATATATATATATATATATATATATATATATATATATATATATATATATTTACATATATATATATATATATATATATATATATATATATATATATATATATATATATAT
Source organism: Iris pallida (assembly GCA_029216955.1). Taxonomy (NCBI): domain Eukaryota; kingdom Viridiplantae; phylum Streptophyta; class Magnoliopsida; order Asparagales; family Iridaceae; genus Iris; species Iris pallida. Next base: position 19,665,891 of record JANAVB010026999.1, on the reverse strand, counting down.
ATATATATATATATATATATATGAAACCATTACCTAACCACATATACAATATTTATATTTAATATGTTATTATTTCCTTTATATGTTATATCTATATTTATTCTTATATAATAAACTCCATAAAACCTCAATGATAATTTATTTCTAGTGTAGTGTCTACTTATATAAATATGAATACATATATTATAACATTTATTTGATAATAATAATATAACCAATAATAGTAAAATAATATATATAATAATAACATCAACAATATTAAGAATAATAATATTCCTAATAACAACTGAAATTAAAAAATAATGGATATAATTGTTTTTGGTGAACTTACCAAACACACCCTTGATTTGGCTCCAGAAAATCGTATCAATACTCTAAAATACAATTTGATTTTATTAATATCCATATTATATGTATAACTTATATTTAGAAAATATTTGGCGTTTCCCAAAAGTTTAAAAAATTACTTGCACAAACCTAAATACGTTTACATGGGCATCTTTGGTCTCGCTGCAAGCCTACATGGGCTTGGCCCGGTCCGGGTCCAGTCCGGACTAAATTGGCATAACCGAGTTTCCTAAAAGTCATTAAATTAATAAATAACTTAATTAAATTCTTTATAGAGGTCAAGTCGTAACTTGGCCTGGTTTTTCTAGTTAGGACACACTTATGACTAGATCTTCCCTGGTATGACTAATACACAAGTTAAGGCACACGACCTTGCTATCCGTGCCATGATTCCTAGTTGTCTTGTACTTCAAAACTCAACCATGGCTAAAGTCATCTACCGTAGTAATTAATTAAATAATTATTTATAAAATCCTAAAATCATAATTCAATAAAATAAAAATATTTTCAAATTTTGGGAAGGGGGATTACAAATCTACCCACATTAGAAATAAATTCGTCCTCGAATTTAAGGACTACTAGGATAGGTAGACTTGGTAGATTGGTGAAAGGTAGTGGAAATTTATGATAAAAAAATTGATCAAATAAAATAAATAAATTAGGAAGAAAGTGTGTGAAACTCTAAAAAGCCCTAAAATGCTCTCAACTTTAATTTTGAAACAAGTTTGCTAAAGAAAATAGTCATAAAGAAAGTATCGACGAAATCTACCTTCCACCCCGACAAATAAAATATATGAATGAATAAATGAATAAATTTTTTTTTTCTGAAACTCCGGAAAAGGGAATTTTGGGTTAGGGATTTGGATGGTTGGGGGAGTTTTGGAAACTAGGGATTTGACCAAATCATACTCCAAATCAATCATAAAATATTGTCTAAAATAATACATATTACTTTAAATGATCCTTGTATTAAAATCAATTGTCACAATATTGTTAAGAACAATTCAGATACTTATAGCTGTACATTTTCCACAAATACAATATCTTCTAACATAATATAGTACTAATTTGAATTTAATATAACTCTTGATAAAATAGTAATTCCAATAATCCTAGAATAAAATCTCTTCTAAAGTTTTGCAAATCTCTTCTCACTTTTTTTCCCCAAAATATCTAAAATAGAAATAGAATAAAAATTATTTTCCGATTTGGAAAAATAATTAAACTAAAATAAACTAAATGGAGAATGTAAGAAAACGGAAAGTGGGCTTACGACCTACCCACCTTAGAATGATTTGTCCTCGAATTTATGGACTAGGATGATCAAATCTTTCTAAGAATTAAATAAATATTGGATTTAACAAATCAAAATCAATCCATAATGATTTTAGAAATAATTCAAGATTTTATTAAAATATTAAAAAATGCATTTGATCAAATCTAAATATAATACAATAATACTTTAAATGGATAATATGTTCATCAAATGACCTAGAAAATATTGTGTATATTATCTAAACAGTACATATCTTGGTTAGTTCAAGACTGAATTAAACTAATTATACCATAACAAAAATGAATTTAGTTGATAATTAATATTAGCAAATAATTTAAACTATATTTTATAAATTCTAAATCCAAAATAGTTTGACAAAAATTCTGTTGTTATCAAAATATATTCGATAGTGGTTACAAATAAAATATATTTTCTAACTAAAATTTATTAAAATAAAACAAAATAAAATTTTGAAAGCAGGGATGTGGGTTTACCATTCTACCTACCTTAGAATATTTCGTCTTTAAAATTTCAAAGAGCACGATTAGGCACGACTATAAAGAATAATCAAGAAACCAAATTTTTAATTGATATGAATAAAATAACGAATTGTATAATCAAGGAAGTGATATGATTCATTGTTGTAGCATTTTCATAGCATTCCTTTCAACGAGGAACAAACAACATTTCATTTATTTCAAAGGGACATACAATATTTCATTTATTTCATTGCTTATAGGATAATAGGCAACATCTCATATCTATTAGCAACATTACACAGGGTGTGCATGATTCTAGTAATTCATTCAATTCATTGAGTCAATAGCATAGCCAGTTCATTTCTCATGTATCATTCACAAGGCATCTCATTATTCAAGTGTTTCACTTGTTTTAGCAACGTTAAACATAAGGGGCATTATCAATTCATTCTCAGGCATCAAGTCACATTAGCAGTTCGAGTATTATTAATTCAGCAGTTCAATATTCAGGTGTTATTCATTTCAACAATTCTCACCATAAGCATCTCTATTATTTAGCAACTAACACATGAAACATTTAGGGATAGTTCATAGCAACACAAAACTCTATTTTATTAGGCATAAAGGAGTAAGGAGGAAGGACAGTTCCACCCACTTGCATAAAAGGGTCTTCCTATTTTGATTGCACATATTTCTACTAAGCGTAGCTCTACCAGCGAGCCACGTTCCAATACCCATTCCGCCTAGCCAGCTAAGAGAGTGCATCAATCTCAATTCTCTTGATTTCTAACCCAAGTCACGGTCCAACGTTCTGATCGCATCTAACAAGCCAACCTGTCACCTCCGTTTTTCGTATACGTATTTCCAGTATATGTGTACGGGATCCTGTCCAGTATTTTTACTTGTCTTGTCTTGCTAGCTAATCTTGGTTTAATCTTGCATTGGTTTAATATTGGCATGGCTTAGTTTTGGTTTGGCTTGGTTGGGGTGGTTCAACATGTGACCTCTCCTTATAAGCTACCAACCCCTCTCTGTCTCTCTCTCCTCATTTACTTCTCCTTCTTCATTTATTTCTTCATCTTCTTCCTCTTAACTTCTCCACCTACCAAGAGAGGCTTAGGCAAGTACAACTTGCTTCATGGAGGAACTCTATTTTTATTGTTCCATTGTCTTCCTCACGAGATTCTAAGACACTTTAGTACTTAGCATTTTCAATTTTTATGGTTTATTTCTTGTAGATCTAAGCTTGTTAGAATTTTTGATTTCTTGGGTTTTGATCTATCAACTTTATTAATTTCAAGTCTTGGTGGTTCCATGTTGAAGAGAATTTTATTCTACCCCATTTTGACCTATGGAAGTCCATATTTGGGCTTGGATTGAAGGTTGGGAAGTTTGGAAACCCCCAACTTCCCAGGTTCGTCTTCTCGGAAAAGTTTGAGAAGAAGAACAGTGCCTCCCGCATGGTCTTTTCATGAGGCAAAGTCTCATGCGGCTCCCCTTTGGCCGCATAGGCACCCCAGTCTCCTGCAGCTCCCCGATCGTCCAAGGAGTAAGGCAGAGCTGCCGTCGCTTTCCCGAGCCTCTATTGTCATCCCCCAGAATCTAAAATAAACAATTGTACTTAGATTGCTGTACCTAGGTTTTCGTCCCTAGGCTTTCTTTGTACAAGCGAGTTTGTATTGTGAGTCTAAGTTTAGTCCTCCTACATAAATTATTCTGTACTTTTACAATCAATGGCAAACACGATGGCGACTCTGCTGGAGAAAAACTTCTCCACGGCTGAGAAGTTGGTGACGCAATCGGATGCAGCCAAACTTGGCTCCACGCAACATAAGATGGTCGTCCGCTTCGACCAACAGGCGTTTGAAGAAATGCTCTCTGACGGGAGCGCTGGCCCGGTCCAGAAGCAAACCCGCACAAAGAAGGCTCGCAGGGAGTGGAGGCCAAAATCATTTGCTCCTTCCCAGGCCCTGGACGGAGAACTCTCTGCTGCCCAAGACGGCGAAGGCGACTCTCATGCGGCCCCACTTCAAGCCATAGAGGACTCTGCTGTCCCTAAGTCCGGCAGAGGAAAGCACTACGATGCTGGACTTGTAGGGACAAAGAGTGATTCTATGTGCTCCTGGAAGAAGCCGAACACTCATGCGGCCAAGACCGCCAGCCGCATGCATGATGCTCATGCGGTCAAAACTGCCAACCGCATGAAGAATATCCATGCGGCCAAAACTTCCAGCCGCATGGAGAAAACTCATGCGGCCGAGACTTCCAGCCGCACGAAGAAAGCCTATGCGGCCACAACTGCCAGCCGCATAAAGACTGTTGACTCCAGCCGCATACTGCCTGCTCCACGCTGACTCATAAAACCACCGACAAATTCCAGCCAAAGTGGGAAGGCCCATTTATTATTGAGGCTGTATTCTCCAACGGTGCTTACCACCTCGCGAAACAAAAATGATACTTGCTTATGTTGCCCGTCAACGGCAATTTCCTGAAGAAGTATTATGTCTAAACGACATTCTCCAAATCCCAAATACCGAGTTATGTATCCTCCAGTACCGCTGAACTCATATCCTTCTTCCACTAAAATCCCAAATACCGAGTTATGTACCCTCCAGTACCGCTGAACTCATATCCTTCTTCCACTAAAATCCCAAATATCGAGTTATGTACCCTCCAGTACCGCTGAACTCATATCCTTCTTCCACTAATATCCCAAATACCGAGTTATGTACCCCCCGGTACCGCTGAACTCATACCCTTCTTCCACAAATATCCCAGATTATCGAGTTATGTACCCTCCGGTACCGCTAGACTCACATTCTGCCCCCATAAAATATCCCAATTGCTGAGTTATGTACCTTCCGGTACCACTGAACTCACATTCTTCCTCCACAAAATCCCAAAGTGCCGAGTTATGTACCCTCCGGTACCGTTGAACTCCCACTTTGATTCCAAATATCCAGGATTGTCGAGTTATGTACCCGCAAGTACCCCTGAACTTACATCCCGGTCGCTCCTTTTAGGTAGTAAGTCATGTATAACCATACCTCTGAACTTTCTTCCTAAAAGAGCTCCTTCCTCATGATCCACTACCCGCACTCCCAGTGCACAAAAAGGGTAACAGATCCATAAATTTCCAAAACGACCATGTCGATGTTACCTCTGAGTCGTCTCACTTCCGCCAAAAATAAATCATCCCTCTACATAGAACTTCCACGTCCTCATTACCTCTGAGTCGTTCTCTGTACCCCTTCATGGAGCCCACTCCTGCCATGTCCTTATTACCTCTGAGTGGGAAGGCTCCATCGAAGAAACCCTCATATTTGCCATGTCCTCATTACCTCTGAGTAAATATGTTGGTTCTCTCTCGACTTATTATCTGTACCGAAAAAAACTCCCAAGGTACGCCAAAGATAATAGGTCCACAAATGTCCTCTGTTGACCACAAATATCCTCCGCTGAGTCCACTCCGGCCATGTCCTCATTACCTCTGAGTAGGAAGACTCTGCTGTTAAAACCCCCATACTTGCCATGTCCTCATTACCTCTGAGTAAGTATGATGATTTTCTCTCGTCTTATTATCCGTATCCTGAACCAGGGTACGCCAAGGATAATAGGCCCACAAATATCCTCTGTTGACCATAAATATCCTCCGCTGAGTCCACTCCTGCCATGTCCTCATTACCTCTGAGTAGGAAGACTCCGCGGTTAAAACCCCCATACTTGCCATGTCCTCATTACCTCTGAGTAAGTATGATGGTTTTCTCTCATCTTATTTGTAATTACCATTGTTCGTATTACGTATCTCGGTATATGTGTACGTATTTAGACCCGTATTGCATGTTTCCTTGGTCGGTTCGGCCTAACTTGACTTGGTTCGGCTTGGTTTTGTATGGTTCGGTTTTGCTAGATTTTATGTGGACCAAACCACCTTCATTAAATATTCCACCTACCACCACCCTCTTCATTAAATATCTCACCACACAATTCTCTCTCCTCATTAACTCTTCTTCTTCCCCACCATTACTTCTCCACCAACCAGAGAGAGGGAGAGCTTAGGCAAGTGCACCTTGCTTCATGGAGAAAGTCCATTTTTATTGTTCCATTGTCTTCCTCATGTGTTTCTAACCCACTTTAGTACTTGGCATTTTTCATTTCCATGGTTAAATTCTTGTAAATCTAGCTTTGTGGTATTTTCGGTTTCCGGGAGTTTTGATCTATCAAACTTGCATATTTTGCTAAGTTGATGATCCCATGTTGCAGAGAATTTCGTTTGGTCCAAATTTGACCTATGGGATTTTGCTGAGCCGCATGAGCATTAATTGCTCTGGCCGCATGGCCATTTATTAATGAGCCGCATGGCCTCTGCACATTTTAATACATTGGCAAGCATGCACATTTTAATGCGTTAGCAAGCATCAGCTTGCATGCATACGTCAAACACTTGGCCACAAGCACTAGCAACAGTGCTTAGCCGCATATAGGTTGGCATTTGCATGCACTAATATTTAAATAATGCATGGCATTAAATAATGCATGGGAATCCCAGTGAGCCGCATATGCATTCTTGAATGCATTAGTAAATGCATTAGGAATTAAATGCAAGCACATGTTAGCCGCATATGCTTTGCATGCAAGCATATTTTATATGCTTTGCTATTATGCTTTTGCATGCAAGCACATGTGAGCCGCATATGCTTTGCATGCAAGCATACTTTATATACTTTGGCATGCAAATGTACTTTATATGCTTGGCCATGCAAGCATATTTCGTATGCTTTGCCAGGTTACATGTTATAACATGCTTTTACATGCAAGCACCTATGAGCCGCATCTACTTTGCATGCAAGCATATTTTATATGCTTGGCTATTATGCTTTTGCATGCAAAGCATACGTGAGCCGCATATACTTGCCATGCAAGCATATTTTATATGCTTGGCTATTATGCTTTTGTATTGAAAGCATACGTGAGCCGCATATACTTGCCATGCAAGCATATTTTATATGCTTTGCTATTATCAAATGCTTTTGCATGCAAGCATATATGAGCCGCATATGCTTTGCCATGCAAACCTATAAGCTTTGTCATGATACATATTTTAATATTTTAATATGCAAGCATATATAAGCCGCATATGGGAACGAAGTGAGCCACATATGGAACATGGGGATAATCAGCTGCATGTATATTAATACATTATGCTAATGCATACCAAGCATACATTTATTATACATTAAAATATTATATAGTGTATATTGATATAATGTATATTAATATATTTTGTATATTAATATATATTAATATAATGCATTTAATGTATTAACGCATTTATTTAATGCAATACATAAATACAATATATATAAATGTATTAAATGCATTTGCATGCAAGTATGCATGCTTATATATTTTGCTCAACCGCATATGGCCAAGTGACTGCTAGCCGCATGGAAATTTTCCGAGCCGCATGAGTCCCCCACAGCCCTTGCCCCTTCTAATATTTAATTATTAAATGTGTACTTGTGCTAAATTAATTGTTCCATAACACGATGGTGACCCGTTGGGGTGCACTTTTGACATGACATGATAGTGGCTCGACGCGGCGCACTCTTGACAGTGAACATGACATGACAAGATTGGATGGCCTGGACACCGTGGATGATTGTGTTTGAACAATTAAACCGGTAGTGTTTGCATCATGTCTAGGACAGGGATCCCTGAGTACTACGGTCAGGGATACCTACTGTAAAAGGCTAAGGCTAATAACTAGAATAATTCAGTAGTCATGAGAGATTTTCTCCAGCTACAGGCGATCCCGTTATCCCGGCCACCATTGTGGACTTGCAGCCTGCCCACGAGTAGGGCACAAGTCTAAATTCATTGATATATGGAAAGAATGATGTACTGCTTAATGAACCCAAGTCGCCTGGATAACCTGGATTAGCTGCAGGGCTTGTGGCTGGAGGAACATCTCACTGCATGTCGTGGTAACCCTAGTTAGCTAATGTAGAAAGCCGTAGTCTCTGATTGGCCGGAAACGATTGTATGGTGTAGTTTCAGTGCTCGATTATTGCAGGCTTGATCGCATGATTGTCACTTTTAACAATACAGATCAGAGGCTAAGTTCTGTTCAGGCGAAGGGTTACAACCCCGGTTCTTGTTTGGTTTAAGGGTTGTAACTTGGCTTCCGGAGCTGTTCTAAGTCCTCTTTTCGTTTATTGTCTTATTGCACCCTACGTCATGCTTGTAATGTTTTACCTTACCAACAGGATTGGAGACGGAGTTCTATTCAGGTGAAGGGTTACAACCCCGGTCCTTGTTTGGTTTAAGGGTTGTGACCTGGCTACTGGAATGGTTCCCTCGTACTCCATTATGACTATTATTATTCTTTTACTTCAAGTTTCTTTAACTGCTTTAATATATATATTTCTGAGGTGCTGGTTTTAGTTCTTAAGTGAAGCCTCCTTTGTGGCACTTGCTCTTTCAGGGATCTGACCCAGCTTGTTTTGTGTGGCCATATTTTGGAGCAATCTCAGAGGATCTACCGACCTTCTAGCCCGATGGTGACCATCAGGCGTGACCAGGACAACGAGTGGGTTTATTTTTGCTCTCCCACTCTATTGTAAAAATTTCACTTTGAGGCGTTTAGCCGGCGAGCACCTGTTAGCTCGTATTGCATACCTTATTATTGTCTGCCTACGGGCTGTAACATGATTGACAGATCCTAGGGTTGATCATGTATGACTAAGCTCTTGCTAGTCCTCATATTTTGTAACGACTAGCTTCATGATCAGCTGAATATGTAATGTTTGGGACGCCTTATTATTGTATATTTGGTGATCTTACATATTGTAACTTTACTTGCTTGCTTGAGATTGAGACAATTAGGCTTGCTATTGACCATAGGAGACTGATGGATTGTAGCTAAACCCTCATATATCTAGACAGCCGTGACCGTATAGTGGGGTGGATTCCATTTCATTATACGTAGCTGGCTATGTATGCCCCCGCTCTCCAGTATTTTGGTTATGGGGCGTTACATGGTTTAAGTGGTGGCCCATGCAGGTCTTGTAAATCAAGATATGTGAGGGTTTACCGAATAGATGTCTCAATCAGCACTCGTCCTTGATCTCTGCCCGACTTTTCTAATCCCTGAGATTCTCCACCTGATCACATGCTTGTATCGTTGATCTGTCTTGGTCCTTCCTTATTGTTCCCTATGTCGTCTTCTTCAGCGACATTGTTCCTGGACCTGCCGATCAGCAAGGCGAAGCGCTTCCCATGGACTAACAGCAACAAGAAGACCAGGCCCAGCACTCAGGAACAGCCTCCCGGGCCATGCCTTCCGGAGATCCAGAACCCCCGGTGCAGTCAGCCCAGCCCGCGAGGCAGGATGGTGGAGCCTTGGTTGGAATTATCAGGGAGCTGCTTGCATCGCAGGACCGTCGAGGAGATGCCTTGCATCAGGCAGTGGCAGATGCTCTGGGGAGAGGTGGACATCATGGGAGCAGTGCAGCGAACAGTTTCAAGCGCCTGAACCCTCCATTCTTCGATGGCAGCGAAGATGCTATCGCTGCTGATGCGTGGCTTCAGGACACAGAGGTGATATTGGAAGCAGCGAAGACCCCAGAAGATGAGAAGGTGGCCGTGGTGCGCCTGCAGTTATTGGATCTAGCCCGCAGGTGGTGGGCGGCTCAGGCCGTTGGACTAGCGGCGCCTATTGCTTGGACAGTATTCTGTGAGAGGTTTCGGACCAAGTACTTCGATGCGATGGCTCGGTACGATCTACAAACCAAGTTCACCAATTTGAAGCAGATGGGCAGGACGGTCGATGGGTATACGACCGAGTTTTCTAGGCTTAGTCGGTTTGCTCCCACCTTGGTGGCAACCGAGTTCGATAGAGTCCAGCGGTTTCAACAAGGACTCCACCTGAAGATTTTGCTGGCAGTGGAGCAGTTCAAGCATCAGACTTTTGATGCGGTATTGAGGGCATGAGTATACCTCCCAGAGGCATGAGTATACCTCCCAGAGGAATGTGGACAGGATCGGAGGTTGAAAGCGATCTCACGGCCAGATGAATCAGTCGTCAGCTCCAGCCCCGGCAGCTAGAGCTTTGACCATTGGAGCTCCGAGAAGGGCAGCTTCAGTTACGTCAGTTCAGCATTCAACCCAAGCGTATCCTCAGCAGCAGAAGCAGAAACAGTCTTCCCCTATGGGCTGCTCTTATTATGGGAAGCCTGGGCATGTTGTTTCAGTGTGTCACAAGGTTCGAGGATTGTGTTTGCTTTGTGGAGCACCGGACCACAAGGTAGGGTCCTGCCCGTTTAGGACTGACTCATCACCAGCCAGGACCAGTTCATCAGTGAGGGGACCATCCCCAGTTCCAGTCCACCAGCAGTTTCCTTCTCCGAGGCCGTTGCCGATGCAGACCCAGGCTTTTCATCAGCAAAGGCCTCAGCAGTTTGCCCAGACGCAAGTCCAGAATAGGCAGAGATGATTCCAGCAGAGAGGGCCGGCACCCAGAGGACATGGTCAAGTACTGGCTTTGACCATGAGAGAAGAAGGAGTGGCACCAGGTGAGGTAGTGGCAGGTACTATTCTCGTCAACACTTTTCTGGCTTCAGTGTTATTTGATTCTGGTGCATCGTATTCATTTATGTCTGCATGATTCGCGACACGGATAGGACTGGAGCCCGAGTCACTATCAGTAAGGCTCAATATACTTACTGGTAATGGTCTTATGGGAGTAGATAGAGTGTTTTCCTCGTGTCGGATCGTGGTTAGCGGTAGAGAGTTTCCCGCTAGGCTGATAGAATTTCCAATGGCCGATTATGATGTGGTCTTAGGGATGGATTGATTGAGGGACCAGTATGCTAGGATAGACTGCCCTATTGCCAGAGTTATTTTTAGTATTCCAGGTGAGCCAGAATTTTCCTTTTCTCGAGGCGAAGTTGAACCTTCTCCTCCAGTGTTGCGGATGGCGGTAGCAGCAGTACAGTTATCCCGGATAGTCGAGGAATTTCCAGATGTTTTCTCAGAAGAGCTTCCAGGAATGCCGCCAGAACGGGAGATCGAGTTCACTATCGACTTGATTCCCGGGACAGCACCAGTGTCAGAGAGAGTCTACAGGATGGCGCCGTCAGAATTGGAGATATTGTACAAGATGATTGAAGAACTCCGGACCAAGGAATTCATTCGTGCAAGTGGATCGCCTTGGGGAGCCCCGATGCTTCTTGTGAAAAAGAAGGATGGTACGTCCAGATTATGTGTTGACTATCGTACCTTGAACTCGGTGACAATCAAGAACATATATCCTCTCTCCCGGATAGATGACTTGTTTGATCAACTCAGAGGAGCGGCAGTATTTTCGAAGATTGATTTGCGGTCAGGATACTACCAGATCAGAGTCAGAGAGCAGGACATCCCGAAGACAGCTTTTAGATACAGATATGGGCATTGGGAATTCCTTGTTATGCCCTTTGAAGCGACCAATGCGCCGGCTGTATTCATGGACCTTATGAATCGTATCTTCATGCCTTGTTTGGATCAGTTCGTGATCGTGTTCATAGACAATATCCTGGTTTACAGCAAGAGTGAAGCGGAGCATGAGCAGCATCTCAGAGTTGTCCTCCAAATTCTCCGAGAGCACCAGTTGTATGCCAAGTTCAGTAAATGCGAGTTCTGGCTCGATCGCATTTCATATTTGGGTCATATCATCACCAGAGGGGGAGTTGAAGTGGATCACCAGAAGATAGTGGCTATTGAAACCTGGCCAGTGCCCCGCACAGTTGCAGAAGTTCGCAGTTTTCTTGGATTAGCCGGCTATTACCGGAGATTTGTTTCGGACTTTGCTCGGATATCAGCGCCATTGACACAGTTGACCCGCAAGGATGTGCAGTTCGCTTGGACAGCAGATTGTCAGGAATCTTTTGAGAAGCTGAAGCGAGGCTTGATGACGGCACCCGTTCTCACACTTCCAGATGGGACCAGAGAATTTTCAATGTACTGTGACGCTTTAGGCAAGGGTTTAGGATGTGTTTTGATGCAGCATGGGAAGGTAATAGCTTATGCATCACGTCAACTTCGTTATCATGAGAGGAATTACCCAACCCATGACTTAGAGCTGGCAGCTGTAGTGTTTGCACTTAAGTTGTGGAGACACTACCTGTATGGAGATAGGGTGGAGATTTTCACCGACCATAAGAGCCTGAAGTATGTTTTCACCCAGAAGGACCTTAATATGTGTTAGAGAAGGTGGCTAGAGCTACTTGTGGATTATGATGTCAACTTGCAGTATCATCCTGGGAAGGCTAACATTGTTGCAGATGCATTGAGCAGGAGAGCCGGAGTTTATTTTCTGACAGCGCAACCAGAGTTGTTGGCAGATCTTCAGAAGATGGGTATAGAAGTTGTCCTTCCTACCCATGTGGCATTGATGGCCAGCATGTAAGTACAGTCCAGTATAGTTGAGAGGATCAAGATAGCTCAGTCCTCCGATTCTAAGCTTCAGCGGCTTAGAGCAGAATGTGAAGCAGGACGACGACCAGAATTATGCATTCATGAAGATGGTACACTTCGACATGGTAAGCGTCTTTGTGTACCCAGTGGAGATATAAGACAGGAGGTCATGGCGGAAGCTCACAGTTCTCAGTATTCGATTCATCCCGGTGGCACGAAGATGTACCGTGATATCCGTCAGCACTTCTGGTGGAATGGCATGAAGAGGGAGATAGCTCGGTTTGTCTCTCGGTGTTTGGTTTGCCAACAAGTCAAGGCTGAACACCAGAGGCCAGCTGGACTTCTTCAGCCCTTGCCGATTCTAGAATAAAAGTGGGAGCATAAAACCAAGGATTTCGTGACTGGATTACCTAGATCCCCAGCTGGTAGAGATGCTATTTGGGTTATAGTTGACAGGCTCACGAAGGTGGCCTACTTTCTCCCGTTCAGAGTTGGACAGTCGACAGCTCAGCTAGCAGAGATGTATCTCCGGCAGATTGTCAGATTCTACGGTGTACCAGTCAGTATCACCTCAGACCGGGATTCGAGATTCACGTCACACTTTTGGCGTAGCTTGCAAGAGAGTTTGGGAACTCACCTCCAGTTCAGCTCAGCATATCACCCGCAGACAGATGGCCAGTCGGAGCGCACGATCCTGACTCTGGAGGATATGTTGAGATCTTGTACACTCGACTTCGGTGGTTCATGGGAAGATCACCTGCACCTGGTGGAGTTCTCGTACAACAACAGTTTCCAAGCTAGTATCCAGATGGCACCGTTCGAGGCCCTGTATGGAAAGAAGTGCAGATCTCCACTAGCCTGGGACGATGTTGGAGAGAGACAGATGCTTGGTCCAGAGATGATCGCTCAGACAGTTGAGGTGGTCAGGAGAGTCAGAGATCATCTTCGCGTTGCACATGATCGTCAGCACCATTGGGCCGATTCTCATCGGCGTCCCCTTGAATTTTCTGTCGGTGACCATGTATTCCTGAGGATCTCGCCTAACCGTGGCGTCATTCGTTTCCGCGTACGAGGAAAGCTTAGTCCTAGGTATATAGGGCCGTTCGATATTCTGGAGCGAGTAGGAGACGTATCCTATCGTCTCGCTCTTCCGCCGTCACTGAGTGAGGTGCATGACGTGTTCCATGTATCCCAACTACGACGGTATATTCCGGACCCGAGTCATATCCTGGATCATTCGGAATTGGTTGTGGGTACCAACCTTTCGTATGAGGAGAGACCCGTATCCATATTGGACCAAAGAGAGAAGATACTCAAGAACAAGACTATCAAGTTAGTCTGTGTTGCTTGGGGTCATCACTCTTTGGGAGAGTCAACGTGGGAGCGTGAGGATGATATCCGATCACGATATCCCGACCTGTTTGACTCGTGAGGTATATTATCTTTTCTATGCCTCATGTCTTCGATTCCTTGCTTGTACGAATAATTGCTTGATTGCTTAACTAGTATAGCTTGCCTGTGAGTAGTATAGCTTGTCCTTGCATCTCTAGCCACTTGATTAAATTTTGAGGACAGAATTCTTTTAAGGTGGGTAGAGTTGTAATGACCATTGTTCGTATTACGTATCTCGGTATACGTGTACGTATTTAGACCCGCATTGCATGTTTCCTTGGTTGGTTCAGCCCAACATGACTTGGTTCGGCTTGGTTTTGCATGGTTCGATTTTGCTAGATTTTATGTGGACCAAATCACCTTCATTAAATATCCCACCTACCACCACCCTCTTCATTAAATATCTCACCACACAATTCTCTCTCCTCATTAACTCTTCTTCTTCCCCACCATTACTTCTCCACCAACCAGAGAGTGGGAGAGCTTAGGCAAGTGCACCTTACTTCATGGAGGAAGTCCATTTTTATTGTTCCATTGTCTTCCTCATGTATTTCTAACCCACTTTAGTACTTGATATTTTTCATTTCCATGGTTAAGTTCTTGTAAATCTAGCTTTGTGGTATTTTCGGTTTCCGGAAGTTTTGATCTATCAAACTTGCATATTTTGCTAAGTTGATGATCCCATGTTGCAGAGAATTTCGTTTGGTCCAAATTTGACCTATGGGATTTTGCTGAGCCGCATGAGCATTAATTGCTCTGGCCGCATGGCCATTAATTAATGAGCCGCATGGCCTCTGCACATTTTAATACATTGGCAAGCATGCACATTTTAATGCGTTCGCAAGCATCAGCTTGCATGCATACGTCAAACACTTGGCCACAAGCACTAGCAACAGTGCTTAGCCGCATATAGGTTGGAATTTGCAATGCACTAATATTTAAATAATGCATGGCATTAAATAATGCATGGGAATCCCAGTGAGCCGCATATGCATTCTTGAATGCATTAGTAAATGCATTAGGAATTAAATGCAAGCACATGTGAGCCGCATATGCTTTGCATGCAAGCATATTTTATATGCTTTGCTATTATGCTTTTGCATGCAAGCACATGTGAGCCGCATATGCTTTGCATGCAAGCATATTTTATATGCTTTGCTATTATGCTTTTGCATGCAAGCACATGTGAGCCGCATATGCTTTGCATGCAAGCATACTTTATATACTTTGGCATGCAAATGTACTTTATATGCTTGGCCATGCAAGCATATTTCGTATGCTTTGCCAGGTTACATGTTATAACATGCTTTTACATGCAAGCACCTATGAGCCGCATCTACTTTGCATGCAAGCATATTTTATATGCTTGGCAATTATGCTTTTGCATGCAAAGCATACGTGAGCCGCATATACTTGCATATACTTGCCATGCAAGCATATTTTATATGCTTGGCTATTATGCTTTTGCATTCAAAGCATACGTGTGCAGCATATACTTGCCATGCAAGCATATTTTATATGCTTTGCTATTATCATATGCTTTTGCATGCAAGCATATATGAGCCGCATATGCTTTGCCATGCAAACCTATAAGCTTTGTCATGATACATATTTTAACATTTTAATATGCAAGCATATATAAGCCACATATGGGAACGAAGTGAGCCGCATATGGAACATGGGGACAATCAGCTGTATGTATATTAATACATTATGCTAATGCATACCAAGCATACATTTATTATATATTAAAATATTATATAGTGTATATTGATATAATGTATATTAATATATTTTGTATATTAATATATATTAATATAATGCATTTAATGTATTAACGCATTTATTTAATGCAATACATAAATACAATATATATAAATGTATTAAATGCATTTGCATGCAAGTTTGCATGCTTATATATTTTGCTCAACCGCATATGGCCAAGTGACTGCTGGCCGCATGGAAATTTTCTGAGCCACATGATTCCCCCACAGCCCTTGCCCCTTCTAATATTTAATTATTAAATATGTACTTGTGCTAAATTAATTGTTCCCTGACACGATGGTGACCCGTTGTGGTGCACTTTTGACATGACATGATAGTGGTCCGACGCGGCGCACTCCTGACAGTGAACATGACATGACAAGATTGGATGGCCTGGACACCGTGGATGATTGTGTTCGAACAATTAAACCGGTAGCGTTTGTATCATGTCTAGGACAGGGATCCCTGAGTAACACGGTCAGGGATACCTACTGTAAATGGCTAAGGCTAATAACTAGAATAATTCAGTAGTCATGATAGATTTTCCCAGCTACAAGCGATCCCGTTATACCGGCCACCATTGTGGACTTGCAGCCTGCCGACGAGTCGGGCACAAGTCTAAATTCATTAATATATGGAAAGAACGATATACTGCTTAATGAACCCAAGTCGCCTGGATAACCTGGATTAGCTGCAGGGTTTGTGGCTGGAGGAACATCTCACTGCATGTCGTGATAACCCTAGTTAGCTAATGTAGAAAGCCGTAGCTCTGATTGGCCGAAAACGATTGTATGGTGTAGTTTCAGTGCTCGATTATTGCAGGCTTGATCGCATGATTGTCACTTTTAACAATAAAGATCAGAGGCTAAGTTCTGTTCAGGCGAAGGGTTACAACCCCGGTCCTTGTTTGGTTTAAGGGTTGTAACCTGGCTTCCAGAGCAGTTCGAAGTCCTCTTTTCGTTTATTGTCTTATTGCACCCCACGTCATGCTTGTAATGTTTTACCTTACCAACAGAATTGGAGACGGAGTTCTATTCAGGTGAAGGATTACAACCCCGGTCCTTATTTGGTTTAAGGGTTGTGACCTGGCTACTTGAATGGTTCCCTCGTACTCCATTATGACTATTATTATTCTTTTACTTCAAGTTTCTTTAACTGCTTTAATATATATATTTCTGAGGTGCTGGTTTTAGTTCTTAAGTGAAGCCTCCTTTGTGACACTTGCTCTTTCTGGGATCTGACCCAGCTGGTTTTGTGTGGCCAGATTTTGGAGCAACCTCAGAGGATCTACTGACCTTCCAGCCCGATGGTGACCACCAGGCGTGACCAGGACAACGAGTGGGTTTATTTTTGCTCTCCCACTCTATTGTAAAAATTTTATTTTGAGGCGTTTAGCAGGCGAGCACCTGTTAGCTCGTATTGCATACCTTATTATTGTCTGTCTACGGGCTGTAACATGATTGACAGATCCTAGGGTTGATCATGTATGACTAAGCTCGTGCTAGTCCTCACATTTTATAACGACTAGCTTCATGATCAGCTGAATATGTAATGTTTGGGATGCCTTATTATTGTATATTTGGTGATCTTACATCTTGTAACTTTACTTGCTTGCTTGAGATTAAGACAATTAGGCTTGCTACTGACCATAGGAGACTGATGGATTGTAGCTAAACCCTCATATATCTAGACAGCCGTGACCGTATAGTGGGTTGGATTCCATTTCATTATACGTAGCTGGCTATGTATGCCCCCACTCTCTAGTATTCTGGTTCTGGGGCGTTACATTATTATCCGTATCCTGAACCAGGATACGCCAAGGATAATAGGCCCACAAATGTCCTCTGCTGACTACAAATGCTGTACTAAGTTTCCTAGTACAAAACATTACAATTTAAAACTGTAAATTGAACTAAACACTTAGAATCCAGGGTTAAAGGTTTAATATGTACACAGTCTCTGATTGACAAATTCAACACAAAACTCAACCAAACTCAACCAATTTTCTTTCAGACTTGAAACCCTGTATGTAACATATATGTGCAGTAATGTAAACAACAACTAATAATATGAAATTTAAATTTAATTAACGAAATTAATCTGGGAAACGGAGAACTAGTCACTAATACTGTCCTATATTAGAATTATTAGGATTTTGAGAAATTAACATCAACATATTAATATGCATTTATATAGGTTGGTAATCAAGTGTAGCATGCATACGTGTCAGGCAAGTATCTGTGTCCACTATATTTATATATTTTAAGGTAATACAAGAAATAATGGCAAGAAGAAAATAATAATAAAATCTGTTCTGCTTATCTGTTTAAAAGAAAGAACCATTTTGAAACCAGAGTTATAATATCAAATCCAAGTTAAGGTCTAGCAAAATTATCGATTCATTGTATTAGGAAGAATTTATAGCGAGAAGTTACACAAGGTTTATAATAACAGCTAAAGTTACTATTACTCCTAAGTTATTTGATGATGGGGTACAATTTATAACAACAGAATGGTATGATAGAGATAATATGTTTAAAAACCTTCCCAAGATACAATCTGATAATCATATGCGTCTGTCCAAAATCATGTTACTCAGAGTCCTCGCCATGCCAGTAAGCAAGGCTGTGATAAACGATAGATTCCATAACTAGGGTATGCACCTCTACAATCATGTCGTCTGGAAATCTCGCTATGCCGACTAGTATAGCTGCGAGAAATTCCAAATCTCATAACCAAGATACGTACATCCGAAGTCAGGTCTCTATGTTTCCGCCACGCCAGCTAATATGGCTGCGATAAACTATAAGTTCCATAATCAAGTAGACGTTTTACCATCCCTGTATTCCCGTCAACATATGTTATCAGAAAAATATCGTAACTCAGGCCTTAAAATTCATCTCGATAGGAAAATCAAAATCAACAACGATCCAACAAAATCAAATTCAGTAATCGAGGAGTGAGAGCAACAAAACAAGGGAAATGATTCAAATTGAAGTTTAAATAAGATTCTCAAGGGTCGTCCCAGGAATCTCTCAAGGAATCCTAACTGTGATTGAGTACCTTCAAAAAAAAAAATATCCTAATCCTACTGTAGGCTGTAGTGATATTCTAGTTCGAATACCACTACACAAACTCGACCTGCATGGGCCACCACTAAAAACGTGTCACGACCCGCACCCTAGAGTAAGGGCACGAGACGTGGGTACGTCCAGCCTATGCCGCAGTGTCGGCGGTAGAACGCTGTCCTAGGTCACAACATCTAACAGTTTAAGGTAATAAACAGTTATACTCCCCGAATGGGGGTGACATAACAGAATATATCTCAATCACATCTAAGGTAGAATACGATAAGATAGAATGATATAAAAGATGCAAGATCCAAATCCACAGGAATATAAATAGAGAGAAAGCTAAATGTCTATGATAAACTCCACTGACAACCAGAATTAATACAGATCCAAATAACAACTCAATCTCCAATACAAGAAATAAGATAAAGATATCTATGGAGCAACAGTCTCAACAGCTAAGGGATCCGACTGGAAGTCCGGATCGCAAGTGTCCTCTAAGGCTGTCCCATAGAAAGTATCTAAGAAGGCCTCATCCTCGTCCTCTGTAAAATTTTCAACATGTCCAATCAGGACGGGAATGAGCACATATCTCTCAAAATAGTTCATAACAGGTTAGGAGTATAAATCATGCAATAGAGTAAAATACAGGAAATGCTGAAAAGAAAGTACGGGAAAAACAGGAGATATTTTGTAACTGAAAGTAAATACATGATAAGTAAAGACTGTAAGTGGCTAAGTGATTTAGAGTACAATATGGTTATGTAAACGGCTTAGGGGCACATGAATACAACTAAGAGGCACATGAATACCTACTGGGGATAATGATCACATAACCAATTCTACTCACCCCACCCCAATCAATACACAGGATCCATTCAAGTTACGTTATTGGCACATGAATACAGCTAAAGATATGTGAACTCATGTAATGAGTAGTACATGAAGCACATGATAGTACATGAAGGCACATGAGAACATGTGAATACATGAACTTAGTACGAGTATAAGGAGTACCTGATGCACATGATAAAGTACATGAACATGAAATACCCGATGCACCCGTAGAGGGATAACATATCTGGAAAGGATCCATATAGTACTAATCCGTGAAGATACGTGTCAGCATCAAGTAAAGTAATCTAGAGCAAGAATATAGTCCAGACAGGTATGAAAAGATCAGAGAATGTACTCGCCTGCTATCTGAATGTCCAAGATGAAAGTACTGTCCGAGGAGTGGTGTCTGGCTCCTATTTAGAACAGTACAAGTCACAACAAGTCCAGAATGGTAATAAGATGCACTAAAATGCATTCTACATGAATCTAGGTCAATCTAGGCCAAAGTCAACTCTTGGTCAACTCTGGTCAACCCTAGAAGTCAAACTAGGTCAACCAAGTCAAACAAGTCTATACTAGTCAAACTACCCTATTTTAGGTCTAACAAGACTAAACAAGTCTAACCTAGACTCCATACTAGGCTTTCAAGCCACCCATAGGCTATAGGCTATCATGCCTAAAAACCAACCCACAAATCACATGACTACATGTCAAAATATATATCTAATATATAATACACATATTGACATAGCTATATAATATAATATAGAATACACATTAGCTTATAGGTTACCTATAATATATCACACATACATATATATCAAATATATATAATAGTACACACACATTGATATATTATATATGATACCTATATATATATCTCAAATACATATATATATATATACATATGTATAGAGAAAAGGGAGGACACATGTATGTGTCCAAGTGTGTGTGTTTGTGTCAAGAGTGTCACATGAGGGTGTGAGGGTGAGAGTGATATCCTGGAAATCAATAAACAGTGAAATGTTAAAGAAAACAGTGGCTAAACATTGGTTCACCTACAGTGATAATTGAACCAAAACAGTGTACACTGTCTATAGGGAAATAGGGAAATCAGGGAATGGCAAACCTGTGTGTGTGTTAAATAACCCGTGCACATTGTGACATTGTGTGCAGTGGGTGATATGGAAACAGTGAATACTTGTGTGATATCCTGAGAACAGTGAATACGAGGAAAAACAGTGAAGTGTTAACATTGTGTGAACCTGGGAAAACAGGAAATCACATAACATATAAATCATTTCAGTATCAGTTAAGGAATCATAATCTCAGGAAAATAGGAAATGAGTGAAATTACAGTTCATATATAGAACTGAAACCAAACCACCAATGTATCAGCTATCCCATTCTCAACAAAACCAAATTCGAATGTAAATTGAACCAATTATGAAATCAGTTGACAGGAAACAGTGAGCATATTACTCTGGAAAACAGTGAATCATTTACTGTGTGAAACGAAGAGAACTGGGAATGAAATGAAACATTTAAATAAGTAAAATTAGGAAGGGGGATACAGTTCAGGTTTATGCATATACAGTGTAGGTAAAATCAGTGATGCAGTGAAGGGTATTAAACAGTGGGAATCACATTAAGCTCATTCGATTTCAGTTTGGGACTGGGATTCAAAACTCAGATATTTAGGATTGAAAGGAACATTCAAATACAATTAAAGAAAGAGTAAAATCACAGGTTTAGGAAATTAGTTCAGTTATAAAGAATGGAAGGGAAACCAATTTCTCAGTTTCCAGTCATGCAATTTCGAAATCAACACAAATGTCTAATTCGAATGTAAACATTAAGCTAACATGAGCTAGCAATATGTGGGAAAAACATTTAACAGTGAAGAATCATCAATAAAATTGGAATTTAAAATGTTTAGGAATGGGAAAAACCAAATATCAGTAACCTGGTACCAGTGATCAGTGTTCATGCACTCGACCCAATTTCCGAATCCAAATTTCCACATTAAAACCTAAATTAACATGTAAACCTAATATAACATATCTCATACATCATATTTAGGATCAAATTAACAATTAAAATCACTATTAAAATCATTTAAAACCGAATTGAGAACAGGGAAACAATAATACACTGATACACGCACAGTGCACACCCTGTGCACGCACGACATCGTGTCCGACACGACACGAGGGGTCGTGAAACTTGACACACGTGGTGTCAGTCGATGCCCCTTCGTGTGTGTCAAGTATTTTGTGTCCTAGTGGCGTGTCCTGCGCGCAAAAGACCCGAGCAGCAGGGCAAAGAATCTGTGCGCGCGCGCGTGGTGCACCCGCGTGTTCCCGTGTCCGTGGTGACACGACACGACACGACACCAATACAATCTCAGAGCATTGGAATCTCATAAGCGAGGTCACAAACTAAATTCCTATATATTCCAGAAATCCAATCGAAATGCCCTTTGGGGCATTTCGTCAAACACCTATATACATGGACTGATACGTGTCCGATACGGACACGTATAGGACTGGAATCCTAGGGTTAGCTATACCTACAGCTAGGGTAGGCCTAGGACTTCCTAAATATGCAATAAAAATAGTATTCTATGGTGTAGATTCGAATTTACCTATAGGTTGCAAAGGCTCAAAAAGCCCCAAATGAGAGTGGTTCCTCAAGCTTCCAAAACTCTCCTAAATTGTTTCTCCCATGAAATTTCTCAATACCAACAGCAAGTAAAATAAATTTAGGACCTATTGCAATTGGTTTGGGTGGAAAAGGAAATGAAATGGAATTTCTATGGAGTAATGAAGATGGAGACTTACCTCTTTCTAAAATTTGAGAAATTCCTAATGGAGGCTAGCCCTAACTTCTAGGAGGGATTAAATAGGTGGGGGAATCCCTATGTGGCCGGCCATGGCTGTGTTGGGCTAGGGTTCGCTTGGTGTTGGGCTTTGGACCTCTAAGGCTTAAGTCATAAATCATGACTTGTGAAACCACAAGCCATTAGCTAGCCTAATCAATTCCTAATCTCTCCAAATAAGTTCTAATGGGTTTGATATCACTAACTTAGGTCAAGCTAGGGTTCCATAACCTAACCAAATGGTCATGACTAGGATTAACTAATTGGTCACTCCACCAAGGTCAACACTAGTCAAAGTCAACCTATTCAACCATCATTCCAATCAACTCAAAATAAATCATAAATTCAAATAAATTATATTAAATTCAAATAACCCTAAAAATAACAAAATACCCTCTAGGCTAAAATGACAAATAAGTATCCCAATAACATGGTTAGGCTCTAGGTCAATCTGTCTCCAAGGTTACACTATCAAAACACCAAAGTCATAAGTCATGATTTAAAATAGTTTTAAAATGATTTAAAAATTACCAAAAATCATATCATGATTTAAATATCATTATTAAAAGACTAAAATTATAAAATTTTAAAATTACCCTCATTTAGAAAATTGGGTGTTACAATTGACCACAAGTCCAACATTCAAGCACCGTAGCATTATTGAATCTTCATGTAAGTCATATTGCATCATATCGAGATATGGTTTAGTTAACTATCAAAATCAAGCTGATTGAGACCGAATAGGCCAATAACAACACTGTTGGAATTCTTGCCAGCTTGTGAAGGGGCTTGGAAGAAGGAAACGAGTGAAACAAGTTGGAAAATGGTTGGAAAATGAAGTATAGGCTGTGGGAAAGGTTGTGGGTGGAGTTATGCCTTAATTATAGGTGATGGGAGTGGAAAGTAGTTAGAAAACCACCCACAACTTTACATTCAGCCCACCTTGGTCGTCCTGTATAAGCTGTTGTAGACTATTGTACACAAGTGTTTAGGTGCCTTAACTCGAGTCTAAGTACACTATATTAGAGTTAGGTTAGCCCCTATAAGCTAGAGTTGGGTTGGTGAACATTTGGTTCACCTATTTGGGTTAAAACCATGCATATACACCACCCAAAACCATAAGCAACATATGGGACTGTCCCAATTAGTAGTTGTTGTCCACTCATTGTTTTGGTCCAATAATTAGGTTCAAGCCCTCTAGGTTTTAGTTAATTAAGTCTATAATAGGTTAGGGTTGGGTTGGGCTATTTCGATGCACAAATAGACTAGTATAGCTCATTAGACTAATTTAACTAGAAAAATGTCTTAATAATTTATGAGTGTTTAGGGAGTGTGTAGGGGACCAATTGAGTGGGACACAAGCAACATGAGCGTTCTAGGATTAGTCTAGATCATGATGCTCCTTTGGGTAAAATGGTTCAGTTCAAAGTTGTTTCTCCAATTTCGATTGGAACGAACATAGGTATATGGTCAAAATATTAAACTACGGTTTTGTATGTGAATGTTGTGCTATTAAAAAGTAGCACAAGGATGTGAGTTTGAGTGGGACATGAATAGCATAAGTGCAGAGGGTGGTCGTTCCTAGGTTATGAATGCAAATTTTATTGGGTGATAATAGCTAGTGTTGTGCTACTTATAACAAAAGGAGTACCATAACGGCAAATAATAATAATACACTCTAATTAAATATTTATTAACCCCTAATAACACTAATTCCTTATCTAAATTTTATAGGGGCTTACAATATCCGTGTCGAATCGTGTCGAACACTTCTAAAAATACTAAATACACCAACACCTTTCGGCATTATGGCACACAATGAATAGCGTAAGTGCAGAGGGTGGTCGTGTCTAGGTTATGAATGCAAATTTTGTTGGGTGATAATAGCTAGTGTTTTGCTACTTATAACAAAACTACAAGGAGTATCATAAAGGCAAATAATAATAATACACTCTAATTAAATATTTATTAACCCTAATTATAAACTAATAACACTAATTCCTTATCTAAATTTTATAGGGGCTTACAATATCCATGTCGAATAGTGTTGGACACTTCTGAAAATACTAAATACACCAACACCTTTCGACATTATGGCACACAATGGTTACTTGAAGATGATTTGGTAACTGTAATGCCAATCCCAATATACATAGGACTAGGCAACATAAACATGTCAGTCGTATATATACATAAGCTGTAAATGCAGTTTCATCATAAAATAAATAATCATTGTCATCATAAAATAAATAATCATAGTCATAATAAAATAAATAATCATAGTCATGGAGGGTAAGCATCTTAATTTCGACTAATCTATTTGCATGTATGGATTTACAAGGTCCACAAAGGGGTGTAGACCGATAATAGGACTTAATGGATGCTTTCTCAAAGGTAAGTATGATGGTGTGTTACTTACAGCAACAAGCCTAGATGCTGAGAATGGTCTTGTTACATTAGGCATATATGTGTGTAGACCTAAGAATGTTGCTAACTGGAGGAGCTTTCTAGAGAACTTAAAGGGGGAATTGATAAGGCATCCTTTTAAACTAACTTTCATCTCGGATAGACAGAAGGGGATGATATAGGCCGTGAAGGATGTTTTTAGTGATGGGAATCACAATCAAAGATTATGTTTTAGACACTTTTACCAAAACTTCAAGAGAAAGTTTCCATGAGCTCATTTGAAACATCTTACTTGAAATGTTACAGGTTTAGTGATTCTTTTGGGGTTTTATAGTTTTTAGAACTTATTGGTTTCATATTTGTTTAGTGATTGGTATTAATAATGCAAGTGAATACAAGGTTACTGGTTTCAAAAAGTGGGTTAATGTTTTGGAGCATAGATGCTAGAGCTCATGCATATCTAATGTCCGAGGAGAAGAAAAGTTGGACTAGGTCATTCTTTGACCATAATACCCACACTTGCATATATCTAACAACTTTTCTGAGGCTTTCAACAACTACATAAGAAAACTAAGGGTCAAACCTATTTGTACTTTAGGGGAAATGAATGATAAATTTTTTATGAGTATGTCTTACAAGAAGATGCAAGTTACAACTAAGAATATGACTGTAGGTCAATTTTGGTGCCTAGGTGGCAGAGACACTTTGAGGTATGACTCTAAAGATGAATGAATAATCAAGGAAAGGTTAATCCGATTTTTTATATGAGGTGTATTATGGTCTCTAGGCAAATGGACAGTGAATATTGTAGAAAAAAGTTGCTCTTTTTGGATAATAGAAACATAGATCTACCATGCCAAGATATCTTGACCAAATACATAACAAATTGGGCAAAGTAAGCCTTTCACATCCTTTTTTATATGTATATGCTTTAGAGTAAATTAGATTTGTTTTTAGATACTCGTACACAATATGATGATAATGTATAGGTACTCTAGTTGGTAACTTTTTGTGGATTTACAAAGCTTGTTATGCAAACTGTATTACCTCTTTAGGGGAAAAGTCTGATAGGGTGAAGGTGATAAATGAGTACATCTTTACTTAAATATTTGTCACTTTATTGGTTTTGACATTTTAATGGTTTTGGCACTTTATTTGTTTTATTTTCATCCTTATGCTATAAATATGAGTCAATAGTTGGGTTTGAATAATTTATTTGGGTTCTTTTTGTAGTTGCAACTCCAATAAATGTGATGCCTCCAATTCTAAATAGAGCTCCTAGTAGACCAAAGAAGAATACGAGAAGAGCTGCAGATGAGGGACAAATTGGAGGGGGAAAAGTTAAGAAGCTGTTCGAAATGTAGGGGGTTCATGTCATAACAATAGAACTTGTAGCCAAGAAGAATCAAACACAAGGAAGCAGAAACTCGATAGAAGCAGCTGGAGCAAGTATTTCAAATGAGGGTCAGTTAAGTACTTCAATTGGAGCATCTAGTAGAGGCAAGGACAGATCAAGAAGCAGCTCCAATAGGGGCAGGATCACGTCAAGAAGCAGTGCTGGAGTGACATTCACTCTGAATATCAATGGGGTGATTTATGCATCAATCACACAAAATGTCAACTTTGGGTGTTCTCAACCACACCATCAACAACAGCCACAACAGATTCAGCAGTCATAAGGACATGGACGGTGGTGGTTTTAGTGTTCCTTTTTTTAGTAAATTGTTATTACTTTAGTTGGGTGATTGTTCATCATTTTGTGTTTTTTGTTCAGAGACTTTGATGGATATTTTTAGTGTTGTTCAAATGATAGTTCATCTTTTTTGTTATTTTGGTTGGATAACTGTTATAATGTTATGTTATGTGACATTGTAATTTGTGTTTGTTACAGGTTTTGTTATTGAAAAAAAGAATTTAGCATGATTGGGTGTTTGGCTATTACATGAACACACATATCACTATTTAACATTCAATTTTTGTGTAATACCTTCACAAATCTCATATCTAAACTAACATCTAGACAAACCTTACCCACATATTTTGTTTTATATGCCAAATATACATCATCAAACAACTATTGAAATTGTGCCCGAGTTGATCACACATTTGACAGAAAACATCCATAACAATATTGAACACTAAATTAACATTACCCCCTAACTATTAATTATGACGTTATCATCACCCATTCCCCCGCTAATATATACTATAAATTAGAGTTCATTACAACAACTTGGTTAACTTAACCACGAGGGTATTTTGGTCTTTTTCCCACATGTATTTATTTGGCTCACATGCTCTCTTTTTCATGTCGTGTCAAATGTCAGCTTCATATCTTCTGGGGGTGAGGTGGGGCAGAGGATGAGGTAGGTAAATACAAATAACTCTATAACATATTATAGTAAATATCCATTTAGATCAACCATAAATGGATGGGTTCAGGTCAGATTGGGTTCAAGTTGAGCCAAAGCAAAATCTGGGCCGACCCAATTGCCATCCTTATCGTAAATGTAGACTAGTTAGAACAGGTCAACTATGACAAAAAGGATCAAGGGAGGCGGTGAAAGAAATAATCTATTGTAGGATGCTTACAGTAGATAACCCTTTGGAATCCCTTTGTCTTGATGGGAGGTGTCCTACTGATTTCCTTTTTTAGGCTGTTACCAGTATCTACAGGTGCAGAAGTCCAGTGTCGTGCTCTCTAGCATTCATCCTCATCCTGTAGAAGGACATACCGAAGATTGTTGCTAGACAACAAAAGGCTATTTATAAGGGCACAACCAAACTTTATCAATGCTAGCCAGGATTGGGGCTAGCCCTAATTTGAGGAGAAATTGCTCAGGACAACCCAATTATTTGCTCTTTCGGTTGTCCCAACCGAACACCCCCACCCTCCACCCCCAAATCCAAATTTTCAACTTCATTTCAACTTTTTACTCTCTCTTCCAAAATCCTAGTTTTTCTCTCCTATTCTCCTTCTTCTTCTTCTCCACTATGTCCATCCTCACAATCTCTATCAAAATCCTAGTTTTCTTCTCATCATCTTCTTCTTCTCCACTATTTGCATTCTCACCATCTCCATGAAAACCCTAGTTTCATTCTCATTTCCAATTTTGATGGCACCCAAAGCCTCCCCACAAACAATGTACGAACCCTAATAATTCTTTTCTCGCAAAGAATGCATGGAAATAAACCCTAGAATGTATATTTCACTCTATGACCAAGATTAAAATAAATCCTAAAATATATTTTTTTTCATTCGACAATTTCGACAGTAGGACTGTCAGAAATTGTGGCAATTTTGAAATGTACTTGTTGTACAGCAAGTCCCTTTCAGGACTGCCACAACTGGCAGTCCTTAAGACTTTTAGGACTGTCAGAAATTATGGCAGTCCTGCTATACAACAAGTCCATTTTAGGACTGCCACAATTCCTGACGGTCCTCAATACTTCTAGGATTGTAAGAAATTGTGGCAGTCCTGTTGTACAGCAAGTCCATTTCAGGACTGCCACAATTCCTGGTAGTCCTCAATACTTGTAGGACTGTCAGAAAATGTGACAATCTTGTTGTACAACAAGTCCATTTCAGGACTGCCATAATTCCTGACGGTCCTTAATACTTCTATGACTGCCAGAAATTGTGACAGTCCTGATATGGACTTGTTGTACAGCAAGTTCATTTCTTCTACAACTAGGATTTCATCCATAATTTCTTCTACAACTAAGGTTTCATTCAATATTTCTTCTATTAATGAAAAAAATTGATTAATAGATTTGATATATTTGATAATCCACTTTCTTCTACTACTAGGATTTCATCCATAATTTTCACAAGTTGGGACCACAATTTCAAAGTTCCATAACTTTCACAAGTTGGTTTGTTTTCTTTCTTCTTGTTCTTCTTCTTCTTGTTCTTCTTTCTTTTTGTTTTTCTACATCTAGGATTTGGAGAAAGGTTTGGAGAGAATTAGGGTCAAGAAAGAAGACATGAGAAAAAAACAAGAAATTGACTTTTGTACTATGGTTGGGCTAGCCATGAGTAATTTTTTCAATAACAAACTTGTAAAAAAACCAAAGTTGGATTTGGACTAGCCCTGATAAAATTTTGTTGTGCCCTCATCAGATTCATACAATGTGATCCTCAATAATTTGAAACCCAAGCAATAATTTATTTAATTCAAGTCTCCTCCTCCTTGTAACAAAATTTTAAAAAAATCCCTTAAAAAAATAAACAAAGAAAAGTCTTCCCTTCTTTATGAAAGTACTAAAGAGACGACCACAACTCCCATCTCTCTAAACATTCATGATTCCAATGGGACTGCTAGTACCACAAGAGTAGTATTAAGGAAACCACATGGAAACATGGAAGAACAAGGCAAAGAGACATAATCATACAAACTCTGAACCATAGACTATAAAAAATGGAAAATCAATTAACCAGTTGATTACCAGGTGATTGTAAGAGTACTTTCTATTCATCATCTGCATATAAGAACAATAATTATTTGGTTTATGAGCTGCTACCAACAAAATTATATTAGAAGCTGTTGGGCAACCATAATTGATAAATATGTTATACTTGGAGCTTCCATATGAGCACAAGGGGAAAAAGTTCATACCAGTCTATAGAACACATAACTAATTCAAATACTCGTAAGTAGGCGAGCTTACACTAGTACTACCAACATAATTCTAGCAGCAAATGGTGCAATCATGCAAGAAGAAAATAGCATATCTAGAAAGCAAATTCATACCATAGTAATATGTTGGTTTTAGCTGTTCGTGTACGACTCTATTTATGTATATGTAATGCGCAATGCATTTTGCTAGTAGGAGGCCTTTACTCCTATAAATATGAAGAAGCTGTTTCCTTAACTCCAACATGCATCCTCCAGGGCGGACGCAGGAATTTAGACAATGGAAGTCAACTTTAAACATAAAAAATTCCAAAATTTTGTTAAATAAAATTAGAAGGCAGCAAAACATAAAATTGATGAAAATTATTAAAGATAAAGTATATTTTGATGTAAATATGTATATAGAAACTCAAAATTACAAATTTTGGAGGGGACAAAACATAAAATTGATAAAAAAAAAGCAATAAAAACATGAATATTTAACTCGGAAGCAAAAATTTAGTGGAGGCAACTGCCCCCACTCGCCCTCATGTAGGTCCGCCCCTTTCCTCCAGGATGCATGCAGCAAGCCTTACTAGCTATCACGCCGTCAACACCTCTTGTGCCAAATGTGAGCATCGATGATACATGTTAAGAAGCTCTCTTAAGACCATTGAGATATAAGTAGAGTTACATAAAAATAATAACAAAGGACGAGGAAAATGAAAATAAAATCACCTAGTCATTCTCTCACGCTCAGGGCCTAATTCTCTTCATCCCCAGCATGGCCGGACTTTATATGAGGCACATGAGGCAGTCGCCTCAGGCCCAAAATTTTAGATGGCACAATTTTTTTATATATATACTAGTTAATGTATGTAAGTCCAATTCTAAACAAAGGCCCATCAAACTCATTCTAATTATGTTAGTCATCGTATAATTTTTTTATAGGTTATCTAAACGCAAGGCCGGCCCTGAGTTAATGGAGCCTTAGACAAAATTTTAAAATGGGCCCATGTATAATGTAAAAAAAAATATATAAAACTTAAATAAAAGTAAGTTTTAAAAAATGTTACAACCAAGATTTTTTTTTTTTTGAAAGCGCTACAACCAAGAATTGAACCTAAGACTTCTAATGTGCAAATCTAACATAACAACACTACAACACAATTATTTTGTATCAAAAGAGGGCCATGGTACATACCAATTCTATTTTAAATACACGATTATATATATATATATATATATATATATATATATATATATATATATATATATATATATATACATATATATATATATATATATATATATATATATATATATATATATATATATATATATATCTGTGTGTGTGTGTGTGTATGTATATTTTGAAGAAAGGGTAATCTTCATATATAAATCAAATGTTTACAAGTTACAAGCTCTGCTAAGAACTGCAAATGGTCCTCGCCTTATTGATTACATCCCAGGTATCTAATGTCAATATCTATATTGTTGAGAATGCCCAATATTGATGTTCTCCTACCTTCGAATATTCTCATGTTCCTCTCGCGCCACACGTGCCAAACTGCAGAGAGCAGTTTGATTCTCCCATTCTCGAATACATCCATTCCTTTAGTTTTCAGCGCCATTACTTCTTCGATAGTTTCTAGCAGGCCCTCTCTTCGTCTGTTGCCTATGCACATTTGTGTTTTGTAGTGATGCCATATAAATCCAGATTTTATACATATATATATATATATATATATATATATATATATATATATATATATATATATATATATATATATATATATATATATATATGGGGGGGGGGGGGGAGGGGTGGGGCTCATACTCTTTGGGCCTGGGCGGTCACCCTGGCTGCTTGGGTCAGGGCTGGTCCCGTCTAAACGTCATATACTAGAATACCAAGGGACAAGTCGATTAGTCAGGATAAAGAAAAAAATTGGTGCAGTCGTTGTCAAATTATTTTTCCTTCCTTTGCTATAACAGTCTGATGTTCTCAATCTTCTCTACCCTTTCGTCATCTGTCTCAATCTCCTCTACCCTTTCGTTGTTGTCAATTCCTTTTGTGTGCATTTCTTGGTCCTCTAGGAGGTAACTGAACAAAAGAATAAGTTACAATTTTTTTGTTTTCCTTTTTATTATTATCTATGAAACTACTCCAAACATTGTTAGCTTTTTATTTATTTATTTGCCTAGTATATTATTTTTATTTTTGGTTTGAAACATCTTCACTTTTATTAGAATTTTATTATGACATATTATTTTGGATGTTAAATTATATTGTATTTAATTTATTATTTTATTTTCTAAGTTTTGTGTTTTTTTTTATTTTCTAGGTTCGTGTTGATAATACTATTGTATCATCGTCCATGAAAAAAATCTTTATATACATTAGGCTTCGAGGCCTCAGGGTCTCTAAATCTAAAGTCCGGCACTGATCCCCAGCCTTTCATCTGACCTTAGAGAGGAGGAGTCCCCATCAGAGGATGCCTCCATGGACTTGGTGAAGGAGGTGGAGAGATTAGAATAGAGATCAACAACCCTCCTAATGTTGTTGTTGAGCTCTCTGATTAGCCCAACATTCCGGCGGAGGTTGTTGAGCTCTCTGATTAACCCTCCTAAAGTTGTTGTTGAGCAAAATGAGAAACTCTATATGGACCAATAGAAGAAAGCACATAATGAAAAGGAGGTGATGGGTGAGTTATTATTGAGAAAATAATGGGCAAAAAGCCTTTTTCTTGCCCAAATGATGAGATAAATGACAAAGATTTCTCAAGTGAGGGTATAGGAACCCATCTATAATATAAAGCACAGTGGGTTTTTGGTCCGACCCATGTGCTTTGGTTCAACAATGATGAAAGGACTAAATTGCCCCTATCTCTATAAGAGAGGAGGAGGTCCCATGTTGGGTGCAGAGCAACCGGTTGTTCCAACGGCACCCCCACCTCCAGCTCCTCTTGCACCGCCCCTCCCTCCGTCGCCTCCGCTCCATCCTCGCCCACGCCGTCGTCGTCGGCCTCTTCCCCCTTCGTCGCAAGCAGCCTCCTCCACCGCGCGGCCGACGCCGACCCTTCCTTCGCCACCTCCCTCTTCTTCGCCATTACCAACCCCAACCCCTTCTCCTTCAACACCGCCATCGCCATCTCCGCCGACACACTCTCCATCTACTCCTAAATGCTCCGCCGCCGCGTCCCTCCCGACTCCCACACCTTCTCTTCCTTGCTCAACACCACCACCGTCGCCACCAGGTCGCTCCACGCACAAGCCCTCCTCCTCGGATTCTGGCCCGACCCCTTCGTGCAGACCGTCCTGCTCACCGCCTACTCCCGACGCGACTCCGCCGACCACGTCCTGCGGGTGTTCGATGGAATGCCACATAGGGACGTCTTCTGGATCGCTGCCGTCTCATGCCTCACCGCCCTCGGATGCCCCACGACGGCCCTGCACGTTTTCACCTCCATGAGACCCCACGCCGCCCCGAACACCGCCACCGTGGTCTTTGCCGTGTCCGCCTCCGCCGGGCTCGGGTCCCTGGTGCTGGCCTGGTGCCTGTACGCCTACGTCGAGAAGGCCGGGTTCGGAGGTCGTGTCTCCGTCCAGAACTCCCTGGCGCTTGCCCGGTGCCTGCACGCCTACGTCGAGAAGGCCGGGTCCGTGCCATTATGGCACGGGTTATCCACTAGTAAACCCACAAAAGAAAGCTCCTCGAGGAAGATGCAGGGCTAGTTAGGGATTGGAGGTAGGGGGTGTAATGTGCGAGGTCCATGAACCCATCAAAATTGGGGGTGACAGGTAGGGGTATAAAAGCACAGTAAAATTGTAAAAGCACGTAAATGGAAAAAAAAAATTATTTATCACAAGTAAACCAATCAGCAACGGTGACTTATTATTCTATTTAATTTCAAAACTATTAAGAAACAACATGCCTAAAAGTACAAAATATTTTCTCCAGTTGTTTAAAAAATTATTAATAAATATTTGTTTTATGATCCCAAAAATCCGATACTTCGATAAACCGTTGATACTGTCGATCCCGATAATCATAGGAAGGGTCCGATACTTTATATTCCTTATGTCCGTTATATTTTCCAACAAATAAATTGCCCAATAAAAGAAGAAAGTTATTCGTGCACATGTTGAGACTGAGAGGGTGTTTGTTTTTTGTACTATAAAGTTTTGAATACTTTAAAGTGCTCAAACAAGTGTAGAACCAACCAACTTAAGATATTTGTGTTTTGCATTTGAAGTGCTCATCATATATAGGGATGCTCTTTATAAGTGCCAAATTGTAAGCTTAAATTTTGAGCTTATAATTTACCACTTAGTTTCTAAGTGCAAAAAAAGACCATTGTAAATTTATAAAGTTCAACATATTAAATTATTACTAAACGTGTCCAAACAACCCTAGTCCTTTATTCTTTACATTTTCTTTAGTTCTATAAACACAAAGAAAAATCTAGGCTCCCACAAGCTAGGGGAATGATCCCCGAGCCAGGTTGCGCCAATGCGGGAAACTTACCATGCTTCCCAAGTTGCGCCGAGGAGTATGTAGTGCCAGCCCATGCGCCAGGGTGAGCGCCGCTCAGCCGAGACTGGGTTGCTCCCAGATTGTTAGAGGACAGCCCAAGAGGGTATCCCGGTTGCGCCAACAAGGGAAACCCAAGAGGGCTCCCAAGTTGCGCCATAGGATGGTCTTACCCCTCTTCGTAGTCTGGTGACAAATGAAGAAGTGACAAAGTAACTCTTTGTACACATTCATCATATCAGAGCTCTCCTCCTCCAAATCTAAGATCTCTGCATCACTGGGGACGTATTCTGCATACGGCTCCGCCCCCAGGGAAGTTTGGACACCGCCTGCATCTCTTGCAGAGCCAAACCCATATCTCCGCCCGGAGTGAAGAAGGTGCACGTATGATGGTCGTATAGCTCTACCAAAGAGACGAACATCGGCTAGTTAACCTTCATGCCGTACTGGGTGGCCCTGACAGCATAAAGGAGACCGACAGCTTTTAGGGTGGCCCCATAAGTCAGTATAACACCCGGTTGTACCCCCTCATGGAATAGGAAGTGGAACCCTTGACACAGTTGAATGTATCCTTCTTCCGGTCACCAGAGTCGAACTGGATCCTGCCAGAAATAACCCCGGGCAGTTCAGGAGTCAGGTCCCACTTCATTTGCCTCTGCACAGCCTGATCAGCAAACGCCGACTGAGAGTACTGGCGCTTCATAGATGGCAGCCCTATCCTTTGGTCATTTAACGTAACTACCAAAGATTCTTCCTGACATATCGTTGCGTCATCCTCAAAACCTATGCTGTCACCGAAGAGGAAGTACGGCTTCTTCCAACAGCGCGACCCTCCGAGCTTCTCATCATTTATCATCTGTTTCAAAAAAGTTTTATCCTGGTCAATTATGGCAATCGACCGTTCCGTGGGCTGGTCTTGACTGATCTTCGTCTGAACATCGTTGATCATGCCGTTTATAAGGCTTGTACCAAGAACGTGACAAGCAGAACCGAATGGAATACCGCCAAGCTCCGGGATAAACATGTTTACTGCAAGGACAAGAAAGAAAGTCAGACTCAGAAATTCGCAGGAAAAACTAAGTTCTGAAAGGCTTTCATGCGCCCAAAGAGATATGTGCCCAAAGCAAATGGGTGCATAACATACGAACAGTACATGGGCGCATAACATGTCATAGTACGTAGGCGCATAACATGGCAACATGTGGGCGCATAGATCAATACAGTGTTGGCGCATGACTTCTGTGAGCGCATAATGACGCTCACAGAAGTATGTTGCCTTAGGCACAACTGCCCAAGCAGAAGAAATGTACGAGCGTCGCAAATTAACGCCCGAGACTTTGTTTTTTGAGCATGCCCTCACCCAGAATCGGGTCCTGGACTGTCGAGGACGATGCCGCCGGAGGAGAGCCACTCGGCGCAGCCCCCTTGCCCTTTACGGATTTCTTCGCGACCTTGGGAGACATAGTTCTCAAAGGAAGAAGATGAAGAGTTTTCTGAAAAATTCTAAGTGAAGGAAATAATGAGCTCTCTCTCTCCATGATATTAACACGGAGAATGACCATTCTCCATGATTTTAACACAGGGAATGGTCATTCTCCGTGATTTTAAGAACGAAGACCATTCTCCGTGATTTCTAATACGGAAAATGACCATTCTTCATGTTAAAACCACGGAGAATGGCCATTCTCCGTGTTAAAACCACGTAGAATGGACATTCTCTATGTTAAAACCACGTAGAATGGACATTCTCCGTCATTTTAGCACGAAGAATGATAATTCTCCTTCATTTTAACATGAAGAATGATCATTCTCCTGCATTTTAAAAAGGAGAATGGCCATTCTCCGTGATATTACACGAAGAATTGCCATTCTCCGTGATATTAACATGGAGAATGGTCATTCTCCGTCATTTTAACACGGAGAATGACCTCCCTGGATTGTATGGCAGACGAAGAAACAGCTTTGGCTAATCAACAAGAGAACTTACTCGACGAGGAGATTGCCCGTTCTAAACAACATAAAAAAATAGGTTAGGAGGACAGCTGTTGGGATTGTGGCTTATAACCCGTCAAAATACCTCAAAAACTAGGCTGAGATTGACAAGTTATCAACTTCTGCCAGATCGACCAGAAATAAGACCACTAACCTCAATTCCACGAACAAAATGATACAAACCAGGCGTCGGAAGGACGCCAACAATACTACACTAAACTGAATGGGTATTAAAGCTATCTGCTGGAACGCTCAGGGGCATCAGGAACCAACCTACTAGAACCTACCTCAAATCTCTCAAAAATAAGTACTCGCCTGATTTTATAGCCATTCTCGAACCGAAGATCGATGGAGAAAATATCCAGGAGCTTGCTAGAGACGTTCATATGCCTTTCTACTTCCATGGTGGAGATCTGAACACATATATATGGTTATTCTAGAACAATGATATCAATGTGGTGGTGAAGGAGACCAACAAGCAGTTTATTCACCGTAACATCCGGAACAACAGATCGGGGCTTATGTTGGACCTTTCTGTTATTTATGCTAGATGTGTGGCTCATACCCGAAGGGAGTTGTGGCATGATCTTACTTCTTTATCTAACAATATGAAACATCCGTAGATGCTAGCGGGCGACTTTAATGTGGTCACTTTGGTGGCGGAGAAGGCGGGTCTGGGTGCCATAAATGTGAACGCGGTGGCGGACTTTAACAGATTCATCGTCGATTCAGGGCTTCTCGATGCGGGCTTTCTCGGATCGAGGTACACTTGGTGCGATGGTCTCACTAACAACTGTAATACCTCGGAGCGCCTGGATCGGGTCCTTTACAACACCAAGTACCTTCTTAATATACCTCCTACATCCGTTATGCACCTCCCCCGCATGAACTCTGATCACTCCCCCTCCTCATCACCCCTTCTGATACTCTGTCTACCCCAGGCCAGTTTCGATTTCAAAGGATGTGGTGCGACCATCTAACATTCATGGACGTCATTAAGAAAAGCTGGGACGAGGTTTGCCTGGGTCCACCCCTCCATACTTTGTATACTAAACTTCATAGACTGAGATTGGCCCTGAGAGACTGGAACTGGAATGTCTTTGGGGACCATAGGAAACAGAAGCGGGAGCTGCAAGCGGATATTGATGATCTGGAAGCGGCACTTCAAGTTCAATGGAGCAATGATGGGGGCGAAGATCTGCTCCGTATTAAACATAGCCTGGACAAGGTTTTGGCTTTGGAAGAGCTACTTCTTCAGGATCAGACGAGGATTAACTGGGTCAAAGATGGGGACCGTAACTCCACTTTCTTCTACGCCATCATTAAAGAGCAGGCTAATTCGAACAATGTGTGCCTATACGAACAAGATGGGACCGTGGTGGAGGACCAGATTATTAGGGACAAGGCGATCCTTCCATTCTCCAAGTTCTTTGAATCGGTGCCATCCACAGATCCAGATAACTTCATGGATTGTGTCCCGGGTCTTATCTCCGATGAGCAGATGTAAAACCCCTAAATTTCTACTATATTTTTATCGATTTTGGTACTGATTTAAAATTTTTGTATTGTATGTCGCGTAGTCATATTGTACGTTGTGCGCAAACAGCGTATTTCGTAATTGCTCGTCAAGTGCGAATATGTGCGAGCGTACATATTTTTAGAAAAAAATTTATTTTTATTTTTATAGTTCAAAATAATTTATATAATAAATACTTTGATATCATACAAAAATTGCTAAGTTTGTTCTTTTCATTTTAA
This sequence comes from Iris pallida, assembly GCA_029216955.1. Classification (NCBI taxonomy): domain Eukaryota; kingdom Viridiplantae; phylum Streptophyta; class Magnoliopsida; order Asparagales; family Iridaceae; genus Iris; species Iris pallida. The sequence goes on along the minus strand of JANAVB010026999.1, from coordinate 19,628,076 downwards.
AGGCCCTTCAGTTATAAATAATAAATAATATTTTTTATTGAATACTAGAAAGGTATATTTATATGAATATTATTGTGCATATCCATTTAAGTAAATATTTATTAGTTATTTTAAATAATAGTACAATTTTCGAAATTAATTATTTTATTATTTATGAAAATGGTATTTGAGATATTTTTAAAAGTTAATATTTGATAAAATGAGACAATTTAAATTTGAAACGATTTTATTTGAATTTGAATCAAAATGAAGATTTATTGATGTTTAAATTGGATTCGAACAAGTAAATATTTAAAGCAAATTAAATAAATATGATATTGTCTATGGAGATTTAAAACCCCCACAATCCTAGCCAAATGGGAATTTCCACATCCTATAAATAGGCAGGTACTCCTCCATAATTTTTACCACCCACGTGTAGGGCTGTGCACAATTAAGTCAAACCGACCAAATCGAACCAAGCCAAACCGAATCGATTGATTTTAAACCGAACCAATGGTTCGGTTGGTTTGGTTCGACTTCAATTTTTTCAAAACCGACCGGTTCGGTTTGGTTCACGGTTTGGTTATGTCAAAAATCGTCTAAACCGAACCGAACCAAATCCTTGTTAAATAATTAGGATTGGCCGGTTGGGTACGGGTTCATTGGGTTGTATTATACCGGTTTGGTTCATTTATTCACAACACTACCATTTATCAAGTTGAAGTTGAAAGAGCTCTCTCTCTCTCTCTCTCTCTCTCTAGTCTCAAAGAGGAATGCTGGCTGCTCATATTCTTTTCTAACTGCTCCTATGCACACGAAAGGAGCTTTTGGTTGAATGTATATTTTTTATATGTATAATTGGCATTTTTCTCCACCTGCAAAGCGCAAGTTGAATTAAAGCTGATGAATTGTATTTACTGTTGCAAAGTGCAAGTTAACTGAGGTTTCACAAAAAAGAAGCATACAGTCCATTTTTTATGTGATCAAAACCGACCAAGTCGAACCGATCCAAACCGAACCAAGTCGATCGGTTTCAAAACCGAACTGACCATTTGGTTGGTTTGGTTCGGTTTTGTTTATTTTGAAACCGATTAACTTCGGTTCGACTTCGGTTGGGACCAAATAGGTCGACCACCGACCGATGCACACCCCTACCCACGTGCATTGTGTCCATGTTTCCCCTCCCACATCTTATTCCAACATTTACAGATACATGAACATTTCCTCGTGTCGACAATCCCGATACAATCAAATCCCAAACCTAACCCTACTATAAACCCCATCCCCGCTCGTGTCCTCCCCCTGCCTCCGTCGATTCCTCAACCATCGCCACTACCACCGTTGACCCCACTACGTCCCGAGTCCCGACCGCCATGCCACCACCACTACGTCCCGACCGCCGGCAAGCCCCGCGCGGCCATCAGCGGCGGCCGAAGCTCCACCTCTCCACCTTCCTGCGCGCGCCCCCATCTCCTTCAGTGCCTGACCGCCGACTCTCCCTCTCTCCTCCGTGCCGCCCGCGCGCTCGAAAACCCCCGACCGCCGTCGACCTCTGGTAAAGGGTTCGGCCGCTGCTCCCTCCGATTGGCCACAGTGATCCCATTATCGCCTCTCCCGACCGACCTTCCTCTCTCCTCCGGTCCTCTCGGCTTCGTCCATCTCCGCTCACAGCCTCTCCCTTCTTCTGCCTCTCTCTCCCTCTCCCGGCCTTTCGTTCTCCCAACTTCCCCTTTCTTTTTTTACTTTTCCTTTTTAGTGTTGTGTTCTCTCAACAGATGCGATTTTTTATGTCTTTTGTTTGTTGGTTTACTTTATATTCCCTTTTCACTATTATTTTGCACTTACTATTGCCTTTAGGCATTTGTATTATTATTATTATCACTACATTTGGTCGCTACATTAAATATTAATTACCTATTCTTAATAAACTAGTAATATATATCCAATTATATTATTGTATTATTATTCTGAGTATTTAAATATGTATTCAGATTTAGAAATATTACTTTGACTTTCTAGTTATTTTCAAGGATAGTTTTTCAATCATAAATTACTTGGACAAAGTAAGGAAAAATATATATATTGTATTTTCTAGCTATTCTAAAAAATATGATATTTGGCTTAGAGGTTAAAGCATTATTATAGTTTTGTGTGGTGCTTTAAAACAAGCTTTTAACCAAAAATATATTTATTTATACTATTTTTATGGCATTAAAAAAATATGGTTATGATATTTTCTACCCAAGAAAATTTTAGTTATGATACAAAAATAATTCTTTGTGACTTCAACTATTTGTCTAAACTATTTTACAAGATACAATTTTCAAAATCAATTAAATAAATGTATGGGGTTGGTGACCATATGTAATTTCAAATTTTGTATTTGATGTATTATTATATTGTTAGCCATTTATAAAAGTTGTATATATTTTCTACCTCGAAATCCTATTTTAACAAATTTAGAGTTTTGCCATAAAATAATTTTCTCCCCTATATATTTTCCAGTAGTTATCTAAAAGTTGCCATCTAATAGTATAAAATAATTTTTCTGAAATAGTATAACTATTTGTTTTACGCAACTTCCTTCTATTATTGAACCTTGTCCGTGTCCAAGCCCATCATTCTTATTCCCTCGCCAAATCGAGACTACCTTGTGTCAACCCTAACTAATTTGACCGTTCTGGACCCAATAGAACTGTCCGTGCCACCATTAGAGGCCACCATGCATAGTTGTTGCACTGAAGTCGCAGTTCGTACTACCTTGATCATCGCAGCACACCAGGCATCCTACCAGGCAAGACACCTTGCCATTTGCTGTTTATTTATTTAGCTCATATTTCATGCAATATTCATTATTTTCTTTATGCAAAATAAATTATGATACATGGTATAACCTGTTAGAACTTACTGTTTATTTATATTTCCTACTATGTATTATTTTTCTCATGCATTAAACCTAGATTTATGGGACCACCTTGTGTGTTGCATTCATAGGCCTTGACACATTTATACTACGTTGTTGAAATATAGAAAACATGCAAAGAAGATCAAAAACTATGATTGAAACTATCAGCACATATGAACTCCAATTAAGGTAAAACAAGAAGTTTCTTGAAGTCAAGAAAAAGATCTACAACTTTCACGTTTTAAGTTTTTCAAGATTCTAGCTACAAAATAGCTTAAACATGCAAAACAACCATTTGCGCACGCACGCGGACAGAACTTCCAACGGCGCACAGGCGCGGCAAAGGAATCATGGAGGTGCACTGATGCACGTCGTGCAGAGCGCGAGAGCATAGCACGCAGGCGCACGGCGAAAGAATCATGCAGGCGCACTGCGTGCGAAATGTGCAGCACGCGAATGCACGACTCGCAGGCACGCGACACGCAAATCGTGCAGCGTATGGATGCACGACACGTGGAGCGCGAGAGCACGACACGCAAGCGTACGACCAACGAATAGCACATAGATGCGTGCATGACGTGCGGGGCGCGAGAGCACGGCGTACAGGCGCACGACAAACGAATCGCGTGCGCGGCACTGTTCATCGTCCCAGCCTCACCGAAGATTTGCGAGAACCCATGAACACGAAAAATTCCAAAACTTACTCAAAATAAATCAAAATCAAGTGGTTCAAAAGCCAAAATTGGGTAGAATGAAATTCCCCACAACATGGAACCCTTAGATTTCAAAAATAACAAAGTTTGAGAGATCAAAACCAAGAAAAACTGAGAAAACTACAAACTTAGATCTAAAAAAAAGTAAACATCAAAACCAAAAACTCTAAGTTCTCAAGAGGCTTAGAATCATGCAAGGAAGAGAATAGAACAAACAAAATGGCAAAAATAATATTTTTCAAGATTTGGCAACATGTACTTGCCTAGAGTTGGTAGAGGAGTAAATGTAGAAGAAGATGAAAAGTAAATAAAGTTAATGGAGGAGAGAGAGAAGTTGGTTTTTTATACAAAATCCTTCTCATCTAAAACCAACCCAAACCAAGCCATGCCATGTTGAACAAATCCAAGTCAAGATTAAACCAATGTAAGGCTAAGAAAGACAAGTCAAAACACGGGTCACCTGACAAATATCAGAATTTCGTACACGTATACTGAAAATACGTATTAAAAAAAGGGAGTGACAGGTATGGCATCGGTATGCACTGATAAACTGGCGGTATGTCGGTCAAAGAGAAAATCTATAAGTTGGAAAAATCTTTAAAGCGTTTTGAAAACCAAGAAAATATGAAATACATTACAAAAATATGTATCTGTATATAAATACTAATACTGTGACACGAGTCTCACAACGTACGTGCATGGTATTATTACAATGTCGGGTGTACTGGGGCAAGCTTCACGGTCCACGGGGTCCGTCCTGAGACCTACATTCTATATTCTGTCTTGAAGTTTTTACTATTCGGCGAACAACTTTTCTCTGGGACAACCGGGAGCGAAGTTTTATTGTAAGGACGAAGCTGGAGGCCACAAAGGCCGTCCTAAAGCGTTATCGGGGTTATGTACCGTTAGAGGGTAGGAACTCGGAGGGATCTAGTGCTTCCGAGAAGAAGAGGCGCCTGTATTTGTGCCCTCGAAATGCCAGTCTTCTACGGAGTTAAGTTGTCCACCCTCCAAGAGGATCAAGTGGATTGCCCATAAGCATATTGAATCAAAGCGACGATCTCCGACACCTACGAAGTGGAAGAATACTCCGCCCGTTGGGTCCTCCCCACAGGTATGTATATATATTCTGTAGTTTGTTCGTTTCATAATTCATGCTTACTTTCCAATTTTGTCCATACAGCCAAAAAAAAAGCCATGGCGGTCGAGGAAGAATATGACTGATTACAAATCTGAAGTCCTCGAGAATCTTCACAAGGCACCTGCTATTATGGTGTGCCCTCAGGTACTAGTACATCCGGCGGTTAGTGTTGAATCCTCTGCGCCATTCGAAGGCCCTTCCTTGGTGAGGATAGAAGGAACTGCTCATGCTGAGGTGCCCTTGGCGGTTGAGGTACCTGTTACTACAAAGGCTGAGGAGGTTACTCTCTAGAGGACATTTCACCAACTGAAGCTAGTAAGGCCTTCGAGTCGAAGGAGGTGCCTCCGCTTACTCCAGCTGCCACCTTTGACTATGAAAATCAAGAGTTTTCAAAGTTGATGGCGGTGTGTCAGGAAGAGACTCTTCTAGGGAAGATGGCAAACGAGCCTGTCGTGATACCAGGGGTCGGTCCTATAATAGTTGAAGACACAGCCAGAGAATCCATAACTGGGATAGACAAGGCAGTTGGAGACACGAGAGGTGCTGCCCAGGATACCTTTACAGAACCTCTTCTTCAAGCTGATGAAGCTATCCAAGAGGGTGCCTCGGACCAAATTCATGAGCAATAAGAGTTGGCCAAGGAGGCCATTGAGGAGTTGGTCGAGAAGGCCATTGAAGAGTTGGACGAAAAGGCTGTTGAAGAGTCAGTCGAAAAGGCCGTTAAAGAATTGGTGGATGAGCCTGTCGAAGAATTGGTCGATGAGTCAGCAAAAGAAGCTGTCGAGGACCAGACCCATGATCCAGTCTAGGGGCCTGTTATAGAGTTGGCAGAAGAAGTTATTGAAGTTCAAACTGTCATGGCATAAGTGCTTGAAGATGTGGTTGAGCCATCTGTACCGGTAGGCCCTAAGATGGGGGATTCTTCCACTCGGGGAGGTCCTGACCCAACATATGTCCCATGGGGAACCACCCACGAGGCTACATCTGAAATGGTGGTGCAGGAGATGAATCAAGAACCACCAGGAGTTAGTGTTACTGTTCTATTGGTGGCCTTTGCCTCATCTATGGCTGCTCCCGCCCCAGCAATAACCTTTAGTCCCATAGTGACTACGGCTGCTATTGCTCCTGCTTCTCCTCCTCCAGGGCCGTCCACCATGGCGCCTCCAATGACTCAAATAGACATGGCCGATAATGACTACTATGCTGGCTAATCATTGGAACAATTGACATTGCTTTCAGGCGAGGTGGGGACAGTATCTTACAGCACAACCGAACGTTTACTCTGGCTCAGTCTATGGTAAGAGACCAGTTGGTGGTACTGCTAGATTATCCTCGGTATGAGGCAAAAGCTGATGCCCTGCAAGCCTCAATGATAGAATTAGAGGCTAGTCTTCTCGAGCTTCAAGGCCTTGAGCATACTCTTTCTTCCATGGTGGATGCAGAGGTGGAAATGATGGCTGTTGAGCTCTCCCAATATGAATTGGAGCGAGAAGCTGCTACACGCATGATTGCTGAAATCGAGGTGTAGGTTTAAGATGTGGTCACGGTTGAGGAGGTCCAAGTCTGTCTCGAATAAACCCTAGAGGAGCAGTGTGAAAGCCTCCATGAATAGATTCACCGTTTGGAGGAAAAGTTGGTGACCGCAGAGGATGAACTGGAGAAGTCAAGGAACCAGTAGAGATCCCTTCGCCAGTAGTCCGAGGCTTTGGCTCGAGAGGCTGAGAGTGCCGGCGCTCATCATGCAGAGCTGGAGAATGCTTACCAGGGCATGTCCTAGCTTAGAGATGAGACAGCCATGTCAGGAAGCAGAGCGTCGGGCGAGAGAATCTGTCGGACCCAGGATCGCCTTCCTGAAGAATCGAATCGGTGACCTGTCGTGTCGTCCAACTTAGATAACAGCTTTATTGTTTTCTTTTTTTTTTGTTCTCCTCTTCGAAGAGTATTTATTTTGCTGTAGTAGAACTTTTTTCCTTATGAACATAAAAAGTGTTGATTTGCTTCTTTATTTGTCTATTTATTATGAACTTTTGTAATGGTATTGAGGGTCCTATGACATGATGAAAGTAACTCCGTTGGGGATTTTGTGTAAATGCTTACTCAGAGGTAATATGGACATGAAAACATTTTTGGTAAAATGGTTGACTTTCTCAGAGGTTGTACAAATATTGAAAGATCAACCCTTGTAGGTTAAATTTTTTTTTAGAGGTTATACAAACATAGATGTTTTTATGTGGGGTTTGGTAGCGACACAAGGGTAGTACACATAGAAAATGTTCACTTATAGGTAATATGGACATTGTGAAACATAATATTTCACTTAGAGGTTTAAACAAACATATCAAAACATAGTTGTGGAAAGCGATTCAGGGGTGATATGTACATGATCACTTTTTGAAAAAAAAATACTGCCAAAACTTGACATAGTATTTTTTTAGGAATTTGTTATTGATAGACATTATTAACAAGTCTCTATTAGGTTTAGCATGTCGATAGGCACCGTTAAAGTAGACCGTTTCTATGACAAAGGGGACTTCCACTTGGGCTCGAACTTGCCAGGTGACTTGTGAGTCATGACCATTGGCCTTCGAACCTATAGTACAAGATCACAAGCTTGAAATGTCCTTTCCTTGACCTTTTTGTTGAAGGCTCCAAAAATCCAAGCTTGATACAGCTGGATGCGTTGTTGAGCTAGTAGACATTTTTTATCCAACTCTTCCAGCTCCTATAGTCGATGCCGTTAATTATCCTCGTCTGTCAACTGGTTGGTGATGGCCACCCGCAGAGGCAAAATCTATATCTCTAGGAGAAGTACCGCCTCACTCCCGAAGACGAGGAAGAAGGGCGTATTGCCTGTGGGTGTCCGAACAGTCGTACGGTATGCCCAAGACATTCGCCTAGCTTCTCATTTCAGTCGTGTTTATTAGATGATACGACCTTTTTGAGCAACTTAACCATTGTTTGTTAAATGCTTCGGGTAGCTCATTCGTTTTAGGATTGTCAATGCTACATTCTGCATTCAATTTTTATTACAAAACTGGTGGAAGGCATGGATCGCAAACTGTTGGCCGTTATCGTAGATAATCCTTCGAGGAATCCCAAAGCGGTAGATGACGTGATGCTTAACAAAGCTGACCACGTTCGAGATTTTCACCTCTACCAACGGTATCGCCTTCGCTTACTTAGAAAAGTAGTTGACAATGGCGAGGATGAACCGATGTCCTTTAGAGGACGAAGGGATAATCGGTCTAATGATATCCATGCCCTATGCTTCGAATGGCCAGGAGGCCACAGTAGGGCATAGAAATTCAGAGGGTTGATGGATGAAGTCAGCATGCAGTTGACATACTCGTCACTTTTTAGCATAATCAACAACATCCTCCATCATGGTGGGCCAATAATAGTCCATATGTCGTAGTCGGTCCTGCAACTTAGACCGGGCTGGTGAGCTCCACAAGTACCATCGTGTGCTTCTCGGAGTGCTTCTTGTGCTTCGACATTAGATAGACACCGAAGGAGAAGTTCGTCCTATGAATGATGATACATCATTTTTGTACCTGTGCCATAATAGGACCGGAGTAAGCATCTCTTAACGGAGGTAGCTTGCTTCGAGTCCTCGAGTAGGATTCCATAGACCGCAAAGTCTATGAACGGGAATTGCTAGTCTCGAATGTCAACCTTGGTGTCCATCTGTACGGAGCAGCTTAGACACGTGCACAAGTTGTTATTCTTTGGGCACACCAATTCTCGTCCTATGACGGTGACGGAGTACTGGTTCCTGGCTGGAGCTACTAAGGAAGCAGCGAGACCCATGAGGGCATCGGCTTCTAGATTTTGTAATCGAGGTACATACTCTATAATGAACCCTGTAATGGTAGAGATGATGTCAATTGCCGCCTAATGATAGGGTACCATATCCTCATGTCGGACCTCGTATTGGCCTGTCACCTGGGTTATGATCAGTTTTGAGTCACAATAAGATTGAAGGTAGTCGACCTCTAACTGTTTAACGAGCTGGAGTCCGATGATAAGGGCATTAATCTAAGCGACATTATTGGTGCATGATTCCATGAGGGAATATACACGATGAATAACTAGGCCTTCGGAAGTGACGAAGACTATTCCTACTCCCGCTATAATTTTGCCTTTGGGGCCCGTTCTTGAAGCACCGTCAAAGAACATTCTCCATACGGGATCTTCTGCGACCGTGTTGGACTCCAAGACCTCGTTTGGAAGGCCATCATAAATTTTGATGTCTCTGAAACATGATGTGCTGCCAAGAAATTGGCCAGTGCTTGACCCTTGATCGCCTTTTGTGGCACGGACACCATGTCATAAGGTATTAGTAGGATTGTCTATATGGCTAAACGCGGGTTTAGCGCCCTCGGCTTTATCATCAAGACTTTGAAGGGATTGACCCTAGAGATTATTTGGATCGTCTGTCGAGCTATATAGGCGCGTCTTCTGGATAGCAAAGACTAAAGCGAGACACTCTTTCTCAACAGGATTATATCGATTTTTGATACCTGTTATGGTCCTTCTCAGATAGTAGATTGCTTGCTTATGGCCCTCGTTGCTTTTTTGAGCTAGCAAAGCGCCAAAAGAATGGTCCATAGCTCGGACGTATAATAGAAAAGGTTCACCCACGGCCGGGGATACCAGAACAGGAGGGCTAGTGAGCTATTTATTAATGTCATCGAATGCTTGCTGGCATTCCTTGGTCTAGACCTAAAAAACTTCCTTTTTTATTAGTTTAGTGAAGGGTTGGCATCGGCCAGAAAGATCCGCTATGAATTTTTGGATATATGCCAAGCGTCCTTGCAGGCCTCAAAGCTCGCAGAGGTTCTTCGGGGGAGCCATGTCTAAGATGGCCTTACTCTTCTCAGGGTCAATGTGAATACCCTTGGCGGTGACGATGAAGCCCAAAAACTTACTACTTAAAACCCCCAGGAAAGACTTGGTTGGTTTCATCTTTAGCTAATGTGCCCGCATTAAGTCGAATAGTGTCCGCAGGTCCTTCAAATGGTTGGCCCTCCTCCGGCTTTTGACGACAATATCATCAACATAACATTCTACCATTTTCTTGAGGTATTTACGGAATATGGTGCTCATAGCCCGTTGATATGTCGCCCCAGCATTCTTTAAACCGAAAGTCATTATTGTTTACTAGTAGATTGCTTTTGGGGTTTGGAATAAAGTATGCTTTTCATCATCAGTGAACATTTTGATCTGGTTGTAGCCCAAAAACCCGTCCATGAAGGACATACCTTCCAAACCATAAGTATCGTCAATCATTACGTCCGTGATTGGGAGAGAAAACTCGTCTTTTGGACAGGCTGAGTTGAGATCCCTGATGTCTATACAGACTCGAATCTTCCCATTCTTCTTGGCAATAGGAACAACGTTAGCTACCCAATCTGGGTGTTGTTCCTCGCGAATGAAACTGCTGGTGATGAGCTTATTCACCTCAGTTTCAATAGTGTCCATAACATCGGGGCAAAATGTCGCTGTTGCTGTTTGACCGAGTTAGCATCTGGTCGAATATTAAGCTTATGCATTGCGACCTGTGGGTCTAATCCCGACATATCATTATAGCTCCAGGCGAAGACATCGATGTACCCTGGGATAAGTTTTATCAGAGATTCTTTGTCTTCCCCGGCCAGGCTTTTGCTAATGAAGATGGGGTTAGGTGAAGACTCATCTCCTAGGTTAATTTGTACGACCTCGTCTTCAGTGGGAGGTTCCCGTTGTTCGAAACGCTACTCCTATTGAGATCCTAGGCGTTGATCCCAAGGTTCTTCTTCGAAGAATTCTAGCGTTTGGTCTTCCGCCTCCACTGGGGGGTTTGTACAGACCATATTGACTGACAATATCTTTTTGAAGGCCTGGCCGATGTTGATATCGGAGTCCCAGTGTCACATCCATTTTTTCTATTTAAGGGTATTTTGGTAATTGTGAAATTCTTTTGATAATTTTATATATTATATTTTTGGTGTAGGGATTTTCGGCCTTATGACAGTATAGCCTTGGTGCAACCTAGCCTAGTGACTCACCATGACTTAGTGGCCTAGTAGCATAATTTGTTAGGGTTAGTAATCCTATTCTAAGGTTGGAAGCTATTGGCATATTTATTAGGGCTAGTTAGCAACTTCCTTTTTATTTAATATTTTATTTTAGCCATAGAAAAGAGGCCAAGCCCAACCCATAGGAAACCCTAGCCCATCTAAGTGTGGCTGGCCAAACTAGGTCAAGGGGGGGGGGGAGTACTTAATATCTTGTTGAGAATTCATCTCTCTTTTTCATTCCTTCTCTCCTGGAAAACCTAAGTAAGTTTCTCTCCTAACTTTCTCATTTCTTCTCTTTTTAAACCCTAGTCTTTTGCATTAGGTTCTGATCATTGTTTATGAATTATTGTTGGTGAGGAAATTCAGAATTGGAGTACCTTGGGGTTTTGGAGACGCAATGAGGATCTACACAATTGAAGCTTTCTATAGGAATTCATATCAATAGGTAATTTATCCAAAACTCTATAATTTCATGAACTATTTTCATAGATGCATCCATCTAGGTGTCCCCTAGCTGTAGGATGAGTTTCGTAGGAATTTATATTGATTTGGTGTCCGTATTGGAAACCTATCAGTACAACTATTGATGTGTTTGTTGAAATGCCACAAAGGAATTTTTTTTCATAATTTTGAAATCTAATTGATTGGATTTGTAGATCTATATATGACTTTTGATTTTTTATTGGATTGAGCACGTTTTCAGTCGTGTTCGTGTCTAGAATCGGACACGAACAACAGCAGGAGACACGCACGTGCGTGCCCTGCTGATCGGATGGCAGTGCGCAGTGTCTGTGTCACTTGGACACGTGGAATTTGGTGTATGGCTTCGTGACATGACTGACATGTCAGCCCCCAAGTGCCTTGTCATCTCGTTTTGTGTTGGACTCGCGAATCGAGTCGCACGGATCTGAGCCTGTCGTGCACCCACGTGCAAGCCGACCCTGATACGGCCTTCGTGTCTCATCTAGACACGACATGGTGATGTGTCAGGGACTCAAATGTGTAGCCCTACACCTGGGCTAGGTGTGGGCATGAGCACGTGGCCTACGTCGTGTCCACAAGGACGAGACACGGCCGCACGAGGAGACTGATACTGTGTTCATTGATTCTATGTTTTGAGAGTTTGGACACCTTCGTGTCCACTTGCTTGGACACGAACACTTCCCCCTGAAACGTACACATATGGAGAACACTCTGATCACCCTGATTTGGATTAATAATGGATTTTGAGTTTCAAATTTAGGGTTTACCCATATAACTGATAAATGTTTGGTTTTCCTGGAAATTTCAGAATTTCAATATCACTTTAAATTATTAATTAATGATTAATTTGTAATGTTAACATATATATATATATATATATATATATATATATATATATATATATATATATATATATATGAGATGCATGTTTACACATTGGGTTTTGATTCTAAGTTTGGGTTTATTCTCAGTTTACCGATACACATATATAAAACTGAGTTGGGTTCATTCTCAGTTTTGTTTGACAGTTTTTTATTTAGATTTTAACTTTATATTGATGAGGGATTACTGTTTTGCAAGATATTGAAGTTTAGATATAGTTAAATTGAAACTGTTTCATTTTAAGATGAGTGGTGATTGGAAATTGAAATCGGGTTGAGTGTATATATAAATTTTGACGTGGCTGAACAGTGAGTTCGAAAGGTTTTGAATGTTTGAGAGATGTTAATCTCATGTTTTGTTGTTCATTTTCATTTGGTTTTACCGTAGACTTCACATTTATTCCAGTTTCTTATTTCCATTCCAGTTTTAACTTGTTTGAATTCTTAAGATTAGTGTTGACAGTTTGAGTTTTCATGTTTTCAGTTACTTGCAACTTTGTTCTCAGCTAGTATCAACCTTACCAATTTTCCTTTCCTTTCCCTTTCATTTCCTTCTCATTACCTATATGTTTTCATATGTGTTATTGTATGTTTTACCTTGGTCTGTGGTAGATAGGCTTGTGATATGGTTAGTATAGTAATATATAGGTATCCCATATATACTTGCCTATCTATTTTGTGTATCCTTTTAGTTGTGACTGTGATGTTATATTATAGTTATAGGCTTGGTTGTGTTAAGGTAGTGATAGGCTGTGATTAGCTTAGCATATAGGATTGTAGCCTAACTTGAGTTTTAGTAGTTTAGCCTATAGTGATATTGGTTGGTAGTAGTGTTAACCCAATGTAATTCTATTAGGATTGTCTATTTTGGTTTTGGTTAGTTACCCAAGTGTAAATGTTATTAGGCTTGGTATCATGTGATAAGGACCTAGAGTTGACCGTTAGTTGACTTTAGCCTAGTTGAGCCTATATTGGCCTAGTTGATTATCAAGTCGACCAAGTTGACAAAAGTCAACTTTAAGTCAAACTTGATCCAAATCAACTCAAATGAGCTTAGAATGACTAGGTAAGTTGTGTTTGACCTAAAATTTGATAGATAGACTAGTTGACTTATGGTTGACCAGGTTTGACCAGAGTTGACCAGGTTTGACCAGAGTTGACCAAATGTTGACTTTGACCTAGAAGGACCTAGAATCATTTAGAGTGCATTGTAAACTATTCTTAGTTCATGATTAGACATGTTGTGACCAGTGTTGCTCTAAAATGGGACTCAGATACTCCAGCTCAGACTCATATTCTCATCAGATAGCCAGGATACCAGGTGAGTACATTCTCTGACCGTTTCATACTTGTTAGGAATTATATTCTTGTCATAGCTTAATTTACTTGATGCTGACACGACATTATCACGGATTTGTACTATATGGATCTTTACATGAGATGTTATCCCCCTTGGGTGCATGGAATACATTGTGTTATGTGCTTTTCATGAACATCATGTATTTTGTGGACTCTTATTATTCATGTATACTCATGTGCTCTCATGTACTCTCATGATCTCATGAGCTTCATGTTTAAACTATCATGTACAATAACATAACCTGTCTAGATCTTTGTGTATTGATTGGGGCATGGGGGAGTAGAAATAGTCATATGAACAATTCTAAAGTAGTGTAATAATGTATAAACTCTTTAGTGTAATCATGTGCAAATTAAGCCATTCACATGTCTATCTTGTACTCTAAATCACATAGTCACTTACAGTTCTCTATTAGCATATATAGATAGCTTTGTTTATCAGTTTCTCTCTGCTTTTCATGCTTATTCTTACAGTATTTCATGTAACTTAGCCTATCACATGCTTTATATTTTCTGTCGAGATATGAACGGCGTGAGATGTATTGTGCTCGTTCCCGTCCTGATTGGATTGTTGAAAATATTACAGGTGATAAGGAGGAGTTCTGTCCTACGTATTATGGCACAGGCTTAGATGACACCGGTGACTTGGACCCTCAGGAGGATCCTACAGTTGCTGAGGACTTGCCTATTGTCTAGATTAGATTCTAGACTAGTTTTTATTAGTTGTCTTATTCATGTACTTTTAGTTTCTGGATAATGATAGAGGTTTGTATATTCAAATATTACTCTCATTGTAGCTGGTTGGAGAATCTCTCTTTTATCTTATACTTTTATATATTCTTTTTATTCCACCTTAGATGTTGTGATTGAGTTGTACCTTTATATTGTTCTCCTTTTGGAGTGTATATGATTGTACAGTTTTGGTTATTGCTACATGTTGTGACCTGGGACAGCGTTCTACCGCCGACACTACTGCGTAGGCTGGACGTACCAACTTCTTGTGCCCTTACACTGGGTGCGGGTCGTAACACGTTTTAGTGGTGGCCCATGCAGGTCCTCGCAACTAGTGTGATTTCGTGGCGGTACTCGAATTAGAGTATCTCTACAGCCCACAATAGGATATAGGATGTAAGTTAAAGTACTCAATCACATTTGGAAAACTCTTATCTAATTCATTCTGCTAATTGCCTTATTTTGAAATAAATTGTCCTCTTTTGATTATATCGCTTCCTTCTCAGTAGTTGATTCTTTGTTTTGATCTATTTTCGAGATGGTGGAGACACGATCGTAGCACTCTGGTCAAAGGGATACCGCTGAGAGGTCTGCTACTTCTCGTCCGACTCAGCAGGGCCCGGGGACCACAACACCTCTTGTTCCAGCTCAGGTGGGACCGTCTGCAACTTTTGTGGGTGCTCCTTCACTGGTTCCGAGGAATACCCCAGGGGTTCAGGGGATGCCACTACCACCACCTCAGGGGACAGTTGATGTGGGGCAGTTCTTTGCCTTCATGCAGCAGATGATGGAGACTCAGCGACGCCAACGTAGGATATGAGGCAGGGCATTGACTATGCCCATCAGTTAGCTATGGTAGCAGCAGAGAAGGTGACTACCCAACCGCAGAAGGGACAGATACAGCCGTACCAGCCGAGGACTTCGGGCATTTAGGACTTCCAGAAGATGCGGCCGCGAGACTTCAAGGGTACCGAGGGTATCCTATATGCCGACGACTGGATCGAGCATATAGAGGAGATCTTCCATCTCGCGAAGATACCAGCTAGGCTTCAAATAGAAGCCACGGGCAGCCAGATGCAGGACGTTGCCCGCACATGGAACCAGACCGACCCCAGGGTCGGTACACAGGGGCAGACTTGGCAGGCTTTCAAGAAGCTCTTCAAGGAGAAGTTCTTCCCCGATACAGCACTTGGCACCTTGGAGACGCAGTTCGAGAATCTGGTCCAGGGAACGAGACAGTAAAAGAGTACGCTGGAGAGTTCTGTCGTCTGGGCTAATTTATGGAGGGCCTGAGCGAGACAGCGAAGGCTAGGAGATTTAGGAAGGGCTTGATTAAGAAAGTCAAGTCCTTGACCAAGAGCAACAAAAATGCTACTTTCGAGGAGATTTTGATGGGTGCTATGGCAGCGGAGGACGACCTCGAACTGAAATTGAAGAGAGGTCATTATTCATACGAAGCCAGTGGCAGTGGAGGCCAGGCCAAGATGTCTCATTATCAGCCGCAACACCAGCAGAAGCCGTTTCAGCAGCAGCAGTTCCAGAGTCAGGGTCGTGCGCCTTTTTAGCAGAAGCAGATACAGCCGGCGCCTAGACAGCAGCAAGTCAGCAGTTGCACTTTCTGTAAGAAGCCAGGACATGTTTGGAATGAGTATAGAATGTTGCTAGGCAAGTACCTCCTTTGTGGATCAGCGGAGCACCAGTTGAGGGATTATCCCATGTCTTCGGGACGTACAGCTCAGGAAGTAGGAGCCAAGGCTCCGGTAGGGTAGCAGAAGAGACCATTGTCGACCCAGCAGCAGAAATTTAGCCAGCACCAGCATCAGACCAGAGGAGGTCAGCAGGGGCGAGCCTTTGCCATGTCAGCCGAGGATTCAGAGGCAGTGGGAGATCTGATAGAAGGTTATGTTCTTCTCGACTCCTTTCATGCATTCGCTTTGTTTGATTCCGGGGCTTCCCATAGTTTTGTGTCTGTATCTTTTGCTGTTATACACCAGCTTTCTTCTGAACCATTGCCTAGGACTTGCAAGATCAGGACTGGGTGGTATCATCCTCATCCATTATATTTGCAAGTATCGGAGAGTAGTTCTGGGAGGCCGAGAACTGGATGTGAGTATGCTCGTAATGCCATTACCGAACTACGATATCGTACTCGGTATTGATTGGTTGAGTAGACACCATACTAGTATAGATTGTCGTGGTGGTAGAGTTCTCTTCAGAGTTCCAGGAGAGGCAGAGTTCGAGTTCACTAGATGAGAGACAGATCAGAGTAGCGGAGTCATCTGCGGAGCTTCAGTAGAGGAGCAGAGCGTGCCACATCCATTGATAGCTGAGTTCATGGATGTATTTCAGGAGGAGTTGCTAGGGTTACCTCCGGACAGAGATGTAGAGTTCTCTATAGATTTGCTGCCCGGCGCAGATTCGATATCTCGGCACGTCTATAGAGTGAACAACAACGAGCTAGTGGAGTTGAAGAAGCAGGTGGATGAGTTGCAGGACAAAGGCTTCATTTGATTGAGTTCTTCACCATGGGGTGCACCAGTACTCTTTGTGCCGAAGAAGGATGGGTCGGTACGGATGTGTATCGACTACAGGGCTCTCAACAGCCTCATGATCAAGAACAAGTACCCACTGCCGAGGATCGATGATCTGTTCGATCAGTTGAGCGAAGCTAAGGTATTCTCCAAGATTGATCTGAGGTCATGTTACAATCAAGTGAAGGTTGAAAAGGAGGACATCCCTAATACAGCATTCAGGACCCGGTATGGCCAGTTTGAGTTCATGGTGATGTCGTTTGGGATAACTAACGTCCTGGCGGTATTCATGAACTTGATGAACAAGGTGTTCCACCAGTACTTGGACAAGTTCATGGTGGTGTTCATCGATGACATCTTGGTATACTCGAAGACCCCAAAGGAGCACGAGGAGCATTTAAGAGTGGTTCTGGAGACTCTCAGGAAGGAGCAGCTTTACGGTAAGCTTTCGAAGTGTGAGTTCTTTTTTGATCAAGTTGATTTTTTGGGTCACGTTGTGACCGGAGATGGGATCTCAGTAGAACCGAAGAAGGTCAGAGCAGTTGAGGCGTGGACAGCACCGAGTTCAGTTGCAGAGATCAGAAGCTTTCCCAGATTGGCAGGTTACTACATGAGGTTTGTTCAGAATTTG
Organism: Iris pallida; assembly: GCA_029216955.1. Taxonomy (NCBI): domain Eukaryota; kingdom Viridiplantae; phylum Streptophyta; class Magnoliopsida; order Asparagales; family Iridaceae; genus Iris; species Iris pallida. The sequence continues at coordinate 19,610,656 of JANAVB010026999.1, read as the reverse complement.
TCCCGGATTACAGAGCCATTGACTAGACTGACCCGGAAGGACACAGAGTTTATCTGGTCAGAGGATTGTCAGATTGCTTTCGATGAGTTGAAGAAGCGCCTAACGACAGCCCCGATTTTGACACTGCCATCAAGATCAGGCGGGTTCACTATCTACAATGACGCCTCAGGAAAGGGTCTGGGTTGTGTCTTGCAGCAGCATGGGAAGGTGATTGCTTATGAATCCAGGCAATTACGTCCGCATGAGAACAACTAACCTACCCATGATTTGGAGTTGGCGGCAGTTATGTTTACTCTTAAGTTGTGGAAGCACTATCTGTACGGAGAGCGTGTGGAGATCTTCACAGACCACAAAAGCTTGAAGTATGCATTTACAGAGAAAGAGCTCAACATGAGGCAGCGCAGGTGGTTGGAGTTGATAAAGGACTTCGACATTTTATTGCAGTATCATCCAGGAAAGGCAAAAGTGGTTGCCCATGCCTTGAGTAGGTATCCGGTAGCTATGTGTTTGACGATGGATCGTCACTTGTTAGCAAATTTAGAGAGCCTGGGATTGAGGTGATTGTGCCAGGAGTTCAGATTCAGATGTGGGGCCTTCAAATTTAGTCGGACTTGATGGAGATGATCAAGTCGACTCAGTTCGAGGATGTTACTCTATGGTGTATCAATGAGCAGGTTCGAGCAGGACTGGTGGATGATGAGTTTATTCTTGCAGAGGATGGCGCATTGAGGCACGATTCCAGACTGTGTGTGCCTAGCGGAGAGCTTCGAAAGCAGGTTATGCAGGAGACCCATCGCTCTTAGTACACTACGCATCCAGGTGCCAACAAGATGTATAAGGATCTGAAGGAGCATGTATGGTGTTATGGGATGAAGCGGGAGGTAGCTCGCTTCGTAGCCAGATATTTAGTCTGTCAGCAGGTTAAGGCAGAGAGGCAGAGGCCAGGAGGACTGTTACAGCCATTGCCCATTCCGGAGTGGAAATAAGAGAACATCACGATGGACTTTGTTTCTGGATTGTCGCGTACACCAGGAGGAAAAGACGCAATTTGGGTCATCGTAGACAGGTTAACCAAATCAGCCCACTTTTTGTTATTTAATATGGGTACGTCGACTGAGAGGCTAGCAGAGATGTATATGCAACAGATTGTCAGGATACACGGAGTTTCGGTGAGCATTATCTCGGATCGGGATAGTTGCTTTACTTCACATTTTTGGCAGAGTCTGCAGACTAGTTTGGGAAATCAGCTCAAGTTCAGTATTGCATACCACCCTCAGACGGACAGATAGTCAGAGAGGACTATTCAGACACTCGAGGACATGTTGTGGACTTGTGTCTTGGATTTTAGAGGCTCCTGGGAGGATTATTTGCATTTAGTGGAGTTTGCATACAACAACAGTTTCCAGGCCAGCATTAGGATGTCACCATTCGAGGCACTATACGGGCGTAGATGTCGTACACCCTTGTCTTGGGATGACGTTGGAGAGCGAGCTTTATTGGGACATGAGTTGGTTGTTGATGCAGCCGAGAAGGTGAAGGTCATCAGAGATCGACTTCACGTGGCACAGGACAAACAGCAGCATTGGGCCGATAGCCACCAAAGACCTTTGCAGTTTGAGGTACAGCTTAGACTTAGGATTAGGATTTTGTTTGTTTTGTGATTTTGTTTGATCACGTGATTGTTATAGTTAAGCTTGAGACCATGTATACCTAGGACTAAGCTTTCCATGTACGCCAAAATGAATGATGCCACGATTAGGCGAGATCCTAAGAAATACGTGGTCGTCGACGGAAAATTCAAGGGGACGCCGATGAGAATCTGCCCAATGACGCTGGCGATCTTGTGCGACACAAAGATGATCTCTGACTCTTCTGACCACCTCAACTGTCTGAGTAATCATTTCCGGACCGAGCATCTGCCTCTCTCCAACATCGTCCCATGCTAGCGGGGATCTGTACTTCCTACCATACAGTGCCTCGAACGGTGCCATCTGGATACTGGCTTGGAAACTGTTATTGTACGAGAACTCCACCAGGTGCAGGTGATCTTCCTACGAACCACTGAAGTCGAGTGTACAAGATCTCAACATATCTTCCAAGGTTCGTATGCTACGCTCTGACTGACCATCTGTCTGCGGATGATAAACTGAGCTGAACTGGAGGTGAGTTCCCAAACTCTCTTGCATACTGCGCCAAAAGTTCGACGTAAATCTTGAATCTCTGTCCGAGGTGATACTGACTGGTACACCATGAAATCTGACGACCTGCTTGAGGTACATCTCTGCTAGCTGAGCCGTCGACTGACCAACTCTGAACGGGAGAAAGTGAGACACCTTCATGAGCCTGTCTATAATAACCCAAATAGCATCTCTACCGGCCGGGGACCTAGGCAATCCAGTCATGAAATCCATGGTTATATGCACCCACTTCAATTCTAGGATCGGCAAAGGTTGAAGAAGTCCAGCCGGTCTCTGATGTTCAGCTTTAACTTGTTGGCAAACTAAACATCGAGAGACAAACCAGGCTATCTCCCTCTGCATACCATTCCACCAAAAATGCTGCTGGATATCACGATACATCTTCGTACCGCCCGGATGAATCGAATACTGAGAACTGTGAGCTTCTGCCATGATCTCCTGTCTGATATTACCACTGGGTACACAAAGACGCCTCCCATGTTGAAGTGTACCATCCTCATGGATACATAACTCTGGTCTTCGTCCTGCTACACATTTTGCCCTAAGCCGCTGAAGCTTAGAATCTGATGACTGAGCTATCTTGATTCTCTCAACTACTGGACTGAACTTGCATACTGGCCATCAATGCCACACTGGTAGGAAGGATAACTTCTATATCCATCTTCTGAAGATCTGCTAACAACTCTGGTTGTGCTATTAGAAAATAAACTCCAGCTCTTCTGCTCAGTGCATCTGCAACAACGTTGGCCTTCCCAGGATGATACTACAGGTTGATGTCATAATCAACAAGTAGCTCTAGCCATCTCCTCTGACGCATGTTAAGATCCTTCTGGGTGAACACATACTTCAAGCTCTTGTGGTCGGTGAAAATCTCCACCCTATCTCCATACAAATAATGCCTCCATAGATTAAGTGCAAACACTACTGCTGCCAGCTCCAAGTCGTAGGTCGGGTAATTCCCCTCATGATCACGAAGTTGACGTGATGCATAAGCTATTACCTTCCCATGCTGCATCAAAACACATCCTAAACCTCTGCCTGAAGCATCATAATACACTGAGAATCCCCCTGTCCCATCTGGAAACGTGAGAATGGGTGCCGTCATCAAGCCTCGCTTCAACTTCTCAAAAGATTTCTGACATTCTGCGGTCCAAGCAAACTGCACATCCCTATGGGTCAACTGGGTCATAGGTGCTGAAATTCGTGCAAAGTCTGAAACAAATCGCCGGAAGTAGCCGGCCAAGCCAAGAAAACTGCAAACTTCTGCAACTATACTGGGTACTGGCCATGTCTCGATAGCCACGATCTTCTGGGGATCCACTTCTACTCCTCTTCTGGTGATGATATGACCCAAGTATGAAATACGATCGAGCCAGAACTCGCATTTAATGAACTTCGCGTACAATTGGTGCTCTTTGAGAATCTGGAGGACAACTCTGAGATGCTGCTCATGCTCCGCTTCACTCTTGTTGTAGACTAGGATGTCATCTATGAACACAATCATGAACTGATCCAAATAAGGAATGAAGATACGATTCATGAGGTCCATGAATACAGCCAGCGCATTGGTTGCTCCAAATGGCATAACAAGGAACTCCCAATGCCCATATCTAGATCTGAAAGCCGTCTTCGGGATGTCCTGCTCTCTAACTCTGATCTGATGGTATCCTGACCGCAAGTCAATCTTCGAAAATACGGACGCCCCTTTGAGTTGATCAAACAAGTCATCTAACCTCGGGAGAGGGTATCTGTTCTTGATTGTCACTGAGTTCAAGGTACGATAGTCAACACATAATCTGGACGTACCATCCTTCTTTTTCACAAGAAGCATCGGGGCTCCCCAAGGAGATCCACTAGCACGGATGAATCCCTTGGTCCTGAGTTCCTCAATCATCTTATACAAAATCTCCAATTCTGACGGCGCCATCCGGTAGACTCTCTATGACACTGGTGCTATTCCGGGGATCAAGTCTATGGTGAACTCGATCTCTCTTTCTGGTGGCTTACCTGGAAGCTCTTCGAGAAAAACATCGGGAATCTCTTCTACAATTCTGGGAAACTGGACTGCCGCTGCAACTGCCATCCGGAATGCTGGAAGAGAAGGCTCTATTCTTCCACGAAAAAATAAAAACTCTGGCTCACCAGGAATACTAAAAATAATCTTACTAATATGGCAATCTATTCTAGCATACTGGTCCCTCAACCAATCCATCCCTAGGACCACATCATAATCGGCCATCGGGAATTCTATCAACCTAGCGAGAAACTCTCTACCGCTAACTACGATCCGACACGAGGAAAATACTCTATCTACTCCCACAAGTTTGTTACCAGTAAGTATATTGAGCCTTACTGATAATGACTCGGGCTCCAGCCCTACCCGTGTCACGAATCGTATAGACATAAATGAATACGATGCACCAGAATCAAACAATGCTGATGTTGGGAAGGAGTTGACGAGAATAGTACCTGCCACTACCTCACCTGATGCTAACTCCTCCTCCACGGTCAAAGCTATCACTTGACCGTGTCCCCTGGGTGCTGGTTCCCTTTGCTGGAAACCTCTCT